>MU260096.1:315000-605000 GCA_020310875.1 Ceratopteris richardii
TTCTGAGTATCCAAGTTCAAATATGCAATTTTTTGATTTAGCTTCAAATTTGTGTCTCAATTAATTAGGTACATGTGCATAACAAATACTCCCAAAAACTCGTAGATAGCTCACATTTGGCTTATGCTTCAATAGCCTCCCATAAGGAGTCAAATCATGAACCATTCATGTTGGAGCTCTATTTATTACATGTATGACAGTATGAAAAGCTTCTACCCAAAATAGATGTGGCCTTCTCTTTTCATTCAACATGGCTCTAGCAACTTCTTCAATTACACAATTCTTGCATTCTAAAACACCATTTTGTTACGGCATATATCTACAAGAAAGTTTCCTTCTGATTCCATGGTCACTAAGATATTGATCTAATTCCTTTGATATATATTCTCACCCTGAATCTGATTGTAAGAATTTTATGTATGTGCCCAATTGCTTCTCAACCATGTTCTTGAATTTCACAAATCATTTGAAAACTTCACTCTTATGCTTTGAAAAATATATCCATGTGATACAAGCTATAATGATCAATGAATATCAAAAAGTATAGTGAGCCACCAACTAACTTTGTTCTAGGAGGTCCAAGCACATCACTATGTCAACTCTAGATGTATCTTTTTATGCATTTCTCTTCTTGGAAGCTTCATATATTGATGTTTTCCAAACGTGAATGCTTCACATATCGTCTCAAAATTTAAATGAACAAATCTTGGTAGACCACACACTAACGTTTGCTTTTCTATAGAATTTAATTTCCTGAAGTTGATATGACCAATTCTTTTATGCCACAATTCAGCTATATCTAATTGTTCATTGTTATTGGCATACATATTATGATAAAGAGGTGTGCCCATGTCAAACGCGAACAATCTACCCATTTTCTTTCCATGAAAAAAGCAATTTTCCTCTTTTGCCATACATAAAATCATGTATGAAGCAACGTTTCTTATTAAAAATTACTTCCATATCTTGATCAGCAAGCTGACCAACTAAAATTAATTTTTTTATAATGCTAGGCACATGTAATACATCACTTAGTGTGTTTCAAAAACCATTCTTTTGAACTAACATTGTTAATCAAGTGTAAGGTATCATCACCAGTTGCCACATACTCTTTAGACTTCAAGGGCTCCTTAGACTCAAACAAATGTCCTATGCTTGTCATGTGATTTGTGCAGCCAAAGTCTATGTACCAAATCATATACTTTCTAGGTGTATACATGCTATTCAACACATGCTCCATTGCAAACATGTCATCTCTATAATAATTTCTATATGAACTTTTAGCAGAGAAGTTTCCATGTGATGCATAACAACCTCTACTTCTTCCTCTTTGACTATTGTGCTTATCATAGCAATCTTTCTCAACATGGCCATTTTTTTGCAACGGTAACAATTTCTAGGTTCCTGTGATCTTCCTCTAACTCTTTAGTTTGGTCTACCTCTACCTCGTGACATATCCATTGTATTAACATTTCAAGAAGTTGAAGGACCATGACTAAAACCTCCTCCTCCATGCCAGTTTCCAATGCATTCAAACCAAGCATTACTCTTCTATCATACAAAGGGCCGCTAGATCATCAAAATAAAGCATAGTGCCTCTTATTGAGATAGAAGTGTCTAAGCTCTTGTATTGCGGTCCTAGACTATTCAACATGATTGATACCATATCATCATCTTCCACCTTGCAATTTATGGAAGCTAAATCATCAGTGATCTTTCTAATTTTAGCCACATAATCGGTTATGCATCTATTGTCGTGCCATACACTATGCAATTTTTGCTTGAGCTGAATTTTTCTAGTCTGTGTGGATGTACCATATAGTTTATGAATTATGCCCCAAGCTTCTTTTAGTGTGCTAGCCTTCATAATATGTGGTATAAGGCTCTCATAAATACATATCAAAACCCAATGGAGAACGTTTCTAGACTTGTCTATCCATGTTTTATATTCCTTTTGTTGATCAATGTTAGGGTTATCTCGCAATTCAAGGCCCTTATCCTCTCCATTCACTAAACCCCGTAGTCCTTTTCCTATCAAGAAATTCTCCCTCCTATAAGGCTATATGTGGTAATTTTCTTTGTTAATCTTATTATTGACTATTTGTGCAATGTTATCACCCTTTCTTTCAATTTAAGCACTTCTCTATGCTATAAAAAGCTTATGGAAAGACCTAGAAAAAATTCGACAATATTTTAGCTATATTTCTTGATATATCAACCAAAAAACTAAGTTTTTGCACATAAACTCAATGGTTTTCCTCTTGTTCTAAGTGCTCACTACATCCTTATGCACTATGATGCTCATTTACAGCCTTTTTGAAACAAATTTGGTAGAGTCGCCTTTGTCTAAATGTATATGAGCCAAATCAAGTATATTAATTCCACTCCAAAACCCAAACTTTGGGTAAAATCATCAATAATAGAACGTAACGTAAGCAAGTTCTTTTTTATGAGAGGCCGCAATTTTATACATCCATATTGTGATCGATACACGAGGTCTTTGGACTATCTTTCTTTGATCTTCCACCTATAACACCAAGGTATCTCCAAGAGACAAGAATAGCCTAGTCAAAAACCTCACCATGTCCTTCAATTTTTGTTTCATTCAAGGTTTTTTGTAGGGTAATATAACCTCACAAGGTGCATGAGTTGTCTACATTAAGGATGTGTAGTTGCATACATTCATCCCACAACATGTGAGTAATGTCCATTTAAGGACCCATAAGCATGTACATGGCATGACCTGCCACATGCACTCAATATGAAAACCAAATCAATGTGTACCTGACAATGTAGAACTCCCAATAATTGCTCAATTTTTCTTGCTTAGGAGCCTCACTTTTCTTTGTTTTCAGAATCATCTCCTCTTCTTATGAATGCTTTACGGATCACGGTAACCAAACTGAGGTAGCCTCCATAGCCATTAGTTTATTGATTCTCTTTGTTGAGAGCCTTGGCTGTTGAGATTATCCTTGCACTATATGGAAGCTACATTGTTATCACTCGTGTTGTTTGTTCTTGCTATGTCATAGGATGGCAAGCAAGCTATTATCTGCATCCATCTTGAATGTTATGGTCAAATACCTCAAAATGTCTTTGCAGACATCACTTGGTTCTTCAACCCAACATGCGCTTGCCTACTATATGAGCTCATGCAAGACGAGGAATCCGATAGATGACTATTGGTAATGTGATCCCAATGGGGAGGCCAACCGTAAGAAGCTTGCGGACTGTGTGATCAGATTTGGTAGAGATTCAATTAATGGTAGATATGGGGAGTTCTATGTCATGACTCATCCGTCAAACAATGCCATCAATCCAAAGCCAGACACCTTGCAACATGCCATCATCCAAACTAATCCTCTCTAGAATTTGAGGGAAGTGAAGCTTAAGCGCTTTAGTTTGAAGCTCTGATACCACTTGTGGGAGTGTGCGAGCTATGGCACGTCCATTGTCATTATCGAGGTTAGAGAGGCATAGAGAGAAACTTATGTGGATAAGATTCCACATAGAGTGAGGCATTGTGTAATAGGCCTCTTTTCTAGTGAAATAATTCATTTTGAACTTTTTGAATTTCATTGTGGGGATAATGCTTAGAACGAATAATTAGGTCATTTTATGCATGTAGGAAAAATTTTGGGTTGACAAGTTTCATATTCTCTCTCTAGACCTTAATTGCATCATGTTTTCCAGTGGGATTTTGAAGGTGAAGGTGAAAGAATTAAGGAAAACTCTGTATGAGGGAAAGGTAGAGCAAGTAGAAGAGAATAAAAGTGCATGTGTGAGATTTTTGTGAATCATGTTCTAAGTACCTCGTTCAGGGTCCTACGTTTAGTTCATTGTAAGAAAATGCCTTGATTTTACTCTCTCTCTAGAATTTTGAACCTTGCAGGGCTCAAAAGTGGCATTTGGAGGTGGATTTGGACCTCGGACGTCTCTAACACTATTGTGCAAATCGAAAAATTGAATAAAAGTTTCTCTCACAAGCTTAACCTAATTCCTCATTGTTTTTGAGTTATAGGGCTTTGAAAAGTGCCGTTTTTTCCAACACTTAAAAAAAAAAAAAAAACGAGGGCTTGTCTAATTCTATTCGAATCCGTGATTCTCATGCTCATGTGTCACCATGTCTAATTATGTATGTTTTCGGATATGTCTTCTTGGTGTTTTTCTGCTATTTTTGACAGATATGCTAAAAAAGGAAGTACACTACGATCGCATGGCTTTTTGCGAAAGTATTGGAGAAACTCGACTTTTTCTAAATTTGGTGGATCGCACACTTCTGTGGGGAGCACGGCTGCGATCAAACGGAAAAGATAAGAAGGCCTGCGCATCAACACTGAGGACACACAGAAATCTGAGAATTACCTTGTGATTGAGAGTGTGATTGAGAGTGTGATTGAGAGTGAGAGTGAGAGTGAGAGTCTGATTGAGAGTGCGAGTGAGAATGCGATTGTGATAGCTCGGGGGTGGTCGGGAGGTAGAGGCTTCGTCAAGAAGCTATTGTCCAAAGCTACTGTAACCATTGATTCACATCTATAATATCAGAATTCTTCCTTCTCTGCGTCATATTCGTTCTACTCTTCCGCATCAGATTTTCTTTTTTGTGCAATCTCTGCGTTCTTCTCTCCACTGTTATTTCTGAGTAATTGAAAGATTGTGATTGGGGATAGATTGTGATTGAGGAAACGCTACACATTGACACTCATACGTTTTATTCATTTTGAGTTCTACAACTTATGTGCCATGTCACCAAGAGAGATCACTTTTTCTTAACATGGGATTTTAAGATGTAATTCGATCATGTGCATATATGTATTAAATACAAATGGATAATCTTCGTATACTCTAGAGAGGGAAACTTTAGGAGTATAGAGGAAGATAGAATCTATGTACTAGGGAATTTGAGGATGTTTTGAGAGAGAGAGAGAGGGAGAGTGAGAGAGAGAGAGAAGTAGAGATTTATGAAGAAGGTGCTATAACTGAAACCGACACAAAACGAGAGAGAGAGAGAGAGAGAGAGAGAGAGAGAGAGATAGAGAGAGAGAGAGACAGAGAGAGAGAGAGAGATAGGTCCCTAGTGAAGCACAAAGAAGGGATTTGCTAGATATAGAACTAATTCTGAGAGAGAGAGAGAGGATTTTGGGAAAAATTATAGGAGTCATGCCCTTGTTAGCATTGCAGAGGTCATAGCTGATAAGTGTGGTCGCATCTCCCATCAATCGAGTAGAGGTTGCTTTGTGTCTCTCTTTAAATTGTTCACTCTAGAATTCATAAGTCTTCGATGAACCTACTCCTTGGTGGCCATGGGAAACATTAGACCTTGGTGGAGGGAATATCGATTCCCCCTTCCAAGAGTATGTATGCATACCATGTTTGGTTTCCAAGAACATTCTCTCAAACATGTGTTATCTAGGTAGATACCTTTGCTTGGTGTTTCTTCATCCTTGAACTTCTAAATAGTGAGTACACCTATTTCACTAAGTTGATCTGACTTAAATATCTAAAAGGCTTCCTTTGTTTCTCTATTTAAAAAGAGTTCTATACTTTTTGTTTTTTTTGTCTTGGGGAACCCACTGAGCAGTAATCACTCTTGTCAAGACACACTTGGCTCAAGGTGTCTTGGGTTCTTGTCCTAAGTCCCCTTGTTCTAGCTCTCCTATTTCGCTCTTAAGAATGATATTTTCAAACTCGTTCATCTTGTCTCGTAAGCTAGTAACCACACACATGGTCCCTTGCTTATGAGTATACAAACCCTCTTTGAACTTAACCACTAGGTGTTCAAGTCCAAAGGGTTGGTCGAGATTTTTGACTTGGACCACCGATTGCCTCATACCATCCTCATAGATGTGTGCACGTAATCAATTGGTCCTAATATATTCCAATTGTGTCTTGTAGGGACCTTTTGGTATGTGTAAGTAGGCTATGCTTGCACTACCTGCCGGTTACTCCATGTTAAAGGACATCTCTAAATCACTCGTTTCCAAACTGAGTATGTAGGGATAATCACTAAGTTGTTGGGACCATGACCTAGTTGTATGGTTGACATTAGCCTCAGATGATCTAACACTTTGTCATTCTCTCCCTAGATGTCTTCTTGATCTGAAGTTCATATGCCTTATGAATGAGCCCAAATTTTTCCTAGTACAACCTCATTGCATAGTTCTTTTGTACTAGTCAGTTATTCTTTTTACTCTACTTAAGCTATCACTTCTTGTCCAATAGTTCCATCATGAGGAACACAAGTTTTTTTTTCCACTTGAAGTTTGATCGCTTGATTTATGTCCTCCTACCTTAGAGTTTCTTGCAAATCTATAATATTTATGCTTGCACTTGAGTTGTACTTAGTTTGTGCCTAACATAACCCTAATTAATGAAAACCTCTATATGTTCTTAGACTAAGCTAGGAATTGATGGAGGGGTTGAGAATGCTCGAACCTCAATGCCGCTTATCCCTTGGATGACCCTTTAGTTCTCAAGAAACATGTTCTCAAGCTTTGTCGTATGCACTTGCTCGAGACGCCCCTTAATGCTCTCAATGGACTTGTAAAAGTCCCCAATTTAGCTAAAGATTCAAATTTAATTGACATAATAAACCATTTTCATTCATGTGAATCAAAGACCAAATTTTCCCTAGTTTGTATGAAGGACTTTCCTAGAGATGCCTTAGCCACCTCACCCCTGCGGAATTCATGTCAATTCAAAGTTATGGGGTTCAAAACAAGAAAATAGGCAAATTCTCAAATTATTTGCCTAGGGACGTAACTATGCTCCAATCACTTGAAATTTGTGCCCAAAATTAGCCAAAATTTGAAACTTGAAAAGGCCTAAAAAATTGGCCGAATTCGCATGTCAGTCATGATCAATAGAGGTTGTCAATCACGGTTGACACTATCCATCATGGCCTATCGATCACGATGGATAGTGTCAATCATGATTGATGGTGTTAATGGATATGACGTTAGTCTATATGTAGTAGTCCTTCAGGAGGCTGAAGAAGGAGAAGTGATAGAGAAAGAATGGAAGGAGGACTCAAGTGGATTACTAATGAGATGCGTTAAAGCACATTTAAATCAATGGAAAACTCATTTGAATGCAAATGGAACATGGCAAACCCTGAGGAGATTAGGCATATATTGGCCTACCATGCAGAGGGATGCACATAACCATGTATCGGCCTACCAAACCTGTCAAGAACAGAATCTAGAAGAGAATTCCACTCTATGCTACTCCACAGTAGCACCGAGATGGAGCATGCCTCTGGTAAAATTCTTAAAGATCCAAGAATACCCATAAGGAGCCACTTCAGCAAGGAAACGTGCACTTGTAGAACAGAGCAAGGATTATGCAATTATAGGAAAACAACTTTTCAAGCGAGGAAGAGATAATCAATTACGTTTGTGCATTCATGAAGACGAATATCTTGCTGTTTTAGAGATGGCACATACAAGAGCTGCAGGAGGACACTTCTCTGCAGATAAAACAACAAAAATGATCCTCTTTGCTGGCATGTGGTGGCCAACTCTACATCAAGATGCCGTAACATATGTGCAACAATGTGATACTTGTCAACGAACAAAATATCCAATTAGAAGAGGTGAAATGCCACTGAGACCCATGATGAGTGCCAAAGCTTTCACTAAATGGCGAATAGACTTCATAGGACCTATTAGCCCACCAGTGAAAGGATCCCATGCCGAATATATAATTGTAGCCACAGACTATCTGACCAAATGGGTTGAAGCCAAATCAACCAAGAAAAATGACACAAGAACTACAACCAAGTTTCTCTTTGAGAATGTTTTCACTAGATTTGGACTACCGATAGAAATTGTGAGTGATAGAGGTACACACTTTGTGAATGAAGTTATTGAAGCCTTACTGAATGAATTCTTGGTAATTCATAAAAAATAAGCTCCTTATCACCCACAAGCCAATGGACAAGCCGAAAGTTCGAATAAAATCTTGTGTACACTTCTCAGAAAAATTGTTGACAATGGTAGATCTGATTGGGATAAGCAATTACATCATGCTTTATGGGCATTTCGTGTAGCCTACAAAACCGCCATAGGCACTACTCCTTTTAACTTAGTATATGGACAAAATGCTATTTTGCCAATTGATTTCTTAATTCCCACTCTCAGAGTAGCAACCACTTACGAGTGGACGGGACATGAACTATCAACTCAATTGGATCAAATAGAAAAGCTTCACGAAACTAGGTTACAAGCAGTAACAGGCATTTATGCTGCTAAACGGCGACAGAAGGCCTACTTTGATGCTCATATTAAGGACAAAAATTTGAAGGAAGGAGATTTAGTCTTGGTATATACCTTGAAACAACACGCTAAGAAGTTGCAGAAAAGAGGATATGGCCCATTAATCATCAATCGTATATCGACAAGTGGAGCCATCAGCTTAGCAACCCTAGATGGAGAAGTATTACCAAACTATATCAGTGGATGTCGAGTGAAAAAATATCTAGAACCGTTGACTAAAGAAACCATGTCACGATTAATCAAGGGCAAGAATATGCATATTGAGGAGGAAAGGATACGAGAATAAGCGAGACAGGAAGCATTAGAACGAATTAAGAAACGGAAAGAGTGGATGAGAGAGAGAGATGATCGACTAGGAGAAGAAATCATCCCAATGGCTAATTTTAGAGCCACTAAAAACCTAGGTCCACAGAGAACACAACCATATTTAAATTTGGGAGCGGGTAAAACGGAGTACCACATAGTGGATGCTCTCATTGACACAGGAGCCGCAATAAGCTGTATCAAACTTTCTTTTACTCAGAAACTCAAGGAGGAATTACGTCCATCGATGGCACAGTTGATAGGAATAGGAGGAACAATTACTCAATGTATAGGTGAAATCATCTTACCTCTGCATCTTGGCAACAACACTATGGAACAGAAGCTATTAGTGTGCCATGATCACGATTTACTCGAAGATGTAGTGTTAGGTCAAGATTGGATTTACGAATATGAGGTGACCATTCAATTGGCTTTAGGATACATCTCAGCCAAGGTAGGACATCGTGAAGTATTCAGTTTGCTAGACGAACGACCAATCAAATCCGTAAGCATAGAGCCAAAAATTCATTTCAATGAACAAAGTCATGAGTGTATGTTCAATAGCACTATAGAAACCCCTTCCTCAAGTACTTCATGTGAGGACACATTGAATCCTACTGGCATACCATCTTCTAGTCTAGCAAATCACAAGAGTGTCAATCAATCCGAAACCAACCTCAGTGAAGCACCATGCACAAGAGAGACTAGTCCTCTGAATGTGTCAAAGTCTATACCTATTAGAATATACCCTATTCCATACACTAAACAAGCTTGGATAAGAAAGGATCAAAGGGAGGCATATCTTCAACAACAGAAACATCTTCGATATTAGAGCAACCAATCAAATAAGAAAGCAAATCATTTTGAGCACAGTCAACAACGAAGTGCTAGGATATGGATTCCAAAGAAAGTAGTAGCCGCCCAACCAGATTGAGTGCAAATATGGATTCCAAAATCATGTGCTCCAAAGACGCTAAACCGAAACTATGAACCATTGCATAAGAAGAACCAATACCAATATGGTCTACGGGCAAGACAGCCAAAGAAGAAGAGCTACAGGAAAGAGAAGGAGTCTGCAGTTGCAACACAAGCCAATCCGAGATTCAAAAAGCAGATAGAGCAGACGTATAACATGAGAAGCACCACATTCATCAGGAATGTGCAGAATACAATACGTCCCAACAGAGTAAAGCAGATTTGGTTGCCGAAAGACAAGACAAACTGCATGCATCATCCAACTACTTCAAGTTGCACACATTTGGAGTTATCAGGGCCCAAAGTATGCATGATAGGGCCACATTACAAGGCCAAGCATTCGGCACATCTTTCTTCTATTTCAGAATAGTCAAGCACATTTTCCTCTTGTGAAATAGGAGAGCACTTGTACATACATTAAGAAAATCACTCAAAAAATAATAACCGCTTCGGCTATGATCTAACTTCTCTGTTTTTCCTTTCAGATGCAAATATAAAAATATATAAAATTTTTTTTGGAATAATCCAGGTATTACCTTTCTCACACCCACGGGAAAGGGACGACACCATTCACTCGGAGCAATGTCAAGCTTATGACAAACAAATAAAGGAGGATTTCTGATAGTATATGGCCACTAATTCATACTCTATATTGAGTGCAGATAGCATCTACTAATTCTGAAGCTACGCAAGAGGAAGAGCTCCAGCTTCTCCCACTCGAATCCATAACAAAAGCAAGAGGCCATTGGTTTCTGGATGACCAACCAGTGTCAGACCTCATTTTCATGGCCACTATCAAGATCATGGATAGGGATCACTATTTCCCTATCATGTTGCAAGACTTCAAAACTATAATACAAGGATTACCGCATATCGAGGATGTGTGGACACAAGCAGGCCTAGAGGCATTTCTCAAATCGCCGATTTGTCTACCAGATTTTCAAAGATGTACACAAGTAATGAATATACTGCAGCCTGCAGCGACGAAGATATCAGTTCCCGAAGCACGAGTATTTAATAACGTAGGAACATGGAAAACCATTCAATTCACACATGAACTAATCAACAAAGCCTTCAGATGGAATCAAGAAGGGATCACTAATGTCAAAGAGGAATGTCATGATCCTAAAAAGAGGTCCTTTCTGGATATAAACAGGACTGATATTGAAGATGTTGTCCGCCTGGTGCACCAACATTTTTGTTTCCCAAGTATGCACAGATATACTGCACCACAAAAAATTGTCCTGCAACTATTCTCGCATGCAATGAGAAAAGTGGGAAATAAAGTAAATATGACTGGCTATGTCCAAGAAAGATTATTTGAAGCCTAGAAGAAGTGGAGTCAGAAGAAGTTTCTAAATGGGAGTTCAGCTTTGACATTACTTATATATGAAGCTCTTGAGATGAAAAACTGCTTACGTGAGATGCCAACCTCAGAAGGGCTAGCCAAATATGCCAAATCCACAACGGTCCCCAAGAAAAAGAAAGCAGTTGTTGTTGTTGAAGAAGCAGGAACCAGTTCACAGAAACCCATGAGGGGTACAAAGCGTCTAAGAGAGGAAGAAGCCCAAGCTACACCCCAATCAAAGAGGACACACATTCTTCCAAAGATTACGATGGCCGAAATGCCTATTACCAAGAGAGATCTCTCTGCCGCCCTAGAAGAGACACATCAGTACATGCAAGGGCAGGTAAATCTGAATGTCCAAGGTCATCATTATAGACAAGCAAGTCAAGAGAAACAACAAATGCGTCAAGAAAAGACCCCAAAACAACCTGGGAGATACAAAGAACTAGGCTTAGATGATTCTAGTTCCGATGCAGAATCCAGTCGCGAAAAAGACACCCTAGACACTGACATAAGGATAGAAACTCACGAAGAAGAATGGAATGAGATCAATCAAGTCGAAGTGAAGCCAGACAACCACGAAGAAAAGGAAAAGAATATAGAAGATTCCAATAAATCTGAGCATGTCATTCAATTGAATGATACGACAAAAATCAGCATCAAAGAAGCTCCAACAACTGTTATATATGCGAAACCACCTATCAAAGAGGAAATACAAACTCCAATGAACACAGATTCAGAGCTATTACAAAACAAAGAGCAGATTGTAATTGAGGTCCCAGATGATACACCTCAAGGGCATATTGCACACATGGTGGCTGAGTGAAGGATCCAGCTTCAGATTAGGCAGCCCCATGACACTACGTTACATGTGGCATAGGGCAAAGACGTCACAACAGGCGAAGAACCTAGTATACCAACCACATGGCTCAATGTGGATGTCACTCAACTGAAGCATGTAGTCAAGCAAATGATTCAAACGGCTATGGATACACAACAACAGATGATGGAAATAGATGCAGATTATGATAAGGCCATGAGGGAAAAGAGTCAATTCCAAATAATGAGTGAACAATTGTCATCACAATTAGTCCAGGCCCAAAAGCACAATTAGTCAATTATGATAGCAGCCAAAAGCACGGATTTGCTCGAAGTAAAAACGCAATATGATACATTAGTGACTCAACATCACCAACTCCATGCACAGCTCGCGGATTTACAAAGATTACATGATGCAAGCAAGGCTGACAAAGAGAGAATGAGAGCTCGAAGCACTTTGCTCGAGAAACAATTAAAGGTGTACATGGAAGAGAATGACAACTTACGCAACCGAAATAAGGAACTAATGAAATCATTGTTATACGATCAACCTATTGAACAAGAGGAGACATCCGAAACTAAAGAAAAAGAATTAAGAGATCAAGTCACACAATACGCAGATTTGCTGAGACAAGAGCGAGAAGTGAGAGAAGAATCGGAACGAAAGTACAGTCAAGAAACAAATGAACTAAAAAAGCAGTTGAATACAGCACATGGGAAACTTGCAACAAGCTATAGTGAAAATATGGACCATGTCGCTGAAATTGGTAATGAATTGCTTGCAGCAAAAGAAGCACTCAGAGCAGCCCTACAGGAAAGTAAAGCGAAACTGAACGAATAGAGCAATTAGAAATCCACATCAACCAGAACGCAATGAAGGACACCAGTAGTGCCAGCTAAGGAAAATCCTACTGACGAGGTAGAGGTATGTCCTCTATCTCCCCCGATCTATAATTCTCCAATACATGAGCAGATGGCCGATATACATGATGATCATCCCATGCCATACACTACAGAAATAAGTCAGAAGGAGCAGGCACTAGTGGTGTCCCGATTGATGGAAAATTTTGAAAATGAAGTAATCAAAGTAATGAAGGAAGCCAAGATCAAGGGTAAGGACTTGGAAAAGATCATGAAGCCTTTCAACATTCCGTACGGATTATTGAAAGATAAAACAAGACAATATATAAAGAAGATTACAAAGAAAAGTCCAGATGAATAGCTAAATTTTAAACATGACACATTCGCATACAGTCAAGGAGAATTCAAAGCTGCACAACCTGTTTGGAGAAGAAAGCTTTTGGAGAAACATCCCACACTACGGATGCATTGGCAAGCAGCACCTTATTCATTACAGGTAAACCCTTCATTTTGTCCTATACCACGCCGAAGGGATGCTAGAGAATTTTTGGACCTGCAAAGAAATGGCGCTATAAATAAACAGTGGCTGAATTACCCTTTGCTTCCAAGCCCGCCACATAATTACTTGCCAACGGAAGATTATATGGTCAAGACCATCGAATTTTGGCTGCAGAATTATGCAACAGTACCCGACCTAACTGTCAAAATGACAAATAAAATACTCAGTATGATACTTACAGTGTTGAAGGTTTTCAAGCATGCGGCCTACACATTTTTGAATTTCATTGGTATTAATCAAGGCACAGAGATTCTCATTTTTGACCTATTTGTTATGCTTAGCAGACCAAAAATAATGGCTTATTATTCCAGATTGATGTTCTTGCCAAGCCTATATATGCAAACGTTTGAAGAAGCGTTCTTTACAGGATTTTTTGAAATTGATTAGAAGTCTTTTTGAAGATGACCTCTAATTTGAATGCCAGATTAGTGGCATACGAACTTAGCTTCTTCGCAGATCACAGACAACCACCCAATGACTGTGTGAAGGCAGAACAATGGAAACAATTAATGATACGTGAAGCCAATTTGCTTAATGAAACAGAGCAAAAAATATATAGATCATATGCCCGTCGTGCATCAAAGCCTGTCGGGGACGATAGAGTCCAGGAGGGGGGCAGTGTTGAGGGAGAATCAAGCAAAAGAAAGAAAAGAAGAAGACAACGAAAGAAGCTTCACTAGAAAGGTAATATTTGAAGATATATCTCTACAGGAAGCCCCGCAGGGGCGCAACACCCATCTCTGCACAGAGCCCCGCAGGGGCACACACACCAAGGAAAGGACGCAGCCACACAAGGGTGCTTCAACTTCTTGATCTTTGGCAGGTCCAGATCGAAGACTGAAGCACCACATCCTCATACCTTCCAGTGGTGGCGTGCGTGGCAACCCGACTTATCAAGCAAGACAAATGTATCAGGCCCAGAGGATGTAAAACAAGAATTAAGAAGAGGCCGTCAAAACTGAACACCTGTTTTACAAATAGGCAAAACTGAGCAAGGGTTGCGTGCAGACAACAAACTAAAGACAAGAAGTAAGCCTGTCAAGGGAGGAGAGAGACAAAGAGGGGGAGAGTGTTGCAGAGCTAAAGAGAACACAAAGCAGAGAAAAAGACAGGCCCCAAAATTTTTCCGATTTGGACATCATATTTTTGTATCATAACCATTCTTGTAATATATTTTCCGTTGTAAATGCACTAGAGGAGTCCTCTAGATGCATCCCCTCAGAAGATTAGAAACTTACCCATGTAAAATAGTAGGAAATTAGTCTTTTAGTGAATAAAGTGCCGGTCTCTTGTGTGAAAGGACCATTTTTAGGGCATAAGTCTAACTGAGGACCAGAACGGCCAATGTTAAGGCCAATGTTGAATTAATGCGTTGTTCTAACTGTCAGCACGTATCAAACGAATCGTGGGTTCTTGGGAGTGTTGGAGTTTATTGATCTCCAAAGTACAGCTAGAAGTAGGTGAAACCCAACAGGACCTAGTTGACTTTTTCACAAACTTGTATGCACAGACAAATTTTCTTGCAGAGCAAATTTCTCTTTACTCACTTGGAATTTTCCAAAACTGTTTCACACACATAAACTAGACTCTAAGAGCTTTCCAACAAGATATAGAACACCTCAAATGGATAAATACACAATGAGCTATGACCTCTGCAATATGCAGCTTTAATGGAGATCTTGAAACAGAGATGAACCTGAGGACACACATCACTTGCAGAGACTAATGCTCTTAACTCAAAACTCCAATGACTTTGAAACTTTCCAGAATACAAGTAGAATTAAAAAGCTTTCTAACAAGCCAAAGAACACATGATTTGGATACATACACAAGGAGATATGACCTTTGCAAGTTTGAGGTTTAATGGAGACCTTCAGCAGGGATAAAAAACAGAGAACACACACTACTTGCAGAGAGTATTGCTCTCAGCTCACAAATCCAATGATTATGAAAATTTACAGGAAGAAAGTAGATAGTAAGAGCTTTCCAATGAGCTATCAAACATGTAATGTGAATATATAATGAGGGAGATACAAGCTCTGCAATCTCTGCATACAAAACTACAGCAGTGTAGAGATACACATATGACTCTCTTGGACATCCCACAAGATCACGACTTTTCTCCTCTTTTTATAGCATGGGAAACTAATCTAAAACCTTCCTAATACATCCAAATTTGTGATAGACACTTGGATGGAGGTATTACATGACTCAAGTGCTCAAATAAGCAAAGTATTGATGGACTTTGAGAACTAGCCACATCGACCTTCCACTAGGACACCACTGAAGCTCCCTTGTGACTCACTAATTTGACTCACCATGTTCTAGAATTTACGTGGTATTTTTGCTACATTTTATGAATAATATGAGCCTTCTTGAAGTATTTGAAGACTTCCCAAAGGTATTTACATAATTTGAAACTTGTACCCTACATAAAAGAAATGTTCGCAACATTCTCCCCCTCAAGTTTCAAAGGGTATTCCCTTCATGCCAAGAATATAGTTGAATCTTTGAAGCTTTGGTCCATCCAAGGATTTGGTGAAGATATCTGCAACTTGATCCTTTGTTCCAACAAAAGAAACCTGCACTTCATTGTTCATGGCCTTCTCTCGAACATAATGATAGTGAACCTCTATATGCTTTGTTCTAGCATGAAAAATAGGATTTGAGGTCATATGAATGCTGCTCAAGTTATCCCCATATATCAGTGGTACATCAACCTGCAGATTCAAGTCATGAAACAACTTTTTAAACCACATAACCTCAGTAGTAGCCAATGCTAAACCTCTATACTCAGCCTCTGTAGAAGATAAAGCAACTGTAGGCTGTTTCTTTGAACTCCATGTTAATGTCTTGTTTCCTGCTATTACCACATATCCACTTGTGGATCTTCTGTGATCTTTGCTTCGAGCCCAATCTGCATCACTAAAGACTTTAAGAGTTAGATCAGCATCATGACTATAAAATAATCCTTCGTTCATGGTACCTTTCAAATACCTAAGCACTCTTTTCGCTGCATGCATATGAGGTACTCTAGGTTCATGCATAAACTATGACAATACTCCCACTGCATAACATATATCAGGTGTTGCAGAAATCAAAGATCCTACCATGGATCTATATACATTCATATCATGCAACTCATCACCTTCCTTTGCGCTTAGCTTTACATTACATTCCATTGGAGTAGAAACAAATTTACATTCCTGCATACCAAACCTTTTCAGCATATCACATATATACTTTCTTTGTATCAACCACATACCTTCATCGCTATACACAATTTCAATCCCAAGAAAGTATCTGAGCAAACCAAGATCTGAAATTTTAAATTCCTTTCCCAAATTACCTTTTATCTCATCAATTGCTTTTGCATCATTCCCTGTAATCAACAAGTCATCCACATAAATGCATACATAGACACACATGCCATCTACATGTTTTACATAAAGTGAAGGATCAGCATGACTCGCTGTGTATCCTTGCAGCATAAGATACTTTACCAACCTTGCATTCCATGCCCTTGGTGCCTGCTTAAGACCATACAATGCCTTCTTTAACCTGCATACATGATTAGGACATTTTGCATCCACATAACCATCTGGTTGTGACATATACACTTCTTCATTTAATTCACCATTAAGAAAGGCATTCTTTATATCGAGTTGATATATATTCCACCTTTTACTTGCAGCTAAAGCCAACAAAGTTCTCACCGTTGCCATATTTGCTACTGGACTAAATGTTTCCTCATAGTCCACACCTTGAGTTTGATTATATCCTTTTGCTACAAGTCTAGCCTTATATCTAGACACACTACCATCACTATTTCTTTTAATCTTAAAAACCCACTTGCAACCAAATACCTTTTGCTTTGGTGTACTTGGAACTAAATTCCAAGTCTTGTTATCCTGTAGTGCTTCCATTTCTTCTCTCATTGCTTTCTCCCACTTTTCATCTCCTTTGGCCTCATCATAACATGTGGGTTCATTTTCCTGCTCAACTTTTGTCATAAAAGCATAATGAGTATTCATGAAAGATTCATAAGTATACCTTTGAGGTTGCTTACTTACTCTTGAAGTTCTTCTTACCTCCAATGTAGATGCTCTTCCTTTCTTATTAGGAACCTTTGATGATTCTCCATACTCACATACATCACTAATTTCCTCTCCTTCATCATTAACTTCAACAAGTTTGAGTTTACCTTTACTTTTAACACTTGGAGGTGAATCTTGCCTTAATCTTCCATTGAAAGGTGATCCTCTTTCTTCATCTAAACCACTCCTTTCATCATTTAAACTTCCTGATGGCTGAACTATGCATTCATCTCCTTCAACCACACCTTCTTCATTTTCATCCATGACCTGCAAACAATTCTTATCTGTATACCATGAAAGTGATTCATCAAAGTTTACATCTCTTGACACAACAACCTTATTGGTATGAGGATTATAGCATCTATATCCTCTTTGAGTATCTGCATAACCAATAAATATACATTTTTCTGATTTCGCATCAAGTTTAGATCTCACCTCACTAGGTACATGTACATAACATACACAGCCAAATACTTTCAAATGACTTACACTTGGTTTCCTTCCATGCCATACCTCATATGGTGTCAAATGATGAACTCCAGCAGTCGGAACTCTATTCATAATGTAAACACTTGTGCTAACAGCTTCAGCCCAAAAATAATTAGGCAAACACATATCATTAAGCATGCTTCTAGATGCTTCTGCTATGATTTTGTTTCTTCTTTCTGCGACTCCATTTTGTTGTGGAGTATACCTGCATGTAACTTCACTTTTGATACCTTCATCATACAAAAAATCAGTAAAAGCTTGAGAGAAATACTCTCCTCCTCCATCGGATCTTAGCTTCTTAATATACCTTTCTGTTTGCTTTTCGACATATGATTTGAACTTCTTGAAACAATCAAAGACCTCACTCTTATGTTTAATAAAATACACAAATGTCACTCTACTATGATCGTCAATGAATGATACATAGTACTTATTACCAACCAAGGATGCCTCTTTAGTAGGTCCCCACACATCTGTGTGTATGAGATCTAGCAAACCATCACTTACATAGCTTGAATGCTTGAAAGGTTGTCTACTCTGCTTACCCATTTGACATGCTTCACAAAGATGCACCATATGTTGCTTAGTAAGATCAGGTAATCCTTCAACAATCCTCTTCTTTGATAGCTCCTTTAACCTGTGTACATTCATGTGTCCAATCCTTTTGTGCCATAGATCAAGCTGTGCTATTCGATGCATACCATAAGAGAAATAGTTTGTATGATTTGGGTTTACCTTGAATGTAAACAATCTACCTTTTTTTTGACCTCTAGCAATTAACCTCCTTTGCTTTGGATCCTCAATGAAGCAACCTGCATGATTAAATCTCACTTGCAGACCTTTTTCTACCATTTGACCAACCGACATCAAATTCTTAGTGATCGTTGGCACATAAAGTACATCCTTCAAGCAATTTTTCTTGCTCTTATCCTGCATAACAACATCTCCAACATGCATAATCTTATGTGTTGTATCATCTCCTGTTTCAACATGACCTTTACATGACGGATTATGCATATTATAAAACCATGAAGCATCATGAGACATGTGATTAGAACAACCACTATCTACATACCATACATCGCTATTGCAATTCATCTTAGTTTCTACATTCATCATAAGAAGAGAATCATAATCATCACTTTTACCTTCAACTGCATAATTTCCTTGTTGTTTACCTCTTCTTGAATAGCCTCCTCTGCGATTACCACCTTGATTATTTTCATTTTGATAACAATCTTTGGCATAGTGTCCATACCTTCCACATATATAGCAATTGTTCTTATTATCTTCACTTCTTTGTCTTTGGTTGTAGTTGTAGTAGCCTCTCGTACCTCTAGCGCTTGATCTTCCTCTTCCTCTTGTGTTGAAGAAGCCACTTGAAGTCCTTTGATCATCGCTCCTTCTTCCTCAACCTCTATTTGAACCTCTTCCACATCTGTTTCCACCTCTTGATGATCCTACATAAAGAGCTTGTCCTTGAGATCCTTTTTGATTTGAAGTAGAACCATTTAGATTCATCTCCTCCGTGACCATGAGGGCAATAAGTTGATCAAAATCTGGTAATTCTCCTCTGACATAAACTGAAGTAATGAAGGGTTTCCATCTCTCATCATCTTTGAGTCCGTTGAGAGTATGTGCAACCAAGTCGTCGTCCTCCACATGAGCTTGAATTGATCCTAGTTGATCTGCAATCTCTTTAACTTTCAATATGTAATCATTGACCGATGTCCTTGTATCTTTCTTTATGTTATTCAACTCATTTTTGAGTTGAATCTTCCTTGCTCTTGTACCTGTAGCATACAACCTTTCCAATGCAAGCCAAACATCTCTACTTGTGTCTAGATCTTGTATGTGTCCTACCATTGAATCTTGAATATTTTGTGATAAAATGAATATAACCCTTTTGTCTCTCTCATTCCAAAGTCTAAACTCCCTCAATTGTTGCTGATTTGGGTCCTCTGGTAATGTGGGTTTGATATCTGTGCCGTCAATCAAACCATACAAGCCTCTACCTTGCAAGTATGCTGTGATTCTAAACTTCCATGCTTGATAATTGGTCTTATCAAGCTTCTCTAATTGTGCATGTTGGTCTCCCATAATACAAATGCTAAGCTTCCTCCTTTAAGCCTCCTTTCCAATGTGTGTGATGAGAAGAAATATAATATTTACCTTGTAAATGAGGTATGAGCACCTTTCTTTGCTTGGATGTTGCTTCAGATGCCTCCTTGCAATCTTCTTCTACCTTTGTGTAGTGTTGATGATGAACTGCTTCTTTGATAGCTTCAAATTCTTCGTCAAGGTATGATCACCTTCTCCAAGCCTCCAAGTACTTGCTCTGATACCAATGTTGGAGTTTATTGATCTCCAAAGTACAGCTAGAAGTAGGTGAAACCCAACAGGACCTAGTTGACTTTTTCACAAACTTGTATGCACAGACCAATTTTCTTGCAGAGCAAATTTCTCTTTACTCACTTGGAATTTTCCAAAACTGTTTCACACACATAAACTAGACTCTAAGAGCTTTCCAACAAGATATAGAACACCTCAAATGGATAAATACACAATGAGCTATGACCTCTCCAATATGCAGCTTTAATGGAGATCTTGAAACAGAGATGAACCTGAGGACACACATCACTTGCAGAGACTACTGCTCTTAAATCACAACTCCAATGACTTTGAAACTTTCTAGAATACAAGTAGACTTAAAGAGCTTTCTAACAAGCCAAAGAACACATGATTTGGATACATACACAAGGAGATATGACCTTTGCAAGTTTGAGGTTTAATGGAGACCTTCAGCAGGGATAAAAAATAGAGAACACACACTACTTGCAGAGAGTATTGCTCTCAGCTCACAAATCCAATGATTATGAAAATTTACAGGAAGAAAGTAGACAGTAAGAGCTTTCCAATGAGCTATCAAACATGTAATTTGGATATATAATTGAGGGAGATACAAGCTCTGCAATCTCTGCATACAAAACTACAGCAGTGTAGAGATACACATATGACTCTCTTGGACATCCCACAAGATCACGACTTTTCTCCTCTTTTTATAGCATGGGAAACTAATCTAAAACCTTCCTAATACATCTAAATTCGTGGTAGACACTTGGATGGAGGTATTACATGACTCAAGTGCTCAAATAAGCAAAGTATTGATGGACTTTGAGAACTAGCCACATCGACCTTCCACTAGGACACCACTGAAGCTCCCTTGTGACTCACTAATTTGACTCACCATGTTCTACAACTCACGTGGTATTTTTGCTACATTTTATGAATAATATGAGCCTTCTTGAAGTATTTGAAGACTTCCCAAAGGTATTTACATAATTTGAAACTTGTACCCTACATAAAACAAATGTTCGCAACAGGGAGTGGTAGGGGTCTGTTAGACAGAGGCCCTGTACTTAGTTCCCAAAATAACTGATTCAGTTACAACAATAAAATGCTATTGACAGTTCTATCTGAATCTACTGTCCTTAGACAATGTCGACACAGTCTTAGCTCAGCTACCAGTAGCAACTAGACTGTACCAGACTCATCTGTACCTTAGTACCAAATTACTTCATACTAATATGCTACTGCAACAGTACAGTAGTCCAACCTTCACCAAGACAACGCTCACAGTCAAGCAACCGGGTCACAGAAGGTACCTATGGTTTCAACTTACAGTTATGAAGACTAATACACACTAGAATTACCCTTAACTATAGGTAATTCTCACCGTACAAGTGCAAATCGAAAACAACACTACTTCTGCACAATGTTATTAGGGAAAGATTACTACAGTCACACAGACTTATCGGTACTTAGCAATTCAACAAGGAGGAGAGCATTACGTCATACATCTTAACAGAACAATTCGTCACAACGATCCACAGTAACTATTTCAGACAACGATCCAACGACTTACTGAATGGAGCTAGATTCACAGTGTAACCGAGATTGCCAGATAACAACACAGAGTACCACAGAGTACGCAGAACTTAGACAAGACACACTACAGCAACACTCAGACAGACAATCCAGACAAACAGTCTGGTGATAACATGAAAATGGGCCAAAATCCCCGCGCTCTCGAGCACTTCTTTTCATTGCTTTATATAAGATTTACAAATATGCGCGTAACAACCTTTCGCGCGTGTTTTACAAAGATTTCAGTTACACCTGTCCCAATCCGGCGGCCAACTAACACTGGCACGCCCGGTGGACTCGAACCCGCAAGTTTTTACAAAATTACTGCTCATCGACTATTCCTTCTAAATACATGTTTCGGGCTAATCTAAATGTACGGGCGCTCTTTTTCTTAAGGGTTTCTGATAATTGTTTTAATGTATCGGGTTCTAGTACCTGGGCATCTACTCTAACGGAACTTATGGCTATGGCTTCGGTTAACAAAATTTCTGCTTGCGTTTGTAGAAAGGCCTCTTGCAGATAAAATTCATTGGCCAATGCCGCATCTCTTGACATCTTCATTTCCTCGAGTTGTTGTTCCATCTTCTGTACTCTTTCTTTGATGTTTGACAATTGGTTTTCGCGCCGCTCGATCTCCTGAACTTGAAAATCTATAGTCCTGATGTATGAGTGCTTCTCGTGTTTGAGATCAGCAATGAGCTTCTGTGTCTGCTTTTCCTTTGTTAAGTAGTGCTTGAGCATGTTATTGACATCTATTAAATTTTCATTGGTTCTCTGCAGTTCTTCTTCTGTTCTTTTCTGCTGCAACTGCTGTTCTTGACTCTGCTGCACCAGTTTGGTTGATTTCTTCATTGGCAATTTGCAGTAGTTCTTCTTTTTCTGTAAGCGCTGCCATTGCCGCATCTCTCTGATTGATCAGCATCTCCTGTTCGGTGAGTTTTGCCTATAATTCATTCAATTTTTGTTGCAAAGATTGGTTTTCAGCTTTAGTGATTAGCACTTCTTCCTGTAGGGGGCTGATGTCAGCTTCTAGAATATCAACTTTATGCTGGAGTTTGCTCCGGATACTGTCGGTGGTTGCTTTTATGTGGATGGGCAGTTGCTGTGATAAATTAATAAGAACTTGGCCCATATTGGCCAGTTCGGACAGTATTGGAATGGCGGGGAGGGGTAGCTGGGGTTGTGGTCGGGAGGAGGATGCGTTGAGGAGCTGTTGGGAGTTTGGTGGAGAGTAGTTGAGGGAGGAGGATGAGGACTCGGCGGTTTCGGCAGTTTGAATGGGTTGGATGGGGATGATGGGAGGTTCCGGTGGGGGAGTGGGAAGGGTGGTTTGATTTGTTACCTGATTGGCGGCTTGTTGTTCCTGCTCTGCGATTGTGGATTCTACTGCCTTTAGCAATCTATCTAGTGCTTCCTTAGCAGCTTGTTCTTCATCTATCTTTTGGTCTTCTTGAGACTCCTGCTGTGATTCTTCTTTGGTCGGTGATATGTCGGCTTCTGTATGTTGTTCCTGTTGTTGTTCTTGGGACGATTGTGCAGATGATTCCTTTTGCATGGATGTTGTGGTGTCGTGGAACGTTTCTTCTTCTTGCTTATCCTCTTCTTTGTCGCCCTCATTGTTCCCTCCAGAAGATTCTTGTGCTTCGCTTTCAGAAGAGCTAATCCTTTCTTTTTCTTTGGAATAGTTGGTTTAATTCCTCTTCGTCTTCTTCTTCGTCGTCCCACAGCTGTACTGACTCTTCGTGTCGCAGAACTGGTCCTTGCGGTGGGGGTTGTGCTGCAAGGATGGTCGGAAAGAGGAATGAAATGATGTGTGGTAGTCTGGATCTCAGCGTGCCTCCTTTGTTTACCTATTTCATGATGGCGACGCATTCTCGGTGGATGCGGTGGAAGAAGAAAGAGGCGAAGTTCACTGGTTCGTGTGCGGCTAATTCTATGGCGGAGTAGAAGGGGCCGGATATTCCATATGTGCGTTTTTGGAGGTTGAGTATGGCTACTAAAAATTTGAGGGTTGATCGTTCTGGTTCTGGTCAACAGAGGATCGCATACTCGTTAGACGAGTATCTAGGAAATAGCTCGACCATTCGGGCAACTGTCAGGCTTGGGCCATTTTCTCGGCCTTGCGACGGGAGTCTAAAATCTTGTGCAAAGGCTTGGAATGTGATAAGTGTTCGGGAGGGTAAGGAGGTGATAGCCCATCTTTGCTCATTGGCTGGTGTGTTGGCGATGGCGGAGATGATGTTGGCGAAGAATGGGTGGGACTCCACTGAATGCCAAGTCAGTTCAGCGAAGTTTGTCAACCCACGTATGGGCAGGTACTCTCCTACCTTGGTAGGGAGACCGTCACAGAAAGCGGCGTAGTTAGCCAAGGCTTCCATGGCGCACACGAAAACACAGAATACAGGCACACAGAGCACACGGTAAACATAGAGCACAATCACACAAGCACGCTAGCTTTTTCTGGTGAACTGGAGAAGGTTAAGTAGATGCGCTATAGTGGACTGTAATTAAAAACCACTAATCATCGTGCGACGTTGAGATGATCGCTTCTTTAACTTGGGTGTGCATGTCTTAGTAGCTGGAAAGAGCAGGGCAGCTTATGACATAATTAGGAATCAAGACGCAGATATTTATAGACTTTATTATTAAGCACACAAAATAAAAGAAAAGAAAAGAAAAGGAAAGAAAAGTGAATGCCAAACGACGCGGCCCACCGAAAAACGTTTCAGTGTGGGTTAGAGGCGTGTTGATACGGCCGTAGCTTCGAACCATTGATGACTTTCGAAAGAGGGTTTCCGATCAACGTAGTCAACCGAAAAGTTGTTGGGCCTACTTGTTCTGAAATCCGGTAAGGGCCATACCATCGTAATTTGAATTTACCAGCAGACCGATTCGACTTTGCATTATAAAAAAGGACAAGTTGTCCCACCGTAAAAACTGGAGTTTTCAAGTGTCGATCATGCGTCCGAGCCTGTCTTAGGTGTATGTCCTGCATAGTTAAAAAGTTGTGCCAGCGATGCTCGTCTAGTCCTCTGAGTGTATCCAACCAGAATGACAGTGAGTCTTCCGGTAGCAGTTTCTGAGCGATTGCGACTCGCAAACTTGGTATAACTATCTCCATTGGTGCTATGGCTTCTAATCCATAAGCTAGTTTGAAAGGTGTTAATCCTGTTGTTACCTTGTATGTGGTCCGGTATGCCCATAATACTGCAGGCAACAGTTGATCCCATCTTTCCGGTGCTTCCATAATCAATTTCCGAAGCATATTCAGCAAAGTTTTGTTTTTACTTTCGGCCAAACCATTAGCATGACGATAATAAGGAGAACTAAACTTATGCGTGACCTAGAACGACTGTGTAAGTGCCTTCATTAAATTGTTTACAAAATGAGTGCCTTGATCTGAAACAAGTTCCAGTGGTAAACCAAAACGTGGAAAGACATCGGTTAGCAGACACTTTGCTACCGCAACAGCTATAGCAGATCGTAAAGCCCAGGCTTCTGCCCATCTGGTTGCATAGTCTGTACAGGTCAGTATATAACGATTGTTACTAAGGACTACTGGAGGTGTAATCGGTCTGATGAAATCTAGACCCCACTTCTAGAAAGGTTCCAATGGTAAGATGGGTTGCAGGGGGAAAAGATGACGTTGCAAGGGCTGTCCAGATCTTTGACAACTATCACATTGTTTGATAAATTGTGATACATTTCTGTACATAGCAGGCCACCAGAGACCACTTTGAAGAATTTTCCGGTGTGTTAAGTCTGCAGCAAAGTGACCACTGGAAGGAATTAAGTGAGCCAAGGTAATAACTGAGTTAACTTCATGTGGCGGAATACAATGAAGTAAAATTCCAGTATTATCCACATAGTATAATTCCCTAGCAATTAACCAAAATCGGCGGATTAAGACTGCAATTTTCCTGCGAACTGCCGTAGAAGTCTAAGATGGCATAGGTGAGTCTGTAGATGGCATAGGTGAGTCTGTATTTTCATCATTCGTTGGTTCAGAGACATAAATCACCGGAGTTGTGTCATCTATGCCTACCGGAGCTTCACCAGAATCTAAGCAGGAGAGGAAATCTGCTAAGGCATGTGAACTGCCTGGCCGATGAATGACTTCGTAGTCAAACTCCTGTAAAAGCAGAACCCATCGTGCTAATCGACCACCTAGATGCTGTTGGCGAACTAGATAGACAAGTGCAGCATGATCTATATGAAAAGTAAATTTACGGCCCAACAAGTAATGTCTGAATTTCTTGATAGAATATACTAGACCTAGACATTCTCTTTCTGTTAGCGAGTAATTCTTCTCAGCAGGGGCTAACCTTCGACTTGCATAGTACACTGGTCTGAATCACTTATCAATTTGTTGCATCAAAACGCTTCCTATTGCTATATCTGAAGCATCAACAAATACATGAAATGGGCGATCCCAGTCGGGAGGTTGTAAGATTGGAACCTGTGTTAGTAAACACTTTAGACGATCAAATGTTATCTGACATTCCTGAGTCCACTAAAACTGTCGAGGAGTCTTGGTGATTAATCTGTTCAGTGGTATTGCCAAGTGAGCAAGCCATCGTAAGTGTCGTCCATGCCATCTTACTTGGCCCATGAAGCGCATAACTTCCTTCGGTGTAGTGGGCACCGGAGCTTCTAATACAGTTGAAATTTTATCTGGATCTACCTGTATACCTTGTGCAGATACAATGTGTCCAAGTAGCTTGCCACATGAAACCGCAAACACGGATTTGTTTGGGTTCAAACAGAGTCTGTTTTCTCTGCATTTTTCAAAGCAGCACCGTAAATGGGACAAGTGTGCTATCATCTTACCGAAAATTGAAAAATAGTCAAGATATACTTGCATAAAAGAGATAAGATAAGGAGAAAATATTTCCTGCATACACCTTTGGAATGTACTTGGGGCATTCCTTAATCCAAACCACATAACAATACATGCGAAAACACCCCACTTGGTAATGAAGGCAGTCTTTGGTATATCCTATTCAGCCATTCTAACTTGATTATATCCACTGTACCCATCTAGGAATGAATACATTTCATGTCCTACTACTCTATCAAGCATTGTGTCCAGAAAAGGGATTGGAAAAGGATCAGGCACTGTAGCTGCGTTCAGTTTCCGGTAATCTACACATATTCGCAACTGCTTATTCTTTTTCAGGACAATAACAATTGGTGAGATCCATTCAACATGTTCTATTGGTACAATAAATCCGACTTTAAGTAGCCTATCAAGTTCTGCCTTTACCTGTGATGCATAGTTTGGATTCATCCGGTAGCTGGGTTGTTTGTTCGGTTTTGCTTCCGGCTTCAGCATGACTCTGTGCTGATAGATGCGCGGGTCCAATCCTTTCATATCTTTGTAATCCCATGCAAAGACGTCGGAGAATTCTCGGAGTAGCTGGATTAAGCCTGCTTGAAATGTTTCCGGTAAGTTTTGCTTTATCTTCACGGGACGCGGATGATCTTCATCGCCTAAATTATAAGTGATCAGCTGATCTTCTGGAACATAAAATTGTCGGGGCTTCTCTATATCGTCAGCTGACTTAAAAAGTTGTTGCAGTTGAGCGTCATCTATAGTAGCAGTATCTTCCTTCTTATCTTCTTCTATTACAGTCATTACCGTACAAACTGTAGGCTTCCAATTATCTACAACAGATTGTAGATCAATGGTTCCTAGGGAGATCAAATCAATATTATTTTTTAAAAATTCTTCTTCTTCATCATCCGACAGACCATCTAACATATGAACTAGTTCTGCGAAATTTGGTCTAGCATGTAGTTCGCGAGGCTGTATAGCATCTAATCTTACAACATATTTACGATTGTTGTCTTTGAAAGTGAGTTCCTGTGCAGACCAATCTTGTATCACCTTAGCATGCTTCAACCAAGGTCGTCCGAAAAGGATATTATAATCAAGGGTGGATTCGGGTAATTCTAGTATGACAAAGGTCATCTTAAATGTGGTACCTTGTAAAGTTATGGGTACATTTTGTACAAGTCCTACGGGATAGACCCTTGACTGGTCGGCCATTCTAACAAAAAACTGAACTGGAATACAAGAAGGCACAGGACTGAACTGCTGTTGGAATTGTTGCCGAACTCCCGGTACTAATGCAAGTAGTTGGCCCAAAGGCAGAGTGATAGATGCTTTAGATAAAATTTCCCAGGCCTGTTGTGATTGGGTTGCATTCTCCACCGATTTTGAAGTTGATGCGTCTGCTCAAGATGATGGGCCTACTGCGAAATTGGAAGCCTGTTGTTGTGTTCCTTCTTCCGTTATTGGATTCTGGGTCACCGGAATAGGATTTGGGAAGACTGGAGGTTCTCTGGTGGTCCATTGACTAGCCTTGTTGTACATCCTTTATTGTTCGCGTATACCTGGCTCAAATAATTTTGCTACTCGCTGCACTTGTTTATCGAAGCGGGTCTGAATTACTGCAGCTTGTGTTTCCACTGGTGTGATTTGTACCATATTAGCCATTGGATTTTGACGTTCCTTCTTCCTCTGATCATATTCAGCTGCATCCTTACAGAATCTTCTAATGTGACCAAATTCACCACAGAAATGACAGCGCGGTGGTGGAAAATTGGGATTTTCCGGTGCTAGTCCGGCCTGCCAGCGGTTTGCGTTGTAGTTGTTGTCTCTCTGTCCTCTGTAATTTTGATATCCTTGTTGTTGATTGTTCCTCATTTGCGGAGGTACATAATGATTGGCTGGTTGTCCTGGTTCCTGTATAATAGCATTGACAGTTGCGGTTCCCTGCACTTTAGCGTTGTATGCGCAATTTTCGGTGGTGTGTCCGACAGTGTTGTAGATAGCGCAGAATAACTGATTAAGTGCACAAGTGGCACTAGTATGGCCTGAATTCTTGCATGTGATGCAATATACTTGTCTGGTCATATCTTCGGCGACATTTCTATTTATTTGTAACCACTCCAGATCTTCTGTAAATCCTCCAATCTTGTTTTCCAGCTGTAAAGCCATGGCAATCACTACGTCGAGCGTCATAGCTCCTACACAGCGTATGATCATAATCTGTTTAAGTTGTGGAGTCAAGCCATTGATAAACCATTGAGTAATAACGTCGTCCGGTAGGTTGGCATGTACTGGTGGTAACTGCCTTAAATGAGTCCTCAATAGTGTAGCGTATTCCTATACTGTTTGATTTACCTTTTGTCTGTTGTTTTGCAGATAGTCAAAAATTTTGGCTGGATTCTTCTTTAGCCTGAATCTCTGCAAAAAGGCATCTCGTACTGCTTCATAGGTGCCGAAGTGATTAATATCATACTCGATAAGCCATCTAGCTACTTCATTGACCAATGTAGATTGAAAGACAATAGCTTTATACACCGGATCTGCTGGATGGTTAAGTACTGCGTAACTTATCTCAAATGTGCGTACATGAGCATCTGGGTCATCACCTGGGAATCCACCGAATTTAGTGTACGTTAGTCCCGTTGGAGGCGGCCTGGGTGGACATAGCTATTGTTGCTGCTGCTGCTGTTGTTGTTGTTGTTGTTGCCCGTTCATCGTGTTGATGGTTGTATGATGACTTTCTCCTGTATCCAGAGGCCGAATATCCGAACTATTGGAGTCTGTATCGCTGGTCTGTGCGCTTTTTGGTTCGATAATCTTGTCTAGTATGTTTGGAATCTCGCTTTCGAACAAATTTCCTTCCTTGTTGATGTCGAGTGTAGGGGAATTTACTCCAAAAAGTGGTGGTTGGGCTGAAGATTCACCAAAAAATGGTAAACCGTCGCCGGAAAACTGTGATTTTGTTACCGAAATATCACCAGAACGTGCCGAATTTTTGCCAAAATAAGGTGTTTTTTTGCCTTCACAAATTTCTTTGGCTAAAGTGTTTCTAGTTGTAAACAAATTTGAATCTTTATCCAAGATTGTTAAACTAACTTCAGGCTGCGTTCTGGTAGATTCTGGAGTTACTATATCTTCGGCCGACTGTGCCGAAATAGTATCGGAATGTACCAGAGGCGTAACACGTTCCACCGGAATATGACCGGAATCACTTCTAACGTTCTTGACTTTCTTGACAACTAGATCAGACCTAGTTGTACTTCTACCTCCCGGAGTTATCTTTAGTAAATTAAGTACCCTAGACTGACGGTTCTTGGGATACGTTTCACCGGATCGAGTAACCGGCATATATCATCTTTTGTACTAATCGTATAGTGTCACGATCGACTAAAAATTTATCATCACATTTCCACAACAAGTTTGCAACAATCTGATTCTGTTGCTACTTTCGACAAACGAACGGTAATCTTGATGTTCGATTCCGACAGCCGAATCGCGATCTTGATGCCACTTTCCCACAGACGGCGCCAAGTGTTAAATGCTTAAAACGCGAGACTATCTGTGAGAAACGCGTTAAGCATTTAAGTGTTAACTGAGGACCAGAACGGCCAATGTTAAGGCCAGTGTGGAATTAATGCGTTGTTCTAACTATCAGCACGTATCAAACAAATCGTGGGTTCTTGGGAGTGGTAGGGGTCTGTTAGACAGAGGCCCTGTACTTAGTTCCCAAAATAACTGATTCAGTTACAACAATAAAATGCTATTGACAGTTCTATCTGAATCTACTGTCCTTAGACAGTGTCGACACAGTCTTAGCTCAGCTACCAGTCGCAACTAGACTGTACCAGACTGATCTGTACCTTGGTACGGAATTACTTCTGACTAATATACTACTGCAACAGTACAGTAGTCCAACCTTCACCAAGACAGCGCTCACAGTCAAGCAACCGGGTCACAGAAGGTACCTATGGTTTCAACTTACAGTTATGAAGACTAATACACACTGGAATTACCCTTAACTATAGGTAATTCTCACCGTACAAGTGCAAATCGAAAACAATACTACTTTTGCACAATGTTATTAGGGAAAGATTACTACAGTCACATAGACTTATCGGTACTTAGCAATTCAACAAGGAGGAGAGCATTACGTCGTACATCTTAACAGAACAATTCATCACAACGATCCACAGTAACTATTTCAGACAACGATCCAACGACTTACTGAATGGAGCTAGATTCACAGTGTAACCGAGATTGCCAGATAACAACACAGAGTACCACAGAGTACGCAGAACTTAGACAAGACACACTACACCAACACTCAGACAGACAATCCAGACAAACAGTCTGGTGATAACATGAAAATGGGCCAAAATCCCCACGCTCTCGAGCACTTCTTTTCATTGCTTTATATAAGATTTAGAAATATGCGCGTAACAACCTTTCACGCGTGTTTTACAAAGATTTCTGTTACACCTGTCCCAATCCGGCGGCCGACTAACACGTTCATCTTAGTATCTAGATTAAGCCAAAACCTCTTCCTTTTAATTAGGCCGATAAACTTACCTTTAAAAACAAGCTTTGCAATAGAGAAAACTTGTTCTATAGGTATAATCACTTGAATCTTAAGCAAAATGTCATATAAAATCTCCATAGGATCTATTTTTCTCTCAATCTTTGAAATCAAGATGGCTTTAGGTTCTCTCATTGATTTCTTTCTTTTTTTTTGCTCAGGATCTTGTTTTTGTTCACGTTCTTGTGTTTTTTCTTGAGTTTGTTTTGATTGTTCTTGTTTCTCTAAAGGCTTTGGTTTTGTTTTTCTTTGCTTTGTCTTCTTACCTTTTTGTTTCCCCTCTTGTTTTTGCTCATTGGGTTGTGATTCTTGTTTTTATCTTTGGTTTGTGATGTTTCCCCATGCTCTACAATGGTTTCTATTCCCTCTAAGGTTTATTTCCGAGCCACTCTTCTTTCACTAGGCTTAGTTTTATCTCTTTTTTGTTTCTCTTCTACATTGGATATGTGAGAAATAAGGGAGTGATCTTCTATTGGTGACTCTCGAGCCATTATTCTCGTACTCGCATCTCGTGCTCTTACTAATGAATCTTAAAAAAGTTCAAACTCCTTTGTGGGTTTACTTGAGTCTACTTCTTGTTCATCAAGAGCTTCTAGTTTCAACCCTCTAGTTCTTGCATCTGTTATGGTTATATTTTCATAATTCTTTTTCATTCCTCCCTTACCATGATTTCCTTACAAAATTAGCCTAGATCGATAGTCATCGATTTTCTTGTTTATGTCTATCACTAGGGGTTGCTCCTTAGTGGCCTTCAACAGTTCACAATCTCACAAAATTTTCTCTAACAAATCACACCAAGGACAACTACGAGGATTTTGCTGGTAAGGTATTACTTGAGCAGGATACATAGGATTTTGATAAGGCAATTGATGTAGTTGGGGAGTTTGGGGACCAGCATGTGGTACTTGAGGTGCAAGAGGAGCTCCCATAGTATAAGATTGATGATTTTGAAAATTTTAATTTTGAGTATTTTGATAAATTTCTTGAGATGCTTGAGGATACATGCTTGGATACATTTGAGGATTTCGCACATGAGGATGAGGATTTTGCATTGAAGGATTATGCATTGGAGGAACTTGATATGCTTGAGTAGGAGCTACTTGTGGATTTTGATTGGGAGTTATAACATGTTGATTATGCTCTTGAACAGACATTGGATTCATTTGATTTTGGAAATTTTTGATGTAATTAGATTGTAAAGCATCTATAGTCTTGGCCAAATTGGATTGTGTAGCAATAAGACTTTCTATTTTCTAAGTGAGTATTTCCACTTGAGATTGTTCAACTAAACTTTTATTTGGCTCTACTTTGAAACCTTGAGTAGGCTCCATCATTTGAGGAATAGGAGTAGAGTAAAAAAGCATAGCATGGGATTGTTCTCTAGATTGTTGCTTAGCTTCTAGAAGGCTAGCTTGAGGAAGACTAGTTTTCTCATAAAGCATGGATTTTCTTTGATGTCTATGGGCTACAACCTCTACTACTCTATGCACTTTTTGCCAATTTTCAGTAAGACCATAGTGTTTATCGAGCTCTTCTAGTCATCGTTCAACTTCCCTACGAGTTTCAAGATGAAGAAGTTTAAGAAAATTGATGACAAGATCAGGTTCCAAACTTATCTTATCCTCATTAGGAAGTTTTTCATAGCATCTAATATACTCATTTTGTAAGTGAGTAATAGAGCTACTAGGCTTTGGAGAACTAATCCATCGTAAGAATCCATCCCGATTATGTTGGATATAATCCTCAAGATATAATTCTTTGAGCATCTCCTTTCTAAAATCACTCCAAGAAAGGCTATCATATTGAGTGACACGGTTTATGATAGAGGTATCAACAATTCTTTCAAAGAATGTTATCAAACGATCTTCGGGAAGACCAAAAATCATAGCTTGCTCTTCAGACAAATCTAAGTAGCTTGTGATGTTGATGCCATTGAATTTTCTCTTCTCTCTCAACATAGAAAAGACTATTCTTTGGCCTTGTTTCTCAAGGATAAGGAATTTGAATCCTTCCTCCATCTTATGTAAATATGCAAATGATGCACAATGCCTAGATCTCAGAAATGCATTTACTTCATGACGAAGATGTGCACGATATTCTGAGAAATCTAGTGCAACACTCAAGAATGATGATGAAGATATGATGATGATGAAAAATATGCAATAGAGCATATGGATCACAACCTTCCAACAAGATCAGAAGCAATTACCACAAAGTGTTTCACTTCAGGTTCAAATGTGGAGGTGATGGCAATCCGGATGGATTGGGTACCGTCACGGGACATGTAGAGTTTATGAAGCTAGTGAGTGTTGGAAGGTTTATGTGATCAAAATGTGAAGTTGAAGGTGAAGTTGGGTATGGAGAGGAGAGATGTGATTATTTGATTATGGGAAGGGGAACATATGAATGCAACATAAATCCATGAACGTGAATGACTAGAATAAAAGAAAACCATACACATGAACCGACTTTGAAAGGAAGAATGGTCCAAAAATGGAGCCTTTTATACACTTTCATAATTTATTTCATATGCATGGGTTCTTGTGGATGTATGCATTATGTGAACACAAGAAAACCAAACACATGAATCGATTTAGAAGGGAAGAATGGAGCTTCTTATACACTTTCAAATTTGAAACATATGTATAGGTGTTTGTGGATTGTATGCATGCATGTGGGTCATGATTTATGAATAAATAGAAACTTATTCTCTCAATATCAATGGATAATCCTCATTGGTTCAATGCAAGAGTACAAAGCCTTCTCACACATAGAAAGCGATAGAAGGACACATGTAAAAACACATAAGAGACTAGGAGACAAGAGACAAGAGACATGAATTAAAAGATATTGTAATGAAATACATGTACATGAGTGTTGTGATATGTCAAGCTAAGCATTATGTTGGTCAAAGGCGGTCCCCAGGACCCTCCCACCATGAGTGTTCAAGCGAATGTCACACACAAGAGGATAGGTTCCACTTCATTGACCCTATATCTTTCTAGGAGTGTAATGTGTATCAAAAGAAGTCTATGACTCATAAAACCAACTCTAACTCACTCACATGCTCCACTGAGGATGAGAAAACATGAGAAACCATTGGGTTTATGATCTTATCCTAGATTTGAAGTCGAACTTAAAATTTATTCTAAGAACTATGCTCTTACTAGCCCACCTTGGATCCTCACACACTCAACTGAGGGTGAGCATCTCAAGGAAACCATATGCTAGCAAGGCCCTATTAATGCCTAACAATCATACTCTATGAATTTGGAGAGGGTTTTTATAGTTGTTTGAATGAATTTGGGCCCTTAGAGCTAGAGAAATCAACATTGAACCCTATGATCAATTGCTTTTCATTACAACCATTGGATTTATCAAATGGATGGCTAGGATTGGTTCTTTATGTGAGATCTAGGAAAAAGGAGGGAAAATTAGGTGCCTTCATTCTCCACCATTGGATCTAGGGAAGATTTGGATCGTCGATCAATGCTGACATCAAATCGGATAAGATTAGCTGCTATTTTTAGAAGAACTTTGCATTATTGATCTTTGATCATAGAAATAAATTTATCTTATGAAAAAACTCGTGGATCCTTCTTGCTTTAAGATTTGGTGCATCTCCACCCTTGAAGGTGAGCTCATCCTGACCATACAACATGGTTCTATCATTGTTTGCCATGTGCCAGTCCTTCAAGCCCTCAATTTGCATATTCTAGGAAATTGTTGTGACCTTGAAAACTGGAATTTGTGGACTCCTCCTGATATGGATGTTACTGCCTTGATAAACTCCAAGAAGTACCTGTGTGCATAAAGAGAATATGTACCTGAATCCTTAACATAAGATGTAAATCTTATGTTAACCACCATCCAATGTCTTTGAAGTAACCCGAAATCTTCATGTAGAAGACAATCTTCAAATACACCATGTAGATGGCCGATCCTCACCATCAAGCTGCTAATAACCAAGTCCTCTCTCCATGAATAAGAGATAACCTCCTCTCCATGAGGAAGAGTGTGAGCACACTCTTCTTCTCCAACAAGAACTCCATAGCCGCTCCTCAACATGCTTCAAGTTAGCACCATGGTTGTCCACGAGGGAGTTCTTTTCATTTAGATATCTTGTTTCATACATGTGATCTCGTGGTGTGGGCTATCGTACATCACTTCTATTAACAATTATCTTCGTATTAGTCCCCGGTTGTGGGGCTTCATGTAGTAGTTATACATTCTTGTATTATATCCTGTGCGCGAGTGATCTTGTAATTAGAAACATATTTTCAAAATCTTATTCAAGTCTACTTAGAGGAAACAATCTAGTGATCTCATGATATTTGCATATGAATCATATGGGAATGGCTGTAATGCTTGAATCAAGTAATAGTAGCATAGGAAATCTTCCTTTAAGAGGGTTCCACTGAAATATTTGTTTAAACTTGCTTTCTTCCAAAGTACATTCAAGTCATCTAAACTCTATAGTTGTTCAAGTTCTTATGCATTGAGGAGGTTTGCATGTCAACAGAAGGTGGCCATTCCTCCTACCCTATTGGAAGCTTGAGTGCAAGGTGTGCACAAGAGTAAGCTACTGGAGAGTGTGGACGTCGGGTATAGAGAAGGTGGACTACACAAGGACTTTTGGTATCCCATATGCTTGTGTGTGTGTGAGCTTTTTAGGTTTAAGCACTCTATGTAGAGAACACTTTGTCTTTCTCTAAACACAACCATTGCATTTTTCATTGTAATCAAGATACAGAAGCTTTTGGTGAAAGTGGTTTACTTCTTCTTCTTTTTCTTTTTCTCCTACAAATGCCCAAGTCCCTTTTTGCCAAAGAATATCCCAAACAAATTTGGCATGCCCAGTGGGACCAAAAGGAAGCTTTTTTTTTTTATTTTATTGGCTAAAGGCTTTTGGCTCTAGATTGCACCTCAAATGGTCTTTTTTTTCAAAATTGGGGTCAATTTCATCTTTTGTGACACTTGGACTCAATTTTTTCATCAGTTTCTTTAAAATCCATACTTTTATCCTACTTTTGGTCCAAACCCACATGTTTTGTACACATTTTACATGTGTTTTTTTATCTCCCACATAGTCCGCATGGTCTATTCCATCCTTATTTTCCCACATGTTTCACATTGTCCATATGAATCATCTGTGACTTCCATGTTTTGGTAACTTTTCCCTATCCATAGCCCCAACTCATAGTACCTACCCCTCCCTTTTACCTCAATCTAGCCCCACCCTCCCCCATCTGTGCTCTACCCATCTTAGCCCTCTAGTCCTCCCTAACATTTCCTTCCTTCCCTCCATTATCGAGCTTCTACTTCTTCAATGAGCTAGTATCTAGTTTTGGTTCTTCCCTTGTGATTGTTCTTTCTTGCTCATGGTGGACTTGGTGGCTACTCATATGTCATTTTGAAGATTTTACACAACAACTGTCAAGGTTACTCCTCCCTGCTCATGGTTTGGTTGTTAGCTCTCAGGGATAGAGAGCCCTTTAGGTGGTGGGCAATAGTTGAGCTAGTCAAAGGTCAAACTAGTCAAAGGTCAAAGCAATCAATGGTTAAAGTTAAATGAAGAGGAAGTGGTATGTATGCCCTCCTATTTAAAATTTTTGTTTTTCTCCTAAAGTCACTATAGGACAAAATAGGGAGTCATTGGCTTTACACATTTAGTAATTCTTGGGACATCAAAGTGAGCACCAAGATACACTATCAGTTAGAAGTGTACATAAGGGGAATTGACACTCACAAGAAGGATGGGCATTTAGGCTATGCAAGAGAGAGCATAGTCTACATTAGGAGAAAAGAGCAAGAGACACATTGAACTAGTGTGACACAGAGCATCAAAGAGAGAGACAAGTGTACACAGAAGCTGATCAAGCGTGTAGAGAGAGAGTGTGTGTGTAGAGAACAATTGAGGAAGGCAAACAAGATGGAATAAGGCACCATTGAGGAGGTGTGAACATTGACAGAAGGTGGCCCTTCCTCCTACCCTATTGAAAGCTTGAGCGCAAGGTTTGCACAAGAGTAAACTATGGGAGAGGGTGCAGGATTGGTATAGAGAAGGTGGACTACACAAGGACTTTTGGTATCCCATATGCTTTTGTGTGTGTGAGTTTTGGGTTTAAGCACTATATGTAGAGAACCGTGTCTTATTCTAGACACAACCATTGTATTTTTCATTGTAATCAAGATACAGAAGCTTTTGTTACACGTTTATTACTTCTTCTCTTCATCTTCTTCTTATTATTATTATTGTTATTCTTCTTCTTCTTCTCCTACAAATACTCAAGAACCTTTTTGCTAAAGAATCCCCCACAAAGTACCAATCCTTTCAATCTTAGCTTTAGTTTTATAATCTGCTTTACAGACTTTGCTTGTGCTTCCTCTCTAATTCTACGTTCTTCTTCCTTGTATTTCTTGGTGTTGTTCAAGCATGCGAGCATCTCATCAATTAGGGGCTTGTGAGAGAGCTTAGTTTTCATCCACTTATATAAATTTGAAATACCTCACCTTCTTGCATGACTAACTATAAAGTAGTGCTCATTGAAAATCTATCGAGGACCCCCAATGTGTAGATCAATACTAGCTCTTCAACTTTAAAACATGCATCCTTAATATGAGCATAAAAATAAGCCTTTCATCTCCTTTTGGATATGTATATTCCCGCTTTCACATGTAATATCATCTCTCCTAAACATTCTAGATCCATAATCCTATAGGATAGATCATGTCTTACCATTCATACTCTCATTCTACTTTCAATGTAGGGATCACGAAATCTAGGGTACCACCACACTTTGTCCAAATACCATTTAAAAATGGGTCCTATTGAGGATTGTCTGATAGGCCACTTGATAAGCCCAAACAACATGATGAATCTCTATAAGATTGTATGATAAATCTCTGCAAGATAACATAGTCATGAAATCCTAATAACTACTTAAAAATCATATTCCATCAGTACGAGAAAATGCCTTACCCAATTTTGTCTATTGCAAGGTTTATTGAACAATTAAAGCAAGGTTTGAAAATCTTTAAAGAAGTTAAATCTACTAGCCAAGAGATAGTGTTGAACTTTTTGACTAGATACACCATACCTAATTCCTTGTTCAAAGATTGTATAGCTCCTTTTTACTAGATTCAATTTTCTATTGGCATAAGAAATAAGAAAATCAAGGTTTCCTTGGTCCATGGGTTGTGCTAGCACACATCCAATAACAAAATCAGGACCATCTACATGAATATAGAATGGTTTCTTCTTGTCTAGAGTTTTCAGTATAGGGACTTAGCACAAACATATCTTAAGCTATATCAATGGATTTTCTGAATCATCATTCCATTTAAAGTTGGTCAATGGATTTCAAATAGGTTTACTTATGATAGCATAAATTTGGATAAGATTTATGTACTATCTAGAATGACCGATAAACACTTGTACCTCTTTCAAGTTCTTGGATTTTGTAGCTCTATAATATCTCTAATCTTGTTTCCATCAATTGACATACCATTTTTGTGAAACAATATGACCTCAAGTCTTATCTTTTTGCACCATAAATACACATTTTTTCAGATATAAGCACACTCAATATTCTCTACATTTATAAAGTATTTATTTAATTTTTGGGATGTGATCCTTTCTCATGTTGGAATGTCCAAAAAGATAATCCATGTATACTTCAAAATCTTCCACGAGGATCCTTTAAGTGTTTTAATCGCTTTCATTTAAACACTTGATTTATTCTATAAAAATACCACATTTGATCATACATCCACAAGAGTATACATCCCCATAAGGCATTAAATTTAGCATCTAATAGCCTTCCATTCAATTCACTTAGAATTCATCTATTGGATTTACTTAGAATCATATATGCAACGGTATAGTTCTCATTCTTGTGTATAAGTACTTCGCTCACGGATTCATACATGTGTACCATGAGAAACCCATGCTTTATCACAAGCTTCATGAATTTAACTGATGTATCCTCCCATATACATAAACAACCCAATCTATTAATTTCATTTGCCTCTCCATATTGCATAAATAGTCGAATTCCATTCCTATACATGTCTTTATAATAGTTTCTCATCACTTTATGAATTATTTACATAACATATAATCATCAATCATACTCCCGACTTGGGATCACATAAGAACACACCTTGTGATAATATGGTAATTGATTTATGTCTGTCTATATATTTATATCAACACTTCTCTCATGTACAACATAGTCGTTCGTATAAGAATCATCCAATGACAATTCCAATTTATAAAATACTTCAATGTATATATCAAATCTTCTTTTGATCATCACATATATTCAGTCACCATATATGCCGCATACACTCTCATATGAGAGCTCCCTGATCATCGGATGAACAACCCCTTACTTTTACCTCAAATTCTCTGCATGCATTAGCTCCCTGTGATTTAGATGGAGCATTTTCCTTATATCTACATTGATGTGTATTATTATAGATAATTTAGTACAGCTTTTGACTGAGTCACATCAATCATAGTATCATTGATGTGTATTATTATAGATCATTTAGTACAGCTTTTGACTGAGTCACATCAATCATAGTATCATTGATGTGTATTATTATCGATCATTTACTACAGATTTTGACTGAGTCACATCAATCATAGTATCATTGATGTGTATTATTATAGATCATTTACTACAGCTTTTGAATGAGTCAAAATATGTATTATAGATCCTTCAGTACATCTTTTGACTGAGTCACATCAATCATAGTATCATTGATGTGTATTATTATAGATCATTTACTACAGCTTTTGACTGAGTCACATCAATCATAGTATCATTGCATAGTTTTCATTTTATACTCAAACGTGTCAATCATAGTATCATTTCATAGATTTCATATAATACTCAAACGTGTACTCAAATGTCTAGATATATGTGCATTAATGTCACATCATTCTTCAACCTTAAGTATTATTGTATATACAAAAAACCATGTATTAAATTTCCATGCATGCGTTATTTTCAATCCACTTGCGCATATCCAGAACCCGCTATAGGATCAATACATACTTATTCAAAAATCTTAGCATGTCTACAATGCTTCATACATCACATCAATGTAAAATGCATATAGTATTTTACTCAGCAAAACCTGAGTCCTTCGAAAGTATATTCGTCACAGACTTTTCATGCGTATTCTAAGAAACATCTAACATCAAGATCATTTATCATACATCAAGATCATCTATCATACAACAAAGGAGGATGAAACAGCATATGACCTTTGAAAAAAAAAATACAACATCATCATACCATTCTTTGCACTTTTTTCTTGATGTTGCTGTGTGATATATCCAAGGTGCCTTGTGGTGACCATTCTTGTGAACATGTCGTGCCTTCATTAAATAATCATCAACACTAACAAATCCGGTTGAACACATGTACTGGAGAGAGAGAATATACTAAGCAAACATAACTCTATTTAATCTAATCAAAATTTAGAGCAGTATACGCACGGCTCATCATAAATATGGTGCGGTCTCATCTTCTTTCATGTAGCGCTTTGTATATATAGAGTTTTCATTCAATCGGTGGTCCTCACTTCATGAGGGCCTACAATTTTAGCTTCTTGGATTTATTCTAAATGAAAATGAGTTATCAAGCTAAGAGCTTGTTCTGATTAGCCTAAAGAAAAAGCTAATGAGTTCCTATGATCCGTGAAAAGATAGTTCATATGATCGTAAGAGATGAGCTAAGACAAGAGATATGAGATGAGGGAGAATACAATAGCCTAAGCTTCCATTGAAGCTTTCATTTTTTTAACACTGCCCGTCAAACTTCAATACGAAGTTTCATGATGATTGTATGTAGTCCAAGCAATCAACCATATGTGGTTCTCCTCAATGCATGCAAGAAAAGCTATCCATGATTGAGGTTGGTTCGAGCTTTGCTCCTTCTTTGTAGGTCATTGTTGTAGCTCTTGACATAGCATAGAAATGGATTTGAAAATCCAAACCAAGTCCACATGAAACACTGAAAGATCAATTTCTTGATCATTATCTTCAAACCAAGTAGAATGATTAACATACATATTCTTCATCCATACCTTGGTGTTCAAAAGGTAAAATGCTTTGAAATTCGATTTTGGATGGTCGTCAATCTCTTTGAATTCCAATGCTTCATCTTGTTGAAATTCTAATCCTATCTCTGCTTTCCTTGGATATTATCTGAATTTCCTCTCTCTCTTCTTGTTTTCCATTTCCTTAAATTTTTCTTCATCTTCTATATCCTTTTTACTTCTCTTGGTTGTTTTTTTTATTGTTCTTTGTTTCTAACTCTTTCTTGAATCTTCTTGGTTAATATCTTTTGCTCTTCATTTGATTCTTGTGGTCCTATTATTGTCCTTACTTCTTCACTTCGTTTGCTTGTTGATTTTTCATTGTCTATGGAACCTCTAGCTTTCCCTCTTATGAATCCTTCTTCTCCTATGCTTTCCATACTATTATTTTGCCCTTTGTACTTGTTATACCTATCCAAAATTTTTCCACTTCTTCCATTTTCATCGCCCTCACTTCAATGATCGTTTAGGCTTCTTCTCCAAATTCTTCTCTACTTGATCCTCTGTATTCTTCTTCAAATATTTCCTGAAGTGCTTTTATGGTTGCATGCTTGCTCGCAAAAATCTTTATCAATATTTGAAAACATAGATTACCTTGATTTGTGGCTACACTAACTCCCTCCAACCTCTCCTTTTTACTTTTGACTAGTTTGGCCTTAGCCTACTCTCCTTAGCCTACTCTCCAAGACTTGTAATAATTAAAAAGCAAAAGAAAAGTACAAGTGAAGGGGACTAGCGCACATGGGACCCTCCAAATCCCATAGAGCAAGGGTAGATTTTATAAAGCTTAGATGGCATTAGAAAGAGGGTTAATCACCCTCATGCGGGGCCCAGTTGGTTTTAAGCTTTTTGTTAACCAGAAGGAGCACTTGATGATGCCTGAAGGGGGATGGGGATTTCTTATAGTTAGCAATTCTTTTGTCGAGGAGGAACAATGATTTTTCAATCAACCACTCTTGGGGGGAGTCACCAAAGTTATAAGCACATCTTTCCCGCCACATTTTCCAAAGGACCTCCCCTCTGATGGCATTCTAGAGAGTCACCTAGTAGCCAATCACTTCTCCCAACAGAGCTTCTTTCCAACTGATATGTTTCTGAAGCCTAATTTTCTTTCTGACAATCTAAGACAACCTATTGGAGTTGGGACAAGTAAAGAAGATGTGAACAACATCTTCAATGGACCGGTAGTAGCGCTTGCACTAGGGAGACACCCCACAAATTTTGCTAGCTTTAGGTTGTTCTAGATTCCCCGATGAAGAATTTGCCATAAGAGGATAGACTTTTTGATTTCTAAGAGAGGGTGCCACATAGCCATGAACTTCATATCCCATCGCAGCCTCGTCCATGACAAGCACCACTTTTTGTTGAGGTTGACCTGATAATCAATGTTTTCTTTGATGTAGGGGATTTTGGTTAGGCAATTACCATTGTGCCATCGGAGACCAAGCAGGCACGGCGGGTCGTGCCCCATGAGAAGACGAACTTTAGAGTGGTCCCAAGCAAGATGTGTGCATTGTAAAGTATTCCATTCTTCATAGGTAATGTTGACCTTATAGTCAATATCCTCGAAGTTCATCCATTGGTTCATGTCTTGTTTCTAGTGATGTTTCTAGTTTTGAAGCCTTTGTTCCATAGCCTCTTGGCATTTCGAATGTTCCAAGATTCCACATTCTGGATGCCATGGATCAAAAACTAGATAGAGTCATTTGGTCTAATACTAGCCACCCACTTCCAATCTTCAGTGATTCTTATGAAGCTTTTGACTTTATTCCAACTCTTCTATATGGAGCACACAAGATTTGAGCCTTTTGAGAAAATCGGGAGCGAGGAAAAAAAAAGGGTTAGAATGTCAAGGTTCTTCCAATTCGAGAATCCCATGAAAGTCAATGCATTCTTTTTTTTGAAGATCAACTTGGGCCAAAAGGCCTCCCCAGTACCATGCCTTAATCATCCATTTCGCCGCAAGTTTGTTAGCCATGCACCAAATGTCTAGAATGCCAAGGCCCCCCACTATCACTTTGGCTAGTGCAAATGGACCACTTGATTTTAGGCACCCCATCCTATTGTGGTCACCCGTACAATGGTTGATTTTATTCCTTGACACACATATTGGCGCAATCGCATACATTATCATATGATATTTTTGCTTGGTTATGTTTTTTCATTGATCTATTTTTTAGGGAGACTCTATCAAAATTCTCCTAGAATTTGAGACTTGGTAACCTTTTTTGAGCCTTAGTGGTGTTTGGAATCTTCTAAATCCATTATGGTTCTTGTTAGTTCTTTATCATCATGGCATCAAAGACCTCATAAAAATTTCATGGCATAAACTTTGTTCTATAGAAGAATTCGATTATAGATGTGCTGACTTAGAAAGGGTAGGGAAGGGGAGTGAATGGAATCTCAAAGAATCCTCTTGATATGGATGATTATGATTGGGATGAGTTGCATATAATAGCCAAGGACACCATTCAATTGCACTTGATAGATAATGTTTAGTTTGGAAATTGAGTTGTGATAGTGTAGAGTAGCTTTGGAAGGAGTTATGCAATGCACATGTAAAAGAAACAACATAAAATAAAATGTATATGATGACAACCTTATATGACCTTCACATTAAGGAGACAAGTAGTTTTGTTGCTCATCCAAATGAGTTTAATGATGTATTCTCTCAGTTCAAAGTTGAAAAAGGGGAGATGAACAATGAGATTAAAGAAGAATTGTTTTGATACACCTTGCCATCATCATGGGAACCATCTTGCACATATAAACAATAGTGTACTTGGTGGTAAACTAGTCTATGATGACATATATGAAAGACTCTTGAGTTAAGAGATCCATAGAACATCTATTGTTCGTACTCTGAGTGGAGATGCATCTAGTGTTTCTAATTCTTACCAAGGAAAGAATCAGTAATGTTGTACAAGCAAGAACAAGGAAAAGAACATTCAATGAATAAGAGTAGAAGTAAATCAAGGAAGAGGGACATCAAGTGCTATTATGTTCATAAGAAAGGACACATGAAGAAATGTTGCTATGCATTAAAGAATGTTAAAGGTAAATGATAACATACTAATAGGCATGTCAAACAGTTACATGCACCATCACCTTCGAGTGTGAAGATAGAAGAAATTAAATCTATTTTTTATGATGTTGATATGCTAATACTTCAAGTTGAGAATATTATGCCTAGTGAGGTTCTTACGGCTGATTCTCTTTCCCACATGTGGTTACTAGATTCTTGCATTTCTTTCCATGTGAAACCACATACAGATTGTTCTCTACTTATGCAGCAAAGTCTCTTGGTACTATAAGACTTCATGACACATACGAGTATGAGATTTTTGAGATTGGACATGTGTGTATGCAGTTGTTGGCTCAATATTCACTATGCATACACACAACTTGATGTACCTCAGGTATCACACAACTTGATGTTAGTGGGTGAACTTGAAAACCTTGGTTACAAAGTGGTTCTCTATGCTGAGTCCCTTCGCATATCAAAGGGAAATATGGTTATTGCAAAAAAGGAAGAAAAATTGGCTTACTTTATCCCATATTTGTATCACATAAAGAGCACTTATTAGCTATTACTAAACAGCCTATGTCTTGTATTTGGCATGCCCATTTGGGTCACATATCTCCTAGTAGAATGGAAAATATTTTTCCTTCTAGCTACTTACCTATGTTATCCTTCTTTGAATTTTCATTTTGTGATCATTTTAAATATGGAAAGCAAACTAGGACTATGCATAAGCCTTTAGATCTCAATCATACAGATGTTTGTGGTCTTATGCCCACTAGGTCATTGGGTAGTTCTTTTTACTCTATCACTTTCATAAATGATGCTTGTAGAAATGTATGGCTATATCCTATCAAATCAAAGGATGAGGTATTTTAGAATTTCAAAAAATGGTTGGCTTCTATTGAGATTGAAAAAGGAATTAAGCTCAAGGTTTTATGCTCTCACAATGGAGGTGAGTATGCCTCACATGAATTCAACATTTTATCTTCAATGTATAGGAATTAGAACTTCTTATATGCAAGTTGAAAATCAAGTAGCTAAGAGGATAAATAGAACTAATGAGGATTAGTTGGTTCTATGTTGCATCATGCAAACATTTAGAAGGACTTTTTGACAAAAGTAGTTTTGAGTGCAATTCCTTTCACATGTACTGAGCACATGCACACTATGTATGCTTTTATGGATACTACTTATGTACCTCCATGTGGTCATTGATATAGTGGTTGTGTTCTTTCATAAAGCCTTTCACATTGATAAAGAGGACCATGGTGAGGTTTTTGTAATTAGGAGACACCTAGATGTCAAGGTCTCTGTTATGAATTATGGAATGTGTTAAACAAGCAATTGTTGGAGTGTTAATTTATTAATGTATTAATGTGTTTTGGTGTTTTTTTTATATAGAAGCTGAAGGTTTGTGAGGGGCGTGAAGGGATGGACATCAATACTCCAATTTAGATTTTATATAGTTTGTAGATAAACCCAAGTAGAGGGTTTGATTTTTTAGAAATAATTAGTAAAATTAGTGGTTAGGATATGGATTGCTATAGCCCATGATTTCTATTAATAAAAGCAAAGGCCCTCTACAAAAGAAACCAATTTTTACTTTCATGCATGCTTTTTGAAGCCGCTCTCATGTAACCACTATTTTCAACATAATTAAAAATCCTATAAATACATGCTCTATGGACTGTCATAACAAAGTGCATGGGGGGGAGATTGCACCCAATACTATGTTCTGTCTCGTCTTCTTGTGTATCTTTCTTTTTTGTGTGTTTTTAGCATTCATAACCATTATGTACTTGTGAACCAAGATTCTAATAATAGTGGTATCAATGCCCTATGCACATCACTATTGGGGGATCTGTTTCTATTTGTTTTGGTATTTGATCTCTATTCAGTGTTCATTTTTGTTTCCACTTTTGCTTTTGCTTCCATTTCCATTTTCATTTTTGTTTTCGATTCTAATCCGATCCCGATCCCTATCCCTATGTCACTTTCAATTTCATCTTTGATTTTTGGTTTTTGTTTCTATTCTAGTTCTAGAACTAGAACCTATGTTTACATCTATGTTTACTCCACCAGCCGCCATGAGCATCTCTTGGTCACCCTACGCGCCCTCTGCTGCGTGTCCAGGGCCCAAGCATTGCCGGATCTCTCCAGCGCAATCGTTGGGAGCCTCCCACTTTCTCTCTAATTTCTTCGGCATTCGTACACTGCCTGGCGCAAGTTCTGCGAGGGACTGGCCTACAATCTCTCTCTGTCCGTTCTCTCTCTACCACACATCCTCCCAAATTCTCCGACCATATCACACAGCCATGGCATCGATAGTTTCAAGATGATATGATAATATGGCTCATAACTCAGAAAAACATCAATATATCGTCAACAATTCCCAATTATTTCCATCAGACTTCTAGGCAATAAAAGCTTTCACCAAATATGTAGAGGGATGGAGTCCACTACGGGCACATCTAGACGCAAAAATCGATTCTCTCTTGAAATGGTAATGGAGAGTATGAACAAAGCTAAGAGCATGAGCAAGAGATGAACAAAGAAGAGAAGGTAAGGAGCATAGCTGTTAAGACGTTCCGCAAGGACAATCCACGGGGTGGGAAAGAAACAAATGAATTTGCACTTATTTATAGGCCCTCCCTAAGACTTCCTTCTAGAACATTCTAACCTCCTCAGATAACTTTCTTATTCTAGATGACCTTGCATGGTCATCTGCTAGTTTTGGAAAATTCCATCTCTTACTTCTATTTTTTTCGTATTTCTTCTTTTTATCTTTTTAATTTTCTTCTTTCTATTTCTGGGCCTTTTTCTTTTTCTCTTTTTATTTTTCTTAAACTAAAGTTTGCTTTCACACTTTATACACAAATTAAATAAATTCCAAGGGCTAGACTTATGGTAAATGACAAAACATGGAAAAGAAGTGTGAGGGCCAACGGTGAGAGAAACAACCTGCTAATTACCCCACACAACAATTTGTATTGCAATCTTGGAAAGGAGATCAACGAGTTAGACTACCCAGGCGGGAAGCCACCTGAGGCAGACACCTACGACGAAGCCCTAGAGATCCTTGACAACAAAGAAACCCCCCAGGAGGGTTACACCACAAGCAAAGAAGATGGTTTCACCACTAGTAATGAAGACAACATGGATAGTGAAAGCTCCATCATCGGATCGACGATCCCGGAAACGGTGCCGAGTACGGGGCCCAACTCTCCCCAGCAAGGAGCATCCCGCAAAGGAAAGCAGCCTATGGAGCTACCCTGGAAAAGCCCCCACAAGAACCGATTTCTAAGCCGCGACCAGATCCCAGCGTAAAAGAAAGATGAAGCCAAGAGAAGAAAGGACAAGGCTCCCTCCCGCAAAGAGGGATCAACACAAAAATGATTGTTATCTCGCTAAATGCTAGAGGGCTAACCGACCCCTCAAGAGCGGCCATCATTGGTCAATGGCTCCGCGACATTAGCTTAAACCCAGACATTATATGTATTCAAGAGATTAAAATTGACGGAGAAGACCTCCAGAAACGGCTCAGACAGGTCTCCTCGGCCCATGTGTGGATCCCAACGAAGCACCAGCGGGGGTCTGGAGGAACGGCTATCGGTGTTAAACAACTCTGGCTTGAAAAGCTTGAGAACTCCATTGAAGATGTAAGTCACCGTTGGATTGCGGTTTCTTTTGGCGCTCCTCTTTGTGTTACTATGGTTTCTTTGTACGCCCCTAACGGGGATTTGGAGAGACTGAACACTTGGGCTTCATTAGACTCGCTTCCCCACAACGTGTTTATATGTGGAGATTTCAACATGGTGGAGGACCCTATGGACAGATGGATGGGCAAGGGTAGGGTCATCGACAGTCGGGAAAAAGAAACGTGGGACATGACCAAACTCCACTTGGATCTGGTTGAGTTCAAAGACTCGAATGGCTTTTCTTGGTCGAATCTTCAAGCGGGCGAGGACCTGAGGAAAGCTAGACTCGATAGATGCTACATCTCTCAGAGGATTACTCAACAGTGGGGCCAACCTACCATCACGCAACGCACTGACCTCACTATCTCTGATCACTACCCGATCGTTATCACTTTTCAACCTTCCAACAAAATCCGCAAGGCTCCATGGTTCCATGCCAACGCTTCCACCTTCTCTCTCCCTTCTGTCCACCAAGAAATTGCCGATGTGTGGAAAGTGGCGTTCGCCTCTGGCTTGGCCCCGGCCAAGTGCTGGAGAAGTGCGGTCGACAAGTCTCGTAAGATCATGATCAGAACTAAGAAGATGCTCGAGACTGCGTGGCGGGCTCGTAGGGAAGCTCTTTACCACAGACTCTGGCGGCTCGAGGAGGAAGTGAACAAAGGAAAACATCAAGCCCAGAAAGGCCTCAGAAAAATCAGAGCAGTGTTGAGATACGAGGAAGAAATACAAAGGAAAAACTTGCAAATCTTCTTCAAAGAGTGGTGGGCTGGCAAAGCCGACAAACCCACCAAAGAGATGTGTCGTATCCTTAAAAGGAAACACAACAGAGAGTCGATCCCCCTACTGCTTGACCCTCATGGCAATGTATGCAATTCGGAAGAAGATAATTTCGACATCATCGAGGGGCACTTCACGAGACTCCTGGGAACCTCGAACCCCCTTTCCCACCATAGAAGGGACTGTATGGCTGCCATTTCTAGGGTCTCCCCCCGGAGGATACCAACCAACCTCCACTCCCTGCTACATGCCCCTATCTCGGAATCAGAAATCATTGAGGTCATTGATGCCCTCCCCCTAGGTAAAAGCCCGGGACCTGACGGACTCACTAACGAGTTCTTTAAATCCTTCAAGCTGGTGGTTGCCACCCCTCTTCGGATGGTTTGGCAAGAAGCGCTAAAGTTTGGTGCTCTTCCCTCTTGTCTAAATAATGGAATTATCAAGTTGGTTCACAAGAAGGGGGAAAAGAACAGAATCGAGAACTGGCGGCCAATTACGATGCTCCAAACAGGATACAAGATCATCGCCAAAGTCATTGCCAACAGACTCTCGTGCCACCTGAGATCTTGGCTTAGTGAGGACCAAAAAGGTTTCATCAAAGGCAGGTCCATCCTGGAAACCATTATGGATATTTGGGAAGGTATTCAATTTGCAAATGAGTCCAATCAAGATGTGGTTTTCCTCAAGATCGACTTTGACAAAGCCTACGACAGACTAGAATGGGACTATATTCTGCAGTCGCTCCAAGATCTCGGGCTTAGTCAGAAATTCACCAAGATGATCGCGACCCTTCTCGGAAATGCAACGACCCAAATCAACGTCAACGGCAAACTTTCGAAGGCAATTCATCTTAGAAGGTCGATTAGACAAGGGTGCCCTCTGGCCCCCCTTCTTTTTGCCATCGCCACTGAGGGGCTAAGCAGACTTGTTGCTCATCATGTGGAGGCTGGCAATATCAAAGGCCTCCGACTGCCTCACGACCACAATCAAATCATCATGAGACTTTTTGCTGATGATATGAACGCGTTCGTCCACAATGATAATACTAGCCTGGAGACCTTCTGGAGGTGACTTGCTACCTTTTGTGATGCCTCTGGATCTAAAATCAACCACTCCAAGACCGCCTTTAGGGCTATCGTGGGACAACATCCTGACCTTCTCATTCATCATGGCTGTCAAATCATACCGCAGGGCCAAATCTATCGGCTTCTTGGAATCCCATTGGGGTTTGGCGTCTCCATGGAGCAGCGATGGAACTGGGTATTGGCTAAACTCGAAAACAAGCTTAACTATTGGAGAGGTATGCAAATCAATCTCGCTGGACGTGCGATGGTTATCAACACGTTCCTCCTCTCTTCTACGATCTATTTCCTTTCTTGTTGGAGACCGAACGAGCAAGGCCTGTCCAAACTGAACAGTATTTGTAGAAATTTCCTTTGGACGGGCGACCATAACAGAAGAGGGGTGCCTAAAATCAAATGGGCCATCTGCGCTAGCCCTAGAGATTGCGGGGGGCTTGGTATCCTGGACATTGGGTGTATGGCTAACAAACTGGCAGCCAAATGGATGATTAGGGCTTGGTGCAATAGGGAGGCCTCGTGGGCCAAGCTGATCTTCAGAAACAAGAATGAGTTGGCCTTCACGGGGCTCCCGAACTGGAAGAATCTTGACATCATGACCCTGCTTTTCTCCCCGATCCCCGTCTTCCCGAAAGGCTCCAATCTCGTGTGCTCCCTGTGGAAGGGCTGGAATAAAGTCAAAAGCTTCACAAGAATTAGTGAGGACTGGAAGTGGGCGGCCGGAATCAGACAAAACGACTCTATCTGGTTTCCGATTCACGGCATCCGGAGTGTGGAGCCGTGGAACATTCAAAATGCCAAGAAGCTATGGAACAAAGGATTCAAAAAATGGAAACACCTCTGGAAACATGACACCAACAACTGGATCAACTTCGAGGATATTGACCCTCGCATAAACATCTCCTACGAAGAATGGAACACCTTGCAAAGCAGATGCCTCGCTTGGGATCGCCACAAGACGCGCCTTCTCATGGGACACGATTCACCGAACTCGCTTGGTCTCAAATGGCACAACGGAAATAGCCTTCTCAAAATCCCGAACATCAAAGAAACGGCTGACCTCCAGATCAGCCTCAACAAGAAGTGGTGCCTGTCTTGGACGCGACTTCGGTGGGACATGAAATTCATGAGTATCTGGCACCCCCTTATTGAGATAAAGAAGTCTGTCCTCTTATGGCAAATTCTTCATCGAGGAATTTGGACCAACCATAAGGCTAACAAACTTTGTGGGATCCCTCCTTGGTGCAAACGCTGCCACCGTGCTATCGAAGACGTCCCACACATCTTCCTTACTTGCCCCAACTCCTACAGAATCTGGCAGACGGTTGGAATGAAAATCAGACTTCAAAAACAGCTTAGTTGGAAACAAGTCCTTTTGGGAGAAGCGATCGGCTGCTCCGCGACACTCTGGAACGCCATCAGAGGGGAAGTCCTGTGGAAAATTTGGCGGGAGAGGTGTGCTCTCAACTTCGGCGATCCCCCCAGGGAGTGGTCGATTGAGAAATCACTATTCCTCTTGGGCAAAAGGATTGTCAACAGCAAGAAGTCCCCCCCCTTCAGACACCATCAAGTTCTCCAGTTGATCAACAACAAGCTTAAACCCAAGTGGGCCCCGCATGAGGGCGATGAGAGGGTGATTAACCTTCTCTGTAATGCAACCTAGGATTCAATCAAGCTTCCCCTGCTTTGTGGGATTTGGGGGGTCCCGTGGGCACTAGTCCCCTTCTATTGTACCTTTGTTTCTTAATTTAATTCAAGTCCGGGAGAGTAGGCTATTGCCGAACTTCCTTTATATAAAAAAAATGACAAAACATAGGTTCCAACCTAGGGTTTCCATGGGGCTACACTTAGTTTTATGAACTATTTACAAAATCACATGGTTTCGCATCACACAATCAAATAAATCAGCCAAAACATGCGCAATTTATACCACTCTCTTGGTCAAAACATCACAAAAAACCCATAGATCAATGAACTTTGAAAAAAAACAATGCACACTCCCTGTGGGATTTCATCCCGACAACGACTGACATATGATAGTTACATGACTTATCATTGTGCCTACATGACAGAGGTAATACAAGATGTTATACCTTCTTATTTTGAAGATGTTGGAAATGCAGATTGAGGAAAATCTATGGATGAGAAGATGGATGCACTTTATGGAAATGATACATGGAATCTGGTTCCATTGCTCCAAGGAAAGAAACCCATAGGCTACAAGTTGGTTTACAAGGTAAAACACTATGCTGATGGTAGCATAACTAGGTACAAAGCACGATTGGTAGCAAAAGGATATGCACAAACATATGGAATTGATTATGAGGAAACATTCAGCCTTGTAGCTAAAATGTCTACTATCAGAACACTTGTTGCATTAACTACAACAATAGGATGGACTTTGCATCAGTTGGATGTGAAGAATACTTTCCTACATGGTGAGTTACAAGAAGAAGTATACATGGACTAGCCATAAGGATATGAAGATTCAAAGCATCCAGAATATGTTTGCAGGTTGCAAAAGGATTTGTATGGGCTTAAGGAAGCTCCTTGTGCATGGCATGCAATGATTGTTGATTACTTAACCACCATTAGGTTTTCTATGTGTGATGTAGATCATTCACTATATGCAAGGAAGGGTGATGATGGCATCATAATTCTAGGAGACTTTAGGTAGATTTTCCACAAAAAAAAATGCATCAATGAGCAACAACGAACAAAAAAAGAGCAAAGTGTGTCAAGGAGTGAATTCAAGCACTATATAGTTGAAAATAAGAAATTTGCAAAAACTTTCATAGCATTCCCTCTACAACATGAGCATATGATCAATGTAGAAAACTCATAAAACTATGATTACTGACATGTAAACCTGCATAGTGAATCACTAACAAATACAAGAACAAAAGCTTGGTAATCAAGAAAATTGTTGTTCATCATTTGTGCAAATGTGGCAGGAGCATTAGTAAGTCCAAAGGAAATTATGATAAATTCATAATGGCCAGTTTGAGTTCTAAATGCAATCTTAAAAATATCACTTTGTGGCGTACGAAGGTGATGGTAACCCGATTTAAGATCAATTTTACTAAAGACATGAGCACCTCAAAACTTATCTAAGAGATCATCTATTTGATGAATAGGGTATCTATTCTTTATTGTGATCTTGTTAAGGGCTCTATAATCAATGGAAATTTGATAAGTTTTATTATTCTTCTTGACTAAGAGAACATGTGCTCCAAATGGGGAAGAACTAGGCCTTATAAGTCCATTGTGGAGTAAGTCTTTCACTTGGTTTTCTATTTCCTTTTGGTGTATTGGGCCATGCCTATAAGGTGCTTTATGAGGAGGAGATCAAGTACCAGGAATTAATTCTATGCTATGGTCAAAGGATCCTCAAGATGGTGGTAGTTCAGAGGGATACTAAGACATAAAAAAATCCTTATAAGTATTCATGAAAGGTTTATGTGCATCAGGAAGTGTATGAGTATAATCATTTATGACATTGGCAGAAACAATGCATGAATTTTATCCTTTCCTAAACGCATGTTTTACTTGAGTATGAATAATCAATGGAAATGGCTAGAAATCATGTCGTGCAAACAAAGTAATGATTTGACCTTTAAATTCAAAGTTAAAGGTATGTGTATGGTAGTCAATGCATGGGTTATAATGATGATGAAAATACATACCGAGTATAACATCATAAGATTGCAAAGGTGCAATTAAAAAGGTTCATGAATCTACATATGGACCTATGCAAATCATAACATCTTACACTTCTTGTGTTACATTGTAGCCACTACCTTGAAATGCAGCTTTCACTTTATACAAGGAATGAAATTTTTTTACTTTATTTCTTGTACTAATAAATGTGAAATGAAATAATGTGAACTACCATCATCATGAAAAATATTAAGGAGTTTTTTATTCATAGTTTCCTTCATGCAAAGTAGACAATGGATAGAGATATCGTTACCTAAGGCACTTAAGACCTTCTCCATGCTTTTTTTCTCCAAACAGAAGTAGTTTCTTCATTATGGGCCTCAATGTTATGGAATCGAGCTAGAGCTAGTTTGATGTGAAGAGGTCGCAATCGGCACATTGTTTTTGTATGTCCAGGTTTACCACAATTCCAATAGGTGATACATGGTCACTTCTGTTGGGCATCTACCGGTTAAGTTTGCAAGGTAGGTGGTTTGGTAGGTTGGAGAGAAGAAGCAATGGGTGTAGTTGACTAGTTGGATTGCAGAGAATGAGGAAAACTAGAGTAATATGCGGCATTAAAATTACATTTCATAAGAAAATTTGATTTAACAAAAGGTGTTCGTTGACGCAGTTGTTGTAGATGGATTGACTTGGTTATGGAATGAAATTTCTTCTCTACATCATAGGCAAAAGAGATAGCCTCGTTGAGGGTTGTAGGTGGATTCCCACCTCCAAACCATCTTCGTATTTCTAGTGCAAGCTATCCTTTGGTACATCTTCGAGCATTGGAACCAATAATAAATTTTTCCAGAACCGCTCTGTGTAGGTAGTGACCGTGTCACCCTCCTTCCATGTAAAGGTTGTCCATGCATGTCAAACATGTAAATGGTATTGAGGAGGAAGAAAAGAATCCTTCACTTTATCTTGGAAAACCTTCCACATTCTTGGGTGATCTGTGCTGTGATGCAAGAAATTCCACCAAAGCTGAGATTTTCCTACTAAATAGTTAGTGGTAAATTTGACTTTTTCAGTTTCACCATATGTGTCCTCAGTATAAAAATCTTCAAACTACAATAACCATGAAAGAACTAAAGGGCCATCCTTACGGCCATCAAACTGTAGAAACTAGTAAGTTTTAACACCAATCTTGGAATGTGTGCCATCCGATTGGACAGAGACAATAGCTTTTACCACCCTCATAAGGTTGGCTTCATTAGATTGCATCTTCTCAAGTACTTCATCGCATTGTCTGATCTCGTTTGGAGCACCTCGAAGTTTGTGCCAAAGGAGCTTGAGCTATTGCTTGAGTGGTACTTTGGGTGGAGGTGATTCTCCAAAATCCTCCATGGTGTTTGTAGGGTCCATGGGTATGAAAAGAACAAAACCCTATTGCTAGTCGATATGTAAAAACAATTTTTGATATTGCCTGAATTAAAATGTAAAAGTAAGGGTTGTTTTTGGGAATTAAAAAAGTAAGAAAGAGATGAAAATTTTATTAAATATAAGAAAAGGGAACTAGAGTGAAAACACAAAGAGATAGTGTAGTGGTAAAACACTTCCCTTCTAAGAGTGAGGTTGTGGGTTCAAACCTCCTAGGCGAATATGAAAATCCTTATTGCCACTCATAAATTAAAAAGGGTTTGTGCATAGCCAACGACTTCCAATGATCACCAAGGGAGCCATGGGTGCCAAAGATGCCAAAGTAATGCCTTAGTTATGCTTTGGTCAGTGTCTTGCAACGGCGCTATAGGTGTGCTCGATGGCTGTTGATGGACGCATGCGCACAGTAGAAAATGGGAACAGAGAGAAGCCCATAGTTGTTGGCGGTGCGAAAAATCTCTGGAAGAGAGAGAGAGAGAGAGAGAGAGTCGTAATTGGGCGCACGCAGCGAACACGGACGTCAGAGAGAGAGAGAGACTAGTTGAAGGTCGGCGCTGCACATTCGAAAACGCATGAAATTCAGAGGAGAAATCGATGGAGAGAGAGAGAGAGAGAGACAGACGCTTGCTGAAGAGATTTGAGAGAGAGAGGGTTCATCGGCTACAGACATGGTTGTTGGCTGCCGGAGAGCTACGCACAGATGAAGCTAGCTGGAGGCATGGTCGACGCGCAAGGAAGGGAGATTTGAGTTGCATGGCACTACAGAATTCAAGAGAGAGAGAGAGAGAGAGAGAGATGGGTTGGTCAGCGCAGCAGAATTCGGCGCAGATGACCCCGAGAGAGAGAGAGAGAGAGAGAGAGAGGGACTCGGCCCTAGCTTCTGCGCGTCATAGAGAAAAGGATGAGAGAGGGACAAGATGGTTGCACTCTGCGCAGATGAGGTCTATGTCGGTTAAAGAGATCGTGTAGAGAAATGAAAACAGAAGGAAGCCGGTTATAATAGCAATATGACGATGAAAGGGAGCCGGTGGGATCGCATATGAAATGAATGGCTACTGGACTAGTATTCTTTTTAAACACTTGCTAAAACATCTTTTAATTTACACATGCAACATGAACGACAAAAACGGGAGAGAGATTACCACTTGGAATGCATTTGTTTGTTCCCCGTGCGCAAGAGAGATTAAATATTAATATTTGGTTGGATCCAAACTCAAAACTCGAATAATCATGACTGTTATGAGCAAGTTTGCATTCGGTTGAAGTTTATTCAACATAGATATTACAAGGCTCAAAGCAATTTAATGCGTACAGTTGTGTGTACGTTAACATGACATAAAGAATCAAGATCCTGATACATGTTAATCCATTTTTCTGAGTCCCTTCGAATCCAAGACTTTTATGAATGACCGAAGAATATGTGCAAATGGGTTTCGACCCATATTTTAAGTTAATGAGCCACACTTAATATTATCATAAGTCTCCTAAAGTAAACTAAAAATTTGATAAACTAGCATGTTGTATGAGGAACGAAGAAAGAGAATGTGATTTTAAAGTGATCTTTATTTATTTACTCTTGGAAGATATTAATGTTCCCCCATCCTGTGGATTGCCCTTGTGGATCGTCTCCTCCAGGTTTATGCGGTTTCTGGTTATATGAAGTGAAGAGTTGAAGATTGAAGATCGAAGTAAAGAGTACCCCCACCTCGTGGATCTTGCTTGTGGATCGTCTCGTCCAGGTGTGGATCGTCTCGTCCAGGTGTGGATCGTCTCGTCCAGGTGTGGATCGTCTCCTCCAGGTTTCTATGGATTTTGAAGTAAAGAGCTGCAAAGTGAGGACTTGAAGAAAAGCTTGGATCGAAGAAAATTGAAGAAAAGATTCAACCGCAAAGACCAGAAGACAAAGATCGAGGGCGCTTTTAGCACTGTAGCAAGAGGCCTACCCTACATTTAGTCGATCCGCATTGTAGCGGCGGCTTATATTTGTATTCACCTGTTCCGCACTGTAGCGGATTTCCATATTACCAACCCGCACTGTAGCGGGATCTTTGTATGATCCAAAATTTATTGGACGAATTCAGCTGCATTTGACTTTCGTGCCTTTGTGTTGCATACTAGGATTTTCGCACTTCCGACGCCTTTGGTCTCACGCGTACGCACGCACGTCTCACCACTTTTGAGGGGCAGGGGCCCTACGAGGATCGCACGCAGTCTAGAGAGTCTAGGCGAGGCACGTTGTCGGGAAGAAGGAGGTCGTGGCGGGAAGCCGGCGCGTGGGGTTGGATCAGGCCCCGCTCTGGTGCGCCGTTCCCGCTGTCCTGCGAGCGGCGTCTGCGTGCTGGGCGCCTCGCCTGTGCTCTCCGGAGCGTGTGTGATCCTCGTACGTGTGGGACCCTCGCCCCTCGGAAGTGTCGAGACGTGGGACCGTGGGCGTCGGAAAGAGACGATCGGGTACCGCAGTGATACACGTGATGTAGATCAAGCTCGAAGATACAACGAAATATGAAACTGAAGTACTCCAATAAAAATGAGTGATACAAACAGGCCGCTACAGTGCGGGCCGATGGTACAATAAAACCGCTACAGTGCGGTGCGATGATACAATATGAAAGCCGCCGCTACAGTGCGGGCTGGCTGATGTAAAATAGATCCCTGGCTACAGTGCGAGAAATCGCCCACAGGATTTCGCTTCGGTCTTCGCAGTCCAAGCTTTTCTTCCAACTTTACTTCGGTCCGTTCTTTACTTCAAGTACCCTCCGCAATGGCCTTCCTTCTCTTTACTTCAGATAATCAGAAACCGCATAAAACTGTAGAGTGGACGCACCAAGAAGATCAACGGGATGGGGTACTCTTTATCTTCAGTCTTCAATGCTTTCACTTCTCTTCATATAATCAGAAACCTGCATGAGCCTGAAGGTGACAATCCACGAGCAAGATCCACGGGTTGGGGGCTTAAACATGTTAGTACCATTTCAACCATCATGAATTTTCCATTTATATTTGTGCACTTTAGTTTTTCTTTCCTAAAATTTCCATATGCAACAACAAGAAAAAAAACTAACCCAGAACAAACTTTTACTTTCATTTTCTAAAGACCAATCGGGTATTAAATCCTTTGGACCCCCTAATGCTATTTCAGAGTTACCTCCTTTCTTTCTCTCTTTTCCCTCTTCCTCTTCCTTCTTTTTCCCTCGTTCCCTCTTTCTCTCTCTCACACACACACAGATCACGTGCACATAGTTTTGACAAGATGAATGCACCAGTTGGCGACAAAACCTCATAGACATATTCACAAACCTCATTGACATAGGATTTGTTATGTTTGGTGTTATAAATTCATTGCTTTCTCCGAATTAAGTTTTAATATAATTTCTTTTGATAAATAAAGATACTCTCAAAAGTTCTCTCTTTCTTTCTCCACGCAACGTACGTACTGGCGCCGACCTCTCTCTCTTGTCTGCCATCTGTTTCTTCTCTCTCTCTCCATTGTATGCACCGACTCTCTCTCTCTCTCATGTGCGTGTGCGCAGCGCCGCCGTGGAAGGGGGGGGAGAGAGAATCTTCCTCCAGTTTTTCTGCGTGCGCAGCCCGTCCTGAATCTCTTTGTCCGAGTGTGTAGTGCTCTCCAACAGCGCCGCCGTCGTCTGCTCACGTGTCAGCTGCGCGCCACAAGTCTGGCTCTGTCTGTGATCTCCTCTCTCTTTCTCTCGAACGGAATTCGGCGCCGCCAGATACAGTCCTCTCTCTCTCACTCTCTCTCTCTCTCTCTCTCTCTACGATGCCGCCATAACCTCTACGTGCGTTCTTCGCCGACAGCAGCCCAAATCACTCCCTCCTCCACTAAAGTCATGGAATCCTTGCGCCGCCATCAGACCGTCAATCTCTCTGTACAACGGTGTCACAGGTCTGCGCCATCATCTCTCTCTGCCATCTAGATGCAACAAGTCTGTCTCGTGGCGATACAACAGAAGATCGACCGCTCTCTCTCATCAGCAAATTGGCGCACGCACATGTCTACGCATCTGTTGCCTTGAGACTCTCCCGGAGGTTCTACAGCTCAGAAGGCCGACAAGATCTCTCTCTCTCTCTCCGACCCAACATCTGCGCTGCAGCTTGCAATATCTCCGCTTATCCTCTCAATCACACGGTTCTGCCGTCAACAGCTGCATGCGCGGTCGTCAACATCCCTCTCTTCACCACGTATTCTCAAATTGCCTGCGCAGCACACAAGTAGCTACTCCACCGACACTCTCTACGTGGCAATACAGCGCCCGACTACGCAGCTCTCTCTGTCTTCAATCTGCTACAACATTTTTTTTTGGATTGTTCTGCGTCAACCTATCTCTGTGCACTCTCTCTTCATCGGATTGTGTTCTTGCCTGCGCCCGAGAGCTATGACCATTTCCTCCGAAATCTCCTGCGTAGCGCCGACTCCTAGATGCTGCCACAATCTTGTCCAGCGTCGTCTTAGGAGCGCTGCCAGTTGCCTATTCGCTCTCTCTCTATGCTCTCTCTGAATCGAATCTCCTGTGCGACGCATCAATATCCCTTTGACTCTCTCTGTCCATGCACGCAAGAGCCGCCAGATCTCCTAACAGCAGCGCCGTCATATCCGCGTGGAGTAGCAGATGCCTTCAGAACCTCAAACCGTCTGACAAGCCTGTACTAATCATTACGAAGAAGCTTTCAAGCATCCCTATCCCCCCTCGTATGTGCGTCTCTGCCAGCGTGTGTTGCCCTCTCTGTGCGTGCATCTTCTACGAGTAGTCAACTCAGAATCTCTTCATATTCATCAACTTCAACTTTGGTGTCTACTTTCAATTGAATTAGCACATTGGTGCTCATGACACTAAGCTTCCTCCGACTTTAAATTTCTATGCGTATGCTTCAGAATCTATGCGCCATCGATTCTCTCTCTCTCTCAATGGACTATCGTAATGAATGAACTAGAACATGAATGAACATAAACGAACAAGGAGCATACCTGAAGGTGACAATCCACGAGCAAGATCCACGGGTTAGGGAAGAAACAAATGAATTAGCACTTATTTATAGGCCCCCCCTTGGACTCGCTTCTAGAACATTCCCACCTCCTCAATTAACTTTCTATTTTTGGCAGTCTTTTAATTTTTCCCTAGACTAAGGTTTCCATTTCACACTGGATGTTCACAGTTTAATGGGTTTTTAAGGTTTGGCCTACAGAAACCGCCATTTCCAAGGGTCCAACCTAAAGTTTTTGATCGGGAAAAGCAAGGGTTTGCTCACAATTATCTTAAACTCACCGATTCAAGGTTTTATTTACAGTTTCGGCCTAAACTCCAAGGGTTTCCAAGGATTCAAGTCCGATTTTCAGGGGGGTAAACTCACATTTTCAAGGAGTTCTGAGGGTCAAAACTAGGGTTTTCGTGTTTCTAATGTCAGTTATTTTTACACACACGTCTAACATACATCTCAAACTTATTTCTGCATCACATAATCAATCGATTCGGCCAAAATATGTACAAAATATACCCTCTTCAGTCAAAACATCACTCAGAAACTCAAAAACAATGAACTTTTGAAAAAAAACAATGCACACTCCCTGCGGGATTTCATCCCGACATTCGCCCCCGCTAAACCTGCACATCGTCCCGATGGGCCAACCTGCAAGATCCAACAGAAGAGTATCAGGGTTCTTTTAAAATCTCTTTACACTTTTTATCTTTTTCTTTTCAAAACTCAAATTATGATCTCATGGAGTCATGCAATTTTTATAAAGATTGGTATGAATTTTAGAAAATTAGGTAGATTCAAGCTTCACAAACATCATATTATGTTTCTGCGTCTGCACTCTGACAAGTAATCACATGAATAAATCGTCGGCTTTCTAGATCTTTTGTTTGTTCAACTGGTTCAGATCCAACTGCTCATTCTAAGTACTAGCATATACATATGTTTCTACTAACTCAGTTTGTAGAATATACCTCGATTCCTACTATTTATCTCCTACTTGTCCAGCTCTCCATTAGATCTTTCTTTCTTTTCGTTTCTCTTTTTCATTTTTCTTTTTCTTTTTCTTTTCCTCTTCATCTCAGCTCAGCATTTCTTTTTATCTTTTATTTTTCACAAATCGGCCTATGTCGAAATCGGGTGCGACTCATGGACTTGTCCACCCGGCCAAGTTTGTTCCACCTGTCTGCCGACCCGGCATAGCGCACGACATACACAACGTCAGCCCTGCATGAAATCGACGTCAGCTCGTGGCTCTGACCACCCGGTCACAGTGACTCCACCCGCCTATCGACCCATACAGGCGCATGACAACAGATAGGTCAGGCCTACGACAAAACTAGCTACGGCTCGTGGCCTTGATCACCCGACCAAGGTGGTTCCACCCGCCTACTAGCCCATCGTAGCGCACCAACAACATACACGCACATATAAGCTGGCATGAGTATGAATGTTTCTTTATAAATCATGATCCATATGGAGGTAAGATCTCATAGGAAATAAATACTAGGATCCAAAGTTTCCCACTCACTAAGTGTTCAAATCAATCAGTATATACATGCACTCGGTCTAAGCATGCCATCACATCCCCAAGCTTTCACTCCCAAAAGTCTCTAGTCTGCTAACTGATCTCACTCATATAATTTCCTAGTCATTCATGCTTCATGCAAACCCATAATAGATCTTTGTTATCTTCATTCTACATGATTTTCATAAACTCATACATATCTTAATCACACACATCAATGCAATGCATATGCTCTATTAGAAAGAAGACAAATCTCAAATCAGAAACGTTTCACCTGGTCATTTTTCTTCATTTTGATCCAGCTTTTCTTTATCTTCATGGTCTATCATTCTTCATCAGCATCAGCCTCAGTGTCATCAGTTCCCTCCAGAAGTTCTTGCTCAATCTCATAATCCGCTTCATTTCTTTTCTTGAATAATTTTATCCTCTTTCCTGCAATCAAAGATCTCAAAGGAGTAGTGTCTAACTCACGAAGTGCATACGTACCATTCTCAAACACAGACGTAACCACATATGGCCCAAACCATCGTTTGGTTAATTTCTTCCTAGCATCATATTGAGTATCGAATGTACTGTCGTACACCAACACCCAATCATCTATCTCAATCCTACGTGGTCTCAGTCGATGGGTTTTGTCAAAATAGATCTTATTCTTTAGCCTTGACTCCTTTAACTTTTGGACTGCTTCTTTCAACTTTTCATTTCCTTGTTCTAACTGCTTTATTCTCAATGATAATAACTCTTCTCTCGTCATACTATCATTCCATGGGAGCGTCAACCATGTCACTATCTGAGTCTGGATGGGGAAGACTGGCTTCTGACAATACATCAATTCAGCAGGCATGAATCCTGTGGACCGAGTGTAAGTCATCCTATCAGCCCATAGCGCGAATGGAAGAAACCTAGGCCACTGCTTGATGTCATCGCTGCAAGCCTTAGAGATCGCCTTCACAATGGAAGGGTGACCTCTCTCGATTTTCCCATTTGCTTCTGGGTTATAGGCAGTGGTGAGAGACAATCGAATTCCATGACGATCAAAGAACTCTTTTGCCTCTCTCGCATCCAACTCTCCCCTGTCCGCAACCACTTTCTCAACGTATCCGAATCTCGAGATCACTTCTTCTAAAAGGAATTTGCATACATTATAAGTAGTCTTCGTTCGAAGAGCTCGACCTTCCACATGGTTGGTCAAGTCCTCTCTGGCCAGTACAATGTATCTCATCTTATCTATCCCTTTGGGCATGGTTACAAGGTCGACCACCCACTTGTAATGGATACAAGGAGGGTAGGTCGGATGTAACGGGTCTCTATGCCTAACTGATGAATGCACCTGGCATGTAGCACAAGTGCCTAAAAAATCTCTCACACTGACATAAATCCCTGGCCACCAGTAAGCTTCCCTGATCTTCTCATATGTAGCATAAAATCCTTTGTGACCCGCCCATAAGGTCTCATGCATCTCTCTCATAACTTTTCTCTGAAGACTCCTCGAACTCAATACTCTCTGTGGACTCTTCACCTTGCCTTTAGCGTGTCGCCAAATAAGCCCATCCTTCAAGAAAAAGTTGTAAGACTTTTTCCTGATGGATCTATACTTATTTGTGGACCAACCGGGGGAAGGTTTCAGAGTACTCAGATATCTTCCTATATCTCTCCACTCACCATCATACTCATTCTCACGGAACTGCTCATAAACATACACCAATGGATCATATCTCATCATATGTATATCCCTTTCTACCTCATCATCATCATCAGACTCATCATCGAATTTTGCTCTTGAAAGCATATCGGCCACTGTATTCAACTTCCCAGCTATGTGTACAAATGCAGGATTTATAAACTTTATGTAAGAGATCCATCTAAGCATAGCAATGTCCGGAGATGAACAATTTGCAATCATGCCAATCAGTGGAAGACAGTCAGTCTCAACTATCACATTCGCCCCAATGAAATACTCTTTATCGCTCTTTAAAGCAGTCACTAATCCCCATAACTCTCTCTTAATCTGTGGATATTTTCTTTGGGTATCATGTAGGATCTTAGCACCAAAGCGCACTGCATATCTCTGCCCCTCATCATCATCTTGCCCTATGACCCAGCCTATGCCAATAGGACTGGTATCAACGGTCAAAATGATAGGTCTCTGATCTGAATAGTCAACACGCTTCAGAATTGGAGCTTCAATTAGCAGCTGCTTCAGTTTACGCATAGCTCTCGACTGTTTCTCTGTCCATACAAACTTCTTTCTCTTTCTCAGGAGATCATATAAGGGGTTCGCAACGTGAGCAAAGTGAGGAATCCATATCACATAGAATACACAGGCTCCTAGAAACCTTCTCACCTCACTGACATTACGACACACTTCAGAGATCTTGCTAATGGCCTCAACTTTCTGCGGGTATGGCTTGCGGCCATAATGTCCACACAGATGTCCTACAATGAGGACCTCATCAACGCCAAAAACCGATTTCTCTAAAGAAAGTGTTAGCCCCACATCTTCAAACCTCTCAAAGATCTTCTCACAATCAGCAATATGATCTCTCACAAACTTTCTACATCCTGAAGCATCTAAACTCACATCTTTCACTCTTTCCTCACATCCCTTTATTGGAACATCATCAATGAATGGCATAGTCACAGATGGTATAAAGTCTCGTAAAACCAGATTCATGGCATTCATCATGTGAGCCACAGAATTCGTCGCTCCCTGCGGCAAAGTACACATGCGTACAAGGCCCAGTGGAGTCCTCATGGTCGTAATGTCTCTACTCTCCATAGCCAACTGAAACTGGTCATAACCTGAATACAGGTCACCCATAGAGTAGATGGAATGCCCAGCAAACGCCTCAGCAAACTCATCCACTATGGGTCCTGTCCCTACATTTCTAATTGTGACTTTATTCACAGGCTGCAGATCCTGAATGAAACGAAGCTTCCCATTTTTCTTGGGCACAGTAAACCACCTATTCGAATATGGAGCCGAGGAGGGTTCCAATATCCGCATGGAAATCTTTTCCTTTAGCAACCTCATCAGCTCAGGTAAGTGAGCCTTTGGGACTGGTATAGGCCGGATATTCCATGGTATATGTGGCACTGTAAAGATAATCATGGGAGGTACTTGTTTCGGGTCTGCACAACCTATCTCATGTGGGAAAAGTGCAAACGCTTTTTCGTGTTTCTTGATGACTTCAATAAATTTTTGTTTTTCTTCTTCTCTCAGGAATGGTTTTTCTCCAAACTTGATCTCTTTAATAGTCTCATCAGTGAAATGATGCCCTATGAGCTCTCTTCGTCTCAGCATAGGGTCATCTGACACTCGCAGATACTTTTCATGACTATCTTCAGGCAATGGCTGAGCTATAGGCTTCACTTTCTTATCCACAGTCTTATACTTCGTATTTACATTTACTTCATGCTTTCTCATAAACTCCTTAATCATCTCATACTCTTGGATAGAACTGAGCATAAACATTTCTGATTTCTCATTTCTTTCAAATGCCTTCTCAAGCTCTTCCAGAGTAGTCGAACTTCTCTCCAACTGGATCACATCTTCAATCTTCTCATCAGGTAACATCATTCCTAAATCCTTATAGTATCTCTCATGAACTTTTCTGAATTTATTTGAAACATTTTCTTTCTGTAAACATAGCAACTTGAATGCAGATGAATAAACAGAAAAACTTTCAAATCTTTGTACAGAATCATGCGAGACATCAAACCAACTCCCACTGTTGTCTCGCTCAACAGTGGATCCTAACAGAAATTTTGATCAGCAGAAGCTCCATACTCTCCAACAGGCATACACTCATCATGGTCATGTGAATTAATAGGTTTCTTTCTTATATTCTTTCTATTCCTAGAGTGATTTGGACACACAATCATCACTTGCAAAGAATGTAGACCAGATCTAGAACGGATTCGTGCATAGGCAGATCCATCATCCATGGCCTTAGTCTCCATTCTTACCTCAGCTATAAAGGGCTGCCCAAGGATAGCCTCATATGAACAATGGTCCTGGACAAAGAAGTGAAATTCCTCAGAAATCCCACCTATGGTCACAGGTACAAAGGAGCATGCCCCAAGCAGTGCTCCTGAACCATTGTCCGCTGTCCTCATCCTCCATCCATGATCTTTGTCAATCGGCCACCTAAACTTATCATAGAGCTTCTTAGAAATCACATTTATCTCTGACCCTGAGTCAATCAAGGCCAGAGCAAAACATGACTCCTCGTTGCTCCCTAACTTTATCTTCATCTCAGGAGTTCCTCTCGCCCAAAAGGTCCTGCTAAACTCACTTTCTGTCTTCCTCATTTCATCATCAGGTATGATAGGACCTAGAGAATTTTTATGACACCTGGCAACCTCATCATCATCATCATCAGATGTATCACTCAATGTAACTGCTTCATTTATTACTTGAATATCTTCAGATGCTTCTTCCATCTCTACATCTTCAGGTAATGGAAACCTCTTTCTCTTAACCAGCCTTATGAAACTGTCCTTGAACTCAGGCTTTGCTATGGAGAAGACCTGCTCCAAGGACATGGTCACTTGGCTTTTCAGTAAAATATCATTTAATATCTCTCTTGCATCATTTTTCCTTTCCAACTCAGAAATTAATACAGCCTTTGGAGTTCTCTTCTTTTTCTTCTTCTTTTCTTTGTCAACCTCTTGAATACTTTCTTGAATTTGATCGATCTTTTGAACCGGTTCAGGTTCTTTCTCTTTCTCTTTAGTCAGTTCTTGAATCTTAGTTGGCCCAGCCGGCCTCTTTCCCTCTCTTATCTCTTTCTTCTTTGCCTCTTCCTTTGAAACAACAGGCTCTTTGAATTGTACTTTCCTTTCTGGCTCTTTAGCTTTTTCTTCGGCCTCTTGACTTTGCTTTCTAGTCACTCTTCTTTCAGGCTCAGTCTCTCCCTGACTCTCATCCCTTTTCCTCTTTTCCTCTACATTGGCTATATGGGAATAGACCGAGGATTCATCAACAGGAGACTTCCAGGCAGTCTTCTGCATAATGGCATCCCTAGCCCTCACTAAAGCTTCAATGGAATAATTTCCTTGGGGTCGAGGTCTAGGCACTTTTTCATCTTCCTCCTCAACAGGTTCTAATCGTGCAGCTGATGTACTTGCATTATTGCCAGATAAATCTTCATAAAACTTCTTCATTCCCCCCTTTCCCCAATTCACAGGTAGAGGAAGGCGGGTCCTGAAGTCACATAACTTCTTATCGATATCTATCACCAGTTGATGCTCTTTTGCTAGCTTAAGCTCTTCACAGGCATATGAAAAATGCTCTTGTGCATCACACCATACGCATCTCTTAGCCCCTCCAAACCCACCAATCGCTCGTTTCTCAAAAGGTCCAGTGTTTCTTTGAAATGTGGTTTGCACTGGTGGTGTAGGTATCTGTTGGGCAACAGGCTGCACTAGAGGTGCAGGTTGTGGCATCACATAGCCTTGCATATTTGGAACGGGCATAGTACCTCTTTGTAATGTATCTGCATAACTCGTACTCGCCTGAGGAGGAGTGGGGTTCTGATATCCCATAGAATTAACTTTATTATGAATACTCGCCATTTCTTTTGACATAGACGCTTGCATCGTAATAAGATTCTCTATCTGTCGACTGAGAATCTCAACCTGTAGCTCCATTGGCGATCGTGAAGTGGATGCAACATTAGCAAAAGCTGACGCTGCAGGCACATTCGGAATTGCCGGAAGTGGAGCTTCCCTAGGCGGTTGTGGTGTTACCACTGCAGGTCTATCATATAACACCGCCTGGCGTTGCCTCATTTGGGCAACTGCTTCTACCTCTCTCCTCACTACACCCCAATCTTCAGTCAATCCAAATCTCTTCCCAGGCTCTTCAATCCTCCTTTCGACCTCAGTCCTGTCTTCAAGACTTAAGATCCTAAGGAAAGATATAACTAGATCAGGTCTCAAGGCATCTAAATCGGGCTGTGGAAGTTGTTCATATCTTCTCAAGAACTCATTCAAAAGTTGAGTGAGGGATGCAGTGGGCTTCGGAGAGCTTATCCACCGCAAGAACCCTTCTCTACTGTGTTGGGAAAAGTCTTCTAAATAAAACAGCTTATGCAATTCTTTTCTGAATTCGGCCCAAGGCTTTGCTATATGTGCTGTAATAGGGGCTAAAATGGATCCTGATACTACCCGTGTGAAGTAATGTATAAACACATCCTCGGGTAGACCATAAATCCGTGCCTGTTCCTCAAAAACATCTAGGTACTCAGTTACGTTCAAGCCTGTAAACTTCCCTTTTTCTCTCAATACCGCTTGAACTACGCGGGACCCTTGTTTCTCTATTACCATTTCCTTGAATATATCCTCCATCTCTCTTCTCTGCTCTGTCCTAGAATGTAGCACAAGGTCTAGTGTAAGTGGTTCAACTATCTCTCTAAGCTCAGAGTAGAGATCAGAGAAGAGGCTTGATGAGTCACGAGCCAGGAGGTAAAGGTCAGTCTAAGCTCTTTGATTTGCCTAGGCCACAGTCTAGTCAAACTGTCCTCTCTTCGATTCCCAAGATCTCAATGTATTTTCCCCCTTTTTGTGATAAGTTTTCTAATGTTTTGTCTAGGCTATGAAATCAGTAAATCTCTAGTCTTAGCAAGAAAAAAAAGTGCTCACACGTATGGACTAAACTAATGCAAAGCGTGGATGCTCAAACGCAGACAGCAAGACAGTCTTTCTGTTTCAACAGTGTGTGTGAAACAATGCAAAATTCAAAATAACTTGAAGTGCTAGTACCTGGAATCTCTGTCTGATGCCGAGGTTCTTGTCTCTTTCCTCAAGGAGTAGGTGACGCGATGAGGATCACCGGGCAACCGCCTCGCTTCACGTCGGGTTCAGGTGTCGGGAAGAAGGAGGTCGTGGCGGGAAGCCGGCGCGTGGGGTTGGATCAGGCCCCGCTCTGGTGCGCCGTTCCCGCTGTCCTGCGAGCGGCGTCTGCGTGCTGGGCGCCTCGCCTGTGCTCTCCGGAGCGTGTGTGATCCTCGTACGTGTGGGACCCTCGCCCCTCGGAAGTGTCGAGACGTGGGACCGTGGGCGTCGGAAAGAGACGATCGGGTACCGCAGTGATACACGTGATGTAGATCAAGCTCGAAGATACAACGAAATATGAAACTGAAGTACTCCAATAAAAATGAGTGATACAAACAGGCCGCTACAGTGCGGGCCGATGGTACAATAAAACCGCTACAGTGCGGTGCGATGATACAATATGAAAGCCGCCGCTACAGTGCGGGCTGGCTGATGTAAAATAGATCCCTGGCTACAGTGCGAGAAATCGCCCACAGGATTTCGCTTCGGTCTTCGCAGTCCAAGCTTTTCTTCCAACTTTACTTCGGTCCGTTCTTTACTTCAAGTACCCTCCGCAATGGCCTTCCTTCTCTTTACTTCAGATAATCAGAAACCGCATAAAACTGTAGAGTGGACGCACCAAGAAGATCAACGGGATGGGGTACTCTTTATCTTCAGTCTTCAATGCTTTCACTTCTCTTCATATAATCAGAAACCTGCATGAGCCTGAAGGTGACAATCCACGAGCAAGATCCACGGGTTGGGGGCTTAAACATGTTAGTACCATTTCAACCATCATGAATTTTCCATTTATATTTGTGCACTTTAGTTTTTCTTTCCTAAAATTTCCATATGCAACAACAAGAAAAAAAACTAACCCAGAACAAACTTTTACTTTCATTTTCTAAAGACCAATCGGGTATTAAATCCTTTGGACCCCCTAATGCTATTTCAGAGTTACCTCCTTTCTTTCTCTCTTTTCCCTCTTCCTCTTCCTTCTTTTTCCCTCGTTCCCTCTTTCTCTCTCTCACACACACACAGATCACGTGCACATAGTTTTGACAAGATGAATGCACCAGTTGGCGACAAAACCTCATAGACATATTCACAAACCTCATTGACATAGGATTTGTTATGTTTGGTGTTATAAATTCATTGCTTTCTCCGAATTAAGTTTTAATATAATTTCTTTTGATAAATAAAGATACTCTCAAAAGTTCTCTCTTTCTTTCTCCACGCAACGTACGTACTGGCGCCGACCTCTCTCTCTTGTCTGCCATCTGTTTCTTCTCTCTCTCTCCATTGTATGCACCGACTCTCTCTCTCTCTCATGTGCGTGTGCGCAGCGCCGCCGTGGAAGGGGGGGGAGAGAGAATCTTCCTCCAGTTTTTCTGCGTGCGCAGCCCGTCCTGAATCTCTTTGTCCGAGTGTGTAGTGCTCTCCAACAGCGCCGCCGTCGTCTGCTCACGTGTCAGCTGCGCGCCACAAGTCTGGCTCTGTCTGTGATCTCCTCTCTCTTTCTCTCGAACGGAATTCGGCGCCGCCAGATACAGTCCTCTCTCTCTCACTCTCTCTCTCTCTCTCTCTCTCTACGATGCCGCCATAACCTCTACGTGCGTTCTTCGCCGACAGCAGCCCAAATCACTCCCTCCTCCACTAAAGTCATGGAATCCTTGCGCCGCCATCAGACCGTCAATCTCTCTGTACAACGGTGTCACAGGTCTGCGCCATCATCTCTCTCTGCCATCTAGATGCAACAAGTCTGTCTCGTGGCGATACAACAGAAGATCGACCGCTCTCTCTCATCAGCAAATTGGCGCACGCACATGTCTACGCATCTGTTGCCTTGAGACTCTCCCGGAGGTTCTACAGCTCAGAAGGCCGACAAGATCTCTCTCTCTCTCTCCGACCCAACATCTGCGCTGCAGCTTGCAATATCTCCGCTTATCCTCTCAATCACACGGTTCTGCCGTCAACAGCTGCATGCGCGGTCGTCAACATCCCTCTCTTCACCACGTATTCTCAAATTGCCTGCGCAGCACACAAGTAGCTACTCCACCGACACTCTCTACGTGGCAATACAGCGCCCGACTACGCAGCTCTCTCTGTCTTCAATCTGCTACAACATTTTTTTTTGGATTGTTCTGCGTCAACCTATCTCTGTGCACTCTCTCTTCATCGGATTGTGTTCTTGCCTGCGCCCGAGAGCTATGACCATTTCCTCCGAAATCTCCTGCGTAGCGCCGACTCCTAGATGCTGCCACAATCTTGTCCAGCGTCGTCTTAGGAGCGCTGCCAGTTGCCTATTCGCTCTCTCTCTATGCTCTCTCTGAATCGAATCTCCTGTGCGACGCATCAATATCCCTTTGACTCTCTCTGTCCATGCACGCAAGAGCCGCCAGATCTCCTAACAGCAGCGCCGTCATATCCGCGTGGAGTAGCAGATGCCTTCAGAACCTCAAACCGTCTGACAAGCCTGTACTAATCATTACGAAGAAGCTTTCAAGCATCCCTATCCCCCCTCGTATGTGCGTCTCTGCCAGCGTGTGTTGCCCTCTCTGTGCGTGCATCTTCTACGAGTAGTCAACTCAGAATCTCTTCATATTCATCAACTTCAACTTTGGTGTCTACTTTCAATTGAATTAGCACATTGGTGCTCATGACACTAAGCTTCCTCCGACTTTAAATTTCTATGCGTATGCTTCAGAATCTATGCGCCATCGATTCTCTCTCTCTCTCAATGGACTATCGTAATGAATGAACTAGAACATGAATGAACATAAACGAACAAGGAGCATACCTGAAGGTGACAATCCACGAGCAAGATCCACGGGTTAGGGAAGAAACAAATGAATTAGCACTTATTTATAGGCCCCCCCTTGGACTCGCTTCTAGAACATTCCCACCTCCTCAATTAACTTTCTATTTTTGGCAGTCTTTTAATTTTTCCCTAGACTAAGGTTTCCATTTCACACTGGATGTTCACAGTTTAATGGGTTTTTAAGGTTTGGCCTACAGAAACCGCCATTTCCAAGGGTCCAACCTAAAGTTTTTGATCGGGAAAAGCAAGGGTTTGCTCACAATTATCTTAAACTCACCGATTCAAGGTTTTATTTACAGTTTCGGCCTAAACTCCAAGGGTTTCCAAGGATTCAAGTCCGATTTTCAGGGGGGTAAACTCACATTTTCAAGGAGTTCTGAGGGTCAAAACTAGGGTTTTCGTGTTTCTAATGTCAGTTATTTTTACACACACGTCTAACATACATCTCAAACTTATTTCTGCATCACATAATCAATCGATTCGGCCAAAATATGTACAAAATATACCCTCTTCAGTCAAAACATCACTCAGAAACTCAAAAACAATGAACTTTTGAAAAAAAACAATGCACACTCCCTGCGGGATTTCATCCCGACATCGCTGATTGTTGATTAGTTCCTGCTCTTGAAGTCTTGCCTGTAGTTGCTTAACTTGTTCATTGAGTGCATGATTTTTGTCCTTTACTGCTTGTAATTCCTCTTGGAAGGGCGTGATATTTGCCTCCATTACTTCTAATTTGTGTTGAAAGTCATCGCGAACAGCATGTGTGATTTGCTTCAATTGTTGCAGCAGTTGTCGTGATAAATTGATCAACAGTTGACCCATTGATTCTAGCTGAGAAAATACTGGAATGGAGGGGAGTGGAAGATGGGGACCAAGTTGGGATGAGGATTGGGTGAGCAGCTGCTGTGAGTTCGGTGGAGAGTAGTTGGGGGATGAGGAAGAAGAGGCAGTGGGTTCGGTGGGGTGGATGGGTTGAATAGGAATAATGGGGTTGGCTAGGGGTTCGGGTGGATGGAGGAAGAACAGATACGTTGCTTACCTTTTTGGTGGGTTGTGTAGTGTTGGCGTTATCAGCAGCTATGGATTCCACTGCTCTCAGTAGTTTTTCGAAAACTTCTTCAATTACATTTTCTCCTTCTTTTTGTTGTTCCTGCCCGGATTGCTGCTGGGAGGCTTCTTGTGATGAGCTTGTGTCCGCTTGGCTTTGATCTTCCTATTCTTTGCTGTGATGAGCTTCTGACGAGGATTGTGCTGATGACTCGTGTTGCATAGAGGTTGCAGTATCATGGAATGTGTCTTCGTCTTGCTTTTCTTCTTCTTTGTCATTTCCTTCGTTTCCTTCGGTTGATCCCTGGGCTTCACTTTCAGAAGAACTTATTCTGATTCTCTTTCTGCGGAAGAGTTGGTTGAGTTCCTCTTCGTCTTCTTCATCATCGTCCTCTAGAAGTTGTACAGATTCTTCATGTTGCAGAACAGGCCCACGGGGTGGTGGTTGTGCTGCAAGTATTGCCAAAAACAGGAAGGACAGGATGTGCGGCAATCTGGATCTAGGCATGCCTCCCTTGTTCACCTGTTTGATTATTGATGCGCACTCTTTGTGAATGCGGTGGAAGAAGTATGATGCAAAATTGATTGGGTCTCCGGCAGCTAAGTCTATGGCAGAGTAAAAATGGACGAGATATGCCATAAGTTCGCTTCTGTAGGTTCAGGATAGCTACTAAAAACTGAAGGGCTGATCTTTCAGGTTCTGGTCTATATAGAATTGCGTATTCGTTTGATGAATACCTACGGAATAGTTCTATCATGGTTGCTACGGGGAGGTTTGGGCCATTTTGTCGACCCTGCGAAGGGAGTCGAAACGACTCAACGAAAGTTTGGAAGGTGATTACGATTCTTGCAGGTAAGGATGTGATCGGCCAACTCTGCTCTGTAACAGGTGTGTTGGCGATGGCGGAGATGATGTGGGCAAAGAAAGGGTGGGATTCCACTGAATGCCATGGCACTTCAGCGAAATTGGATAGCCCATGATTGCGTAGGAACTCTCCTACGTCGGCAGGGAGTCCATCACGGAAAGCGACGTAGTTAGCCAAAGCTTCCATGGCGCAAACAAAGACAGCAATCACAAATCGCAAGCACACAGGGATTACACAATCATACAAAGCATGCAAACACAATAGCGATTTTTGGCGAAACAGAAAAGATTAAGTGGATGTGTTGCCGGGGAGAGCAATCAAAATCACTAATCATCGCGCGATATTGAGATGATAATTCTTAACTTTGGTGTGCATGCATGAGTAGCTGGAAAGGGCAGGGCGGCTGTTAGACATAATTAGGTTTCAAAACGCTGATATTGACAGACTTATTTTATTAAGTACGCAAAAATTAAAAGAAAAGAAAAGGAAATAAAAGGAAAGAAAAGAGAACACCAAAAGATGCGGCCAACCACAAAACGTTTCAGTGTGGATTAGATATGTGTTGATACGGCCGCAGCTTCGATCCATTTATCACCTTTGGAAGAGGCATTCCGGTCAACGTGGTCAACCGAAAAGTTGCTCGGCCCACTTGTTCAGCAATCCGGTAGGGACCAAACCATCGTAACTTGAATTTTCCAGCAGAGCGATTAGACTTGGCATGGTAAAAGAGTACAATTTGTCCTACCGTAAAAATAGGAGTCTTCAGATGTCGATCATGTGTTCGAGCTTGTCTTATCTGTACTTCCTCAATAGTCATGAAACTGTGCCATCGATGCTCGTCTAATTCTCAAAGTGTATTCAACCGAAATGATAGAGATTCTTCCAGTAGCAGTTTTTGATTGATGGCTACTCATAAGCTTGGCACAACTATCTCCATCGGTGCTATGGCTTCCAATCCATAAGCTAGTTTGAAAGGGGTTAATCCTATTGCTACCTTGTATGTAGTCCAGTATGCCCATAATAGTACAGGCAACAGTTGATCCCATCTTTCCGGTGCTTCCATGATCAATTTTAAAAGCATATTTATCAAAGTCTTGTTTGTACTTTCAGCCAAACCATAAGCACAAGGATAATAAGGAGAACTAAACTTATGCGTGACCTGGAACGAATGTGTGAGTACTTTCATTAAATTATTGAAAATAATGAGTGCCTTGATCTGTAACAATTTCTAGCGGTAAACCAAAACGTGGGAAGACATCGTTCAGTAGACATTTTGCTACCGCAACAGCTGTAGCAGACCTTAAAGCCCAGGCTTCTGCCCATCTTGTTGCATAGTCTGTACAGGTCAGAATATAACGATTATTACTGAGGATCGACGGTGGTGTAATAGGGCCAATGAAATCTAAACCCCACTTCTGAAAAGGTTCCAAGGGTAGGACAGGTTGTAGTAGGAAATAATGGCATGGTAATGGATGTCCAGATCTCTCAGAATTATCACATATTTTGACAAACTGTAATACGTCCCTGTACATAGTAGGCCGCCAGAGTCCACTCTGCAAAATTTTTCGGTGGGTTAGGTCTGCAGCAAAATGACCACCGGAAGGAATTGAGTGAGCCAACGTAATAACTGAATTAACTTCGTGTCGAGGAATACAACGAAGTAAAATTCCAGTATAATCCACATAGTATAATTCTCCAGCAATCAACCGAAATCGGCGGCTGAAAACTATGATTTTCCTGCGTATTGCAATAGAAGTCTGAGAAGGGAGGCATCCATCAGTAAGGAAGGTCAAGATCTGATCATAGTATGAAAATGGCATAGGTGGGTCTGCAATTTCATCATTAGTCGGTTCAGAAGCATAAATTGCTGGTGTCGTGTCATCTATACCGACCGAAGCTTCACCGGAATCTAAGCGAGAAAGAAAATCTGCTAAGGCATGTGAACTGCTTGGCCGATGGATAACTTTGTAGTCAAATTCTTGTAAAAGCAAAACCCAACGTGCTAATCGACCTCCTAGATGCTGTTGTCGAACCAGAGAAACAAGTGCAGCATGATCTACATGAAAAGTAAATTTACGGCCCAACAAATAATGCCTGAATTTTTTGACAGAATATACTAATCCTAGACATTTTCTTTCTGTTACAGAGTTATTCTTTTCTACAGGGGCCAATCTTCGACTCGCGTAGTATACAGGCCTGAACCACTTATCTGTTTGTTGCATTAGAATGCTCCCAATTGCTATATCTGAAGCATCGACGAATACATGGAAGGGGTGATCCCAGTCGGGGGGCTGTAAGATGGGAACTTGTGTTAATAAGCACTTTAAACGATCAAATGCTATCTAAAATTCCTGAGTCCACTCAAATTGTCGAGGAGTCTTGGTGATTAATCTGTTCAGTGGTATTGCCAAATGAGGAAGCCACCGTAAGTGTCGTCCATGCCATCTTACTTGGCCCATGAAGCGCATTACTTCCTTAGGTGTAGTAGGCACAGGTGCTTCTAACACAGCTAAAATTTTATCTGGATCCACCTGTATACCTTGTGCAGATACAATGTGGCCAAGTAGCTTGCCACATGAAACTACAAACACTGATTTGTTTGGGCTCAAACAGAGTCTGTATTTTCTGCACTTTTCAAAGCAACACCGTAAATGGAACAAGTGTGCTACCATCTTACCAAATAGCGAAAAATCATCAAGATAAACTTGCATAAACGAGGTAAGGTAAGGTGAGAATATTTCCTGCATGCATCTTTGAAAAGTACTTGGGGCATTTCTTAATCCAAACCACATAACAGTCCACGCGAAAACACCCCAGTTGGTAATGAAAGCGGTCTTTGGTATATCCTGTTCAGCCATTCTTACTTGATTATACCCACTGTATCCATCTAGGAATGAATACATTTCATGTCCTGCTACTCTATCAAGCATGGTATCAAGAAAAGGTAGCGGAAATGGATCAGGCACCATACTTGCATTCAGTTTCTGGTAATCTACACATATTCGTAGCTGCTTATTCTTTTTATGCACTATAACAATTGGTGAAATCCATTCGGCGTGCTCTACTGGTACAATGAATCCAACTTTGAGTAGCCTATCAAGTTCTGCGTTTACCTGGGATGCATAGTTCGGATTCATCCGGTAGCTTGGTTGTTTGATCGCTTTTGCTTCCGGCTTCAGCATGACCCTGTGTTGGTAGATGCCCGGGTCCAGACCTTTCATATCTTTGTAATCCCATGCAAATACATCAGAAAATTCTCGAAGTAGTTGGATTAAATCCGCTTGAAATAACTCAGGTAAGCCTTCCTTTATCTTAACAGGACGTGGATTTTCTTCATCCCCTAAATTGTAGGTGGTCAGCTGATCTTCTAGAACATAGAATTGTCGAGGCTTCTCCATATCCTCAGCTGGCTTAAAAAGTTGTTGTAGATCAGCATCATCTATGGTAGCCTTATCTTCTTTTGTATCCTTTTCTATTACAGACATCACCGTACAAACTGCAGGATTCCAATTATCTACAATAGATTGTAGATCAACAGTTCCTAGGGAGATCAAGTCAATGTTATTTTTTAGAAACTCTTCTTCTTCATCATTTGACAACCCATCTAACATATGGACTGGTTCTGCAAAATACCGTCTAGCATGCAACTCGCAAGATTGTATAGCATCTAATCTTACAACGTATTTACGATTACTATCTTTGAAAGTGAGTTCCTGTGCAGACCAATCTTGTATCACCTTATCTTGCTTCAGCCAAGGACGGCCGAAAAGGAGATTATAATCAAGGGTGGATTCCGGTAATTCTAGGACGACAAAGGTCATCTTGAATGTGGTACCCTGCAAAGTTATTGGTACATTCCGTACAAGTCCTACTGGATGGACTCTAGACTGGTCAGCCATTCTGACAAAGAACTGAACTGGTTCGATTTCGGTCCATCCTAACTTTTTACAGAGTGCGGCAGTAGCAATGTTGACACCAGATCCTCCATCAATTAATACCTGTGTAATTTTATGATTTTTATACCATACCATAATTAAAGGAACTGAATGATCGACCGTAGAATCAGGTTCCGGTTGCACTGTTGCTGTCGTTGGGATGTTGGAAGGCACAGGACTGAATTGTTGTTGGAATTGTTGCCGAACACACGGTACTAGTGCAAGTAATTGGCCTAGAGGAAGATTAATGGATGCTTTAGATAAAATTTCCCAGGCCTTTTGTGATTGAACTGTATTTTCCACAGATTTTGAAGATGATGCGCTGGCTGGAGATGATGTATCTACTGAAGATGATGTGCCTGTTGTTGAATTAGAATCCTGTTTTTGTGTTGCTTCCTTGTTTATCAGAGCCTGGGTCATCGGAATAGGATCTAGAAACACTGGGGGTTCTACGGTGGTCCATTGACTAGCCTTATCATACATCCTTTGTTGTTCTCGGATGTCTGGTTCAAATATTTCGGCTGCTGGTTGTAACGGCCTACCAGATCTAGTTTGAACTACTGTAGCGTGTGTTTCTACTGGTGTGATTTGTACCATATTAGTCATTGGGTTTTGACGTTCCTTCTTCCTCTGATCATACGCAGCTGCATCCTTACAAAATCTTCTAATGTGGCAAAATTCACCACAAAAATGGCAGCGCGGTGGTGGCAAATTAGTATTTTCCTATGCTGGTCTGGTTTGCCAACGGTTTGCATTGTAGTTGTTATTTCTCTGTCCTCTATAATTTTGGTAGCCTTGTTGCTGGTTGTTCCTCATTTGTGGTGGTACATAGTGATTGGCTGGCTGTCCTGGTTCCTGTATAATAGCATTGACAGTTGCTGGTCCCTGTACCTTGGCGTTGTATGCACAGTTTTCGGTGGTGCGTCCGGTAGTGTTGCAGATAGCACAAAATAATTGGTTAAGTGCACAAGTGGCACTCGTATGGCCTGAATTCCTGCATGTGGTGCAGTACATTTGTCTGGTCGGGTCTTCAGCGACATTTTTATTTGCCTTTAACCACTCTAGATCTTCTGTAAATCCTCCAACTATGTTTTCTAGTTTCAAAGCCATTGCAATCACTGCATCTAGCATCATAGCTCCTACACAGCATATGATCATAATCTGTTTGAGTTGCGGAGTCAAGCCATTGATAAACCATTGAGTGATAACGTCATCCAGCAGGTTGGCATGTGCTGGTGGCAATTGCCTCAAATGGGTTCTCAATAGAGTGGCATATTCCTGCAGTGTTTGATTTATCTTCTGTCTATTGTTTTGTAGGTAATCAAAAATTTCGGCTGGATTCTTCTTTAGCCTGAATCTTTGCAGAAATGCATCCCTTACTGCTTCATAGGTGCCGAAATGGTTAATATCATATTCTGTGAGCCATCTGGCTGCTTCATTGACCAATGTAGACTAGAAGATAATAGCTTTATACGCCGGATCAGTTGGATGATTGAGTATTGCGTAGCTTATCTCAAATGTGCGTACATGAGCATCTGGGTCATCTCCTCGAAATCCACCGAATTTAGTGTACATTACTCCCGTTGGAGTCGGCCTGGGTGGACATAGCTGCTGCTATTGTTGTTGTTGCTGCTGCTGTTGTTGTTGTCCGTTCATCGTGCTGATGGTTGTATGGCGACTATCTCCTGTATCCCGAGGCTGAATATCCGAATCGTCAGAGTCTGTATCTACCTGCAAACTTTTCGGTTCGATAATCTTGCTCAGTATATTTCGAATCTCGATTTTGAACAAGTTTCCTTCCTTCTTGATGTCAAATGTAGGAAGGCTTACTCCCAATAGCGGTGAGTGGGTTGAAGATTCACCAAGAAATGGTAACTCGTCACCGAAAAACTGTCAATTCTCAGTGACTTGTACCGAAATGAGACTGGAAGGTGTCAATTTTTCACCAGAACAAAGTACTCCTTCTCCTTCACTGGTTTCTTTGGCTAAGGCGTTTCTATTCGTAAACAAATTTGAATCTTCACCCAAGGTTGTTAAACTAACTTCAGGCTGCGTCCTGGTAGATTCTCGAGTCATAATCTCCTCGACAGATTGGGCCGAAATCGTATCGGAATCTACTAACATTGTAGTACGTTCCACCGGAATATGACCGAAATCACTACTAACGTTCTTTTCCTTCTTGTGAGCTGATTTGGACCTTCCTGCGCTTCTACCTCCTGGAGGCGTCCTTAGTAGGTTAGGTAACCAAGGTTGTCGGTTCTTTAGATACGTTTCACCGGATTGAGTAACCGACATGTATCATCTTTTGGTACTAGTCGCGGACTAGTAATGTCGATTTACAATCTACAATCACGTTTCCACGACTGGTTTGCAACAATCTGATCTGTTGCCACCTTCCTACAGATAAATGGCAATCTTGATGCCACTTTCGACAGATAAACGACAATTTTGTTGCCACCTTCCCACAGACGGCGCCAGTGTTAGAAGTGTTAAAGTGTTAAACGCTTGCTCTAACTGTCAGAAGTGTGTTTAACCGACTAATGGGTTCTTGGGAGTGGAAGGGGTCCGCTAAGCAGAGGCCCTTATACTTGATTTTCCCAAGCTAACCACTTCACACACATCAATACTTTGATGCTCAGCTCTCTCAAGACTCTGTTACTCTCATAAGCTTATAGTTCACGATCAAACTCGTTCAAAGTATACCGATTACACCAAGAGGTTCTACTGTTCCGCACACAAACTTACGGTACTACGAGAGACCAGGATGGTACTTCAACCTCACCTAATAGGTGCACCTAACCAACAGTATTGAAGACAACAAAATACGACTCCGGGTTCTCAGAATACTACCGCAGTTACACAGACCTTATTCAACAGATTTCCTCACATTACAAGTAGAGCGACATCACGACACGCTTAATTAGTAGTTCAAAGACAATAGAGCTCCTACAAAATAACTTGCTCAGACCACAGCCGGTTGATCTCACTGAACGTCTATGAAACTAACAATCCACACGAGTATTGATAACAAACCAACAGAACGAGACAAATGCTCCAAATTAATCAACCCGTCACATAGTAACGTCACAGCTCAGTCACCTAGATGAATCGTCACACTACTCAAACTCCGACAGACAAAACAAGACATAGATGCGCACAGAATACACAGAGTACTCAGAAATTGGTTAAACAACACCACAACAATGCTCCGACAATCACCCAGACGGACAGTCTGGTGATTCCAAGAATCGTCACTGAGCCTCTCTTTTCATTGCTTTATATAAAAGATTACAACTGTTATGTAACAACTTTTCACGCGTGCGAACACAACATTTAGTTTTACATTTTCCAATCTAGCGGCCGACTAACAAGCTCATTCTTGAGTTGCAAATTTTGTGCCTTTGTATTGGTCTCATACAAAGTGACCAAACAATTCCAAGCCTCTTTTGGAGTCTTGGCATCTTGTATGTGTCCAATCATGCTATCCTATATGTTAATAGATAGCCAATACATTTACTTTCATGATCCTTGATTCTATTCCTCATATGCTCTTAACTAGTGTGTACTTTTATTCATTTCTGGTAATTGCATAGCATTTTTGTTCTCTCCTTTGATGTGCTTCCAATAGCCTTTTCCCATCAAGAAATTTTTCATTTTAAATCTCCAAGCATGGAAGTTGTTCTTCTTGAGCTTATTGCTCATAAGCTGACTCATTCCATCTACATTTGCCATTTTTGCAACAATTCACAACACTGCAAAATACTACAAGTCGGCCTTCTCCACGAGCTCTCTACAACCACACTAGCTCTGATACCATGTCACGAGGAAGGAGATAAGGAAGAGGGCTCACACACACACACACTCTCAGAATAAAAGAGGAGCACACACACAGAAATATATAAAGACCAGTATATAAGGAAAAACCTAATGTCCTCGAATGAGTGAGCTGGCAAGAAACAAATGTGCCATTACTCTCGATAGATAAATCTAATAAATCTCAATGAAGTATCCCTAACATATACCGACAAGACCACTATACATGTCAGAGAAATGAAAAAGTGATACATGTTATCCTGGATCATCACATGTCGATCTTGATATGTCAACAAGGTCCCCTCAAACCTGTTCATTCATTTGATTAGACTAGACATAGGTTAAAATATCTGAGTACCACCCAAGTAGAAGAAGATGAATTTAATTGCCCACCAATGGTTGACACCTAGGGAATGCATAAACCTTCTCATATGCGAGACAAAAAACCAAATATTAGGCCGAGTTATGCATAAAAAAACCAAGCGTCCAACAACCTTCTCATAGTGAACAACATCAAATGCATCTCTAGCATCATGAAATCTCACTCATAAACCTATTTCTATAGGAGTGGCAATAGGTTTGCAATTTTCAAGGCCAAAATCCTATACAAATGTGTCTATAATTTTTGTTTTGACACAAAGTCATTCCTCCATCAACTTGCATAAATTTAATGCCCAAATGATGATGCAAATGCCCCAAATCTAAAATCTCCAAAGAGGCATGCAAATCAGTATCAAACTCATCAATGTTCTTCTCATTAGGGCCAATGAGTAGCATGTGATCAACATACACAAAAATGATCAAAAGTGCATCATTTGGGGGCTTAACATGCAAGGTTCTCTTAGTTGGATTGTTCTCAAAACCATGTCCAATGAGTTAGGCATATATCTTTTCAAACAAATCACCTGGCACTTTCTTCAATTCATATAATGCCTTTTTCAACTTGCATGCTTTGTTTTCATTCCCTTCCTACACAAGACCATGGGGCTAAAATACATACACTTATTCATGTAACGAACCATTCAAAAATGTAGCTTTAATGTCCAAATGATGTACATTCCAATGAAGGGTGGTCCTTTGGCATGTGGGTGCAAAGGTCTCATCAAAATCAATGCCTCCCTCTTGAGCATTGTTGAGAACATTGTTTTTATGTATAGGTTAAGATACAGGTTCCAAAAGATGCAAGTACCTTTGGGAGGTCCTCAAATAATTTAAGGAGACTCCAAAAAAATTAATCAATTATAACCAAAATAGCACGTGATATCTAGAACATGATGACTTAAATGAGTGAGTCACAAGGGAGTTGCAATGGTGTCATAGTGGAAGGTCGATGTGGCTAGGTCTCAAAGTCTAGTCGTATTTTTCTTATTTCAACACTTAAGTCATTGAATACCTCCACCCAAGTATCTAACACAAATTGAGATGTAATAGCAAGGTTTTCAATTACTTTTTCATTCTATAATAAGAGAGGAGATGTCTTGATCTTTTATGAAGTCCAAGAGGGTCATATGTCTATCTCTCCACTATTGTAGTTTTGTTGTTAGAGATTGTAGAGCTTGTTTCTTCCTCCTTATATACCCAAATTAAGCATTTCATGGTTCATTGGAAAGCTCTTAGTATCTACTTGCATTTTATAAATTTCCATATCCATTGGATCTATGATCTGTGATCAGTGGTATCTACAAGTAGTATGTGTTTTTAGGTTGATCTCTATTCAAGGTCTCCATTAAACCTAAAGATTATAGAGGTCATATCACCTTGTGTATTTATCCAATTTGAGTGTTCCTTGTCTTATTGTAAATTTTCTAATATCTAGTATATTTTATTAAAATACTCATGAAAACTTATAAGCGATTAGAGAGTAGCAATCTCTTCAAGCATGAGTCTTTTTCTCATACATTTGTTAGAAGGTTAACTAGTTCTTAGGGGGTTCCACGTACTTCTAACTATACTTTGGAGGTCCATAAACTCCAAGATTGGTATAAGAGAAAGTTATTGAAGCTTGGAGAAGGTTATAATACCTTGAAGAATAATTTGAAGCTACTAGAGTGTAGGTTCATAATGAACACTACACAAACGTAGAAGGAGATAGCAAGGAAGCTTCTCAAGCAACATCCAAGAAAAGAAAGGTTCATAAACTTCATTACAATGTTAAATCTCATACTTCTTCTTATCACAAACATACAAGAGAAGGAATTTTATTATTTAGAACATGGGCAATCAACATGCGCAAATAGAGAATCTTGATAAGAACAACCATCAAGCATGGCAATCTACAATCACAACATACTTGAAAGTTAGAGACTTGTATGGTTTGATTGATGGTGGAGATACCAATCTATGTAACAAAGGGATCCAAATGAGAAACAACGGAGGGAATTTATACTTTTGAATGAAAGAGACATAAGAGTTATATTCGTTTTATCACAAAATATTCAAGATTCAATGGTAGGACACATACAAGATCTAAACACAAGTAGGAAATTTTTTTCTTGCATTGGAAATCTTGTATGCTACATGTAAAAGAGCAAGTAAGTTTCAACCCGAAAATTGAGTTGAGCAGCAGAAAAATAGATACAAGGACATCGGTCAATGGAGGATGATGACTTGATATCACATAGTCTTAATGGACTCAAGGACAATGATATATGGAAACCATTCATTACTTCTGTTTATGTCAGAGGGGAATTACTTTCGCTCATGGTCCCCAAGGAGATGAATCTAAATGGGTGCTCCTTTAACAGGAGGAAGAGGAAGATCAAGCACGAGGTAGAGAGGCAACAACAACTACAATCAAAGAGAAAGAAGTGAAGATAACAACAATTGCTACATATGTGGCAAGTATGGAAACTATGCCAAAAATTGCTATCGTAACGAGAACAATACCGGTGGTAATCAAAGAGGAGGCTACTCAAGAAGAGGTAAACAACAAGGAAATTATGCAATGAAGGTAATAGTGATGACTATGATTTCTTTTTACGAAGAATGTAGAAACTAAGATGAAATACAATAATGATCTATTGTATGTAGAAAGTGCTTGCTCTAATCATATATATCATAATGCTTCATGGTTTTCAAATATGCATAATCCTTCATGTAAGAGTCAAGTTGAAATAGGAGATGATACAACACATAAGATTATGTAGGTTAGACATTTTTTCATGTAGCATAAGTGCAAGAATAATTGCTTGAATGAGGGGAATGTTAAGAATATTGTGTTTATGTATAGGTTAAAGTGCAAGTTCCAAAAGGTTCAAATACATTTGGGAGGTCTTCAAATACTTCAATGAGGTTAAAATAAATGATAAATGATAGCCAAAGTACCAACTGATATCTATAACATGAATGAGAGTCATAACAGAGCTGAAGTTGTGGCCTAGTGGAAGGTTGATATGGCTAGTTCTCAAAGACTAGCGATAATTTTCTTATTTCAATACTTAACTCTGGTACTACATCCACCCAAGTGTCTAACACGAGTGTAAATGTATTAGGGAGGTTTATGGTTAGTATTGCATGCTATAATAAGAGAGGAGAAGTCGTGATTGTTTTTGAAATCCAAGAGAATCATATGTCTATGCCTCTGCTAATTTAGTTTTGTAGAAACATATTGTAGAGCTTGTATCTCCCTCATTGAATATCCAAATCACGTTTTTTATGATGCATTGGAGTGCTCCTACCATCGACGGTGATCTTTTAGATTTTCATGTTCATTGAAGCTCCGAGTTGAGAGCCATGGTCTCTGCAAGAAATATGTGTTGTCGGATTTATCTCTATCAAAGGTCTCCATTAAACCTAAAATTTGAAGAGGTCATATCTCCTTGTTTATATATCCACTTTGCATGTTCTTTAGCTCATTCCATAGTTTTTATCTTCTAGTACATGTCTGTACATTTAAAGTTGAAAACGTTTAATGGAATAGAGAGAGACAAGCTCTTCAACCCAGATTTGTTTTTAGCACATAAGTTTGTGGGAAGGTCAAATTGTTCCTAGGGGTTCCACCTACTTCTAGCTATTTTTTGGAGTTCAATAAACTCCAGAAAGCATAAAATTTTGCAATAAGCCTAGGCAAATAGTATCAATTGTTCCATCAAGCTTAGATTTCAGCTTGGATACCAATTTAGTGACAATGGCCTTTTCACATACAGGTAGATCACATAAAGACCAAGTACCATTCTTCATAATACAAAAAATTTTGAGTGCATAGAAGCCATGTACTTTTCTAAATTCTATGCTTCATCAAAAGCAATAGGTTATTTTCATCACAAAGACTAAAGATAGTCATAGCATACAAATCTCATGCAAATGAATCACTATGAGAGCTTAAACAAGTATGATATGACAAACAATCATCTAATTTGGTATCTCTCAAAGTTTGCATCAACCATTTAGGCATATTTTTTGCCTCCTCTACATAAGCTCTCTCATCAATAAGGATCATGTAAATCACATCATAAATGGAATGCTCTACATCATCATGTGGAACCTATAAAGGCTCAACTCGAGGATCTACAAATTTTGCTTTTTGCCATTTGTGATGTAACTGTGTAACTCATGAAAATTGATCCTAGCTAGCAACCACATTGTTGCAGAGCAAAGAAGAGCAGAAGGCAGAGAAAAAAGAAGGGCCCTAAAATTTTTCTGATTTGGATACTCAATTTTTGTATTATAACCATTTTTTGTAACATATTTTCCGTTGTAAATGCACTTGAGGAGTCCTCTAGATGCTTACCCATGGAGATTAGTAGCTTACCCATGTAAATTAGTAGGAAATCAGCCTTTTAAGGAATAAAGTGACGGTCTCTTGTGTGAAAGGACCATTTTTAGGGCACATGTATATAAGTCAATTTGTGACTCTTTGTAAAGACTTTTTGCCATTGTGAGAATCAAGAGCATAGAATTTCGAATTTGTGTCTTCTCCTCTCTGTACCATCTTCTTTGTGAGCTTGTATGCATGTGTGTTGCTGGAAAAGAGTGTTAGGAAGTGTTGTCTATCCATGAAAGTGTTTTTTTGTTGTGGTTAAGGTGTGTGTGAAGTGTAGGAAGTGTTGAAGTGTAGGAAGGTCATTCCTATGACTAAGTATTTTGCTCATACCTTGAAGTAGAAGCATCAGAATCGAGTGAAAATACCAGCATTGGATGCGTCTTTTTAAGAGCTTCGAAATGCATATCCTATTCACTATATTGAGAGTTCGGAGCTAAGAGAAAAGCTCAATTTACTGTTGGCTGCTACACCAAGTATCGTGACACCATGACCGACAGTTGAAGCTTGTTTGGATTAGTCTTTGCCTTGTTTGCACTCTTTGGGAAGCTCATTTGCATTGATCATCATTTGAATGCATGTCCTCATACACTCGGCTAGGTTTTGATACTCATCGGATTGATAAATAAAGCGTGAATCCCCACTATATGCACTTGAGGGGGATTGAGGTATAGTCTCTTTCTCCGCAAGTCCCTAGGTTGGATCTTAGGTACACACGTTTTTGGCACCGTTGCCGGGGAATGTCGAATCAAACCGAGGCATTCGTGTGATGGTAAGTAGCTTTTAGCATTGAAGCAAGTAGAGGAGTTGTGAATTTCTCTTCTTTGGTAAGTCACATTCACTCGCACTTACTACTTCTCACTCTTGAAGTGTGTGTAGTGAGTTATAATCTTATGGAAGTGAGTGGAGTAGAGTAGGGGGAAGAAGGGAGTAGTAGGAAGTTAGATTAGTCTCCATCCTCTTTTCTCTTTGTCTTTTCAGCCTTTTAATGAGGAAGAATTTTTCAAAAGGTATAAAAACCAAAAAGTGTCATTGATCAAGTCACTTGTCTCCAAGCAAGTATCGAGAGAGAAAGCAAGCTGTCGAGTATCACGAATGGAGAATAGAGAGCTTGAAGTCACGCAGAGAGAGAGAGTGAGTGTTAGAGGAGCTTGGAAAGGGACCCCAAGGTGAGCACACTGATTCTTGATGCTTAACACCCTTTCAAATTAAGTGTTTTAGTAAAACGACCTGCAGCAAGTATCGTGAAGGCCATCCCTATGTAGAAAAGAATTATTTTATGTGTTATAGACTGAGGGAAGAGGGTAGACAAGCTTAAGGGACCTTTGTATGCAATCAAAATCAAAAAACAATTGCCCCAAAAACTGAAAAAATGTCAAGTATCGTGTTCTCTCGCGGTCGAGTATCACGATACCTGAGTATCGTGATCTCCTGTGGTTGAGTATCACGATACCTGAACTTGTTGAGTATCATGTATCGTTGAACTCCCTTTGCGATACCTGTTAAGTGTCCGGTATCATTGAATTGGGTCTGAGGATACATGTCAAGTATCGAGTATCGTTGAGAATTTCTCACGATACTCGTTGGATATTGCATATCGTGTATCATGAAAATTCAGATCGTGATACTTGCTGGATATCGTGTATCGCGGAGACAACCTTCCCGATACCTGACGAATATTGAGTATCGTCTTGAATTTCCTCGTGATACTTGTTGTGTGTCGAGTATCGTGGACATTTTCTCGTTGAATATCGTGTATCGCGTATCGGAAGATCTCTGATCGTGATACCTGTCAAGTATCATGTATCGAGTTCCTCAAGTATCGAGTATCATGTTTGGCACGCGATATTGGGCAACTATCGTGTATCGCGTTTCTGGAGTATCGTGTATCGTCTTCACTAAGTATCGTATATCGTGCTCCTGGAATATCGTGTATCGTCTAGTTCACATGTCGAGTATCATGGTACCCTTCTAGTGTGTCAGGTATCGAGTATCGTGACATACTCTGTTTGGGTGAAATATCGAGTATCGTGGACTAGTTTGGGTCAAGTATCGTGAGTTGTGGATTCTCTATCAGTCCTTTTCCAACCCAATTTTCTCCAGATTTCTAATCCTTAGTGAAGAACTCTAGAAGCTGGAGGTTGGCTAAGGCTAAACAGAACTTTGAAGTGAATGAACCTGAGATCTGGAAGAACCCTAGGAAGCCGAAGAAGTGTAATCTCTTCACTGGGAAGTGTAGCGGAACCTAGTAGCCAGTCACATTATTCTGAAACCTCTAGTGAGTCAAAGGAAGAAATTCCCATGGTTTCTGAGGACATGCAAAACACTATACCAATGATTGGCATGATGTCAATTATTGAGGGAGAATATCGGACATCCTTGGAATATGTGAACACCAACCAAAATGAAATACCTATCTACCTAGATGGTCTAAACCGATTAGTGGCCAGATTAAAGAAAGCTTCAGATGCATACATAGTGCCTAGGCCAGCAGCTAAGTATGCAGGAGGAATTTATATGGACAAGAGAGATATCCAGTATGTAGTTATGGAACACTCTGAAAGTATCAACGAACTTGGGGAGGAAAACAATGCTCCTAACCTTAATGAAAAAGGAAATGAAGAGCAAGTGACCACTCCTAGAGGGAGATCTACTGCTGTTAGGGTTTGAAGAGGAGACCTGGTTGCCCAAGATGACTCCTTAATGGATGTGTATTTGATCAATGTAATGGAGCATCTCCTTAGAGCCCACTCTTCATTATGGGAAGTAGCCCCTAACCTAGTTACTGTCTATGAGTTACAAGATCCTGAATTCCCCACCATTATCACATATTTGGACAAAAAGCATAGGAGATACTGGCCTCTAATAGAGTCAAAAAGAGCCGGGTTGAAATATCAAAACATTCCAGTGTTCCATCCTAGGGATCAAGCCACTACTTTACAAAATCCACATGGAACCTCTAAGAATAATTCATTCCAACATTCAGGACAAACACAACAAACACAAATCCCTGTTAGACCCCATGTGCAGTTTGCTATGCCTGCAAATAATCCTAATTGTCGGCCCCCACCACATGTTGACCCAAGGAATAGAATCCCTATTCCAGATAGACCACCTGTAGTAAGAGGACATGGTATACCCATTGGAAGACCAGTTTTCCCAGTGATGCATAGACCACCTGATGCAGGAAGAAGATTGAGACCTATTCAAGTTGCCAAATTTATGAGAAACCATTATGATGGCTCTAGCAAACCTTACAATCATATAGCTCAATTTAAGTAAGTAATAAGAGCTGAACAAGTGGAAGACTTTTTGATCCAATATGAATCTTTTGGTCTAACTTTGACAGACACAGCTTTAGCTTGGTTCCAGCCAATAGACCCAAATATTTTTCAAAACATGGAACAAGTCTATCAAGAAATGATTGAGGAATTCACTAAGTCTGGGACTAAAAACAACTCATCATCATTGATCCATAGTTTTAAGCAAGCCCCTACAAAATCAGTGAGATTGGCAACAAGAAGATTTAAGCAGTATGTGGATAGATGCCCTATTGAAGAGAGACCCACTCAAAACAAGATGGTGTCATTGTTCCTGGAAGGATTATTGAACGGTTCATTAAGATCTCTGGTATATGTGAAAAGAGTTCAAACTTTGCAAGAATGTATGAAAGAATGCATTGACCTAGAGGACAACCTAGTGGAAGACTTGAAAATACCTCAAGCTAGTGTGAAAAGTGAAGATTCTGCCAGCAGTATATCAAACCCTAAGAACAATGTAGAGGAAATAGCTGACTTAGTAGCAAAGAAATTGAACGTTCAAGGACAGAGGAACTACCCCAACGACCCAGTGAGAGTACCCATGCTTAGGAGATGCATGCATTGTGGAGGTGATCATCCATCTCATTTATGCACTAGTGGAGTAGTCCCACCACCTGCTTATGCCTACAATAGACCACCTATTCAGGGCACTCTGCAATATTGCAACATAGAACAAAAGTACAGAAATCATAGCATAGAAAACTGTCCTTATAATCGGCAATCAAGACCGGTACAACCTGTCATGAGACCTTATGGATACCCTCAGAGAGATCAAGGAGGTGAAGCCTTTAGATATCCCCCATATTAGCAGCAAGGACCCGTACCACGGCCGTATGCTTATCAAGGGTATGCTCAACCACAACCGGTGTTAGGACAACAACCACCCCATCCTCAGAATGTTGTCCTAGTGAAAATGGCGCAACCTGAAGATAACTTAGAAAGAGCTATAGTTCTAGCCACACCTTTGACTAGTAATGAACCATATGATTCACCCTATGACCATAGTCAAGGAAACTATTCCACTTATGAGAGCTCTATGACAATATATGGACCGATGTACGAACCATACACATATGGCATGGAAGCACCAAATAATTCTTACAGATATAAGCAGAATTTTGTGTCATTGATGTACACAGCTCCTAGAGCACCCATACCACCACGACCTATGATTAGACCGCATGTACCTAGAGGACCGTGTTATAGATGTGGAGGTGATCATTACATCAAAGATTGTACACTACCAAACCCACCACCACCACAGCGAGTTTGGGAAGGATACTGTAGTGATTGTGGTAAAGAACACCTTCTCAGAGATTGCCCCAAGAACCCCAACAAAGTTAACTCTAACGTGCAGATTAACGTGATAGAAGTCATAGAGTCATCAGGGAGTGATAAGGAGTACACTCTACCATTGAAAGCAATAACAAGAGCCAAAGCTAGAGAGACCCCAGAAAAAACTGGAGCAGACGACAGAGCAGCCAGAGAAGTGAACATACCCGCACCTCAAATAGTTGAAGACTCGGAAGAGCCTGAGAAAAGTGTTATAAGTAAACGAACACAAAGATGGAAGAACCCTAGAGATAGGATAAAGGAAAAGAAATTACTACAAAAGAAGGAAAATGAGTAAAGTGAACAACATCAAAAAGAGAAACAAGAAGAAGAAGGAGGAGTTCGGCAAGGAAAGCGGAAAAAAGAAGATGTAGGATGAGTTTTGGCAGATCCCATGGCAGAGGAGTTAGCCATGTGGACTCAGGCGTACAAGGCACGAATAAGAGCAGTACCTACCATCGAACAACATGAAAAAGAATATCCTAGAGGTGACTTAGAGAAGGAAAGGTTGGAGATATGCAAAAAATTAATTGAAGTAGCTCAACAGACCTTAGAAAAACCTGCTCTTCAACTACCCAATTCACGAATTCCCGAAAAAGAATTTCAAGAGTGTGTCATCCCTAATGACCCCGAGAAACCCGAAGCAGGTGAGACACATAATAGAAACTACTGTGAGGAAAAAAGGGAAGGATCCGTTGTTCCTGAAGTAGAAGGGGAATGGCCTAAAGATTTGTGGGCAAGAGTCCAAGAAGACAGATGGAAGAAAGTGGAAAGAATTGAACCACCCTTTGAGGAGCTAGAAGCACAAGGTGGAATAGAAGATTCAATACCTCAGGTGAATTCAGAAGGAATATTACCAATGGATCCAAGTGACAAAGAAAATGACGGTGTAAAGGCTTTGCCAAATTACACATGGGAATACGAATGTAACTCTGAGCTATATTGCATCCCCTCAATAAGGAAAAAAGGACCGAACCCATCAGTCCAAACATCGGATATCATACAACATCTTAAAAAGTAAAAATCCCTTGTACTCTGACATTGGAAGAACTTTTGAAGATCAAAACACATTTGAAGGAGAAACTAACCAATCAATTGGAGATCAAGACAAAAGAGAAGGAGATATCAGATGAAGCAAACACAGTGAAAATCCCAATCGATAAGGTTGGAGATTTCAGTGAGGGAGATGAAGGAAACACTTGCCTTCCAATTACTTATAGGGGTTACACCACTAAAGCCATCTTAGATTCTGGAGTTGGAGTAGGAATCGTTACTAAAGAAATCTGGGAGAAATGGGGAAAAGCAGCTTTAATACCAACGTGCATGAGATACAAATGGCAAACGGACACACTGAACGACCCTTGGGATTATTGGAACGAGTAATTTTTACCACATGTGGAGTTGAATTCGAACACACCTTAGCGATATGTCAATTTGAAAGGGCTAGCAATTAGGAAAGGATACTTGGAAGACCCTTCATGAGACAGCTAAAGGTAGTGCAAGATTGGGGAAAAGATGCGGTATACCTACAGCATGAAGGAGCCACCACCATAATAAATCTCCACACATATACATATCAAGATGTTCCCCCCTTACAATGGAATAAGATTCATAAGGAGGAAGATAATCAGTCGATTCACAGTAAATGTTCAAGCAACCAATCTTGGATGAACGAGCACACTCATCTATGGATATGACAAGCTGCAAAAAAGGAAGAGGATAGAGGGAAAGGATGGCAGCAAAGGCAAGGAGTAACTAGGTTTGTACAAGATCCAGCTTACATGCCCCAAGTTTTCTTAGATGAAGAATCTAAACCTCACAGTTGGATGGAGATTTTAGCTACTCTAGATGTGTGTGTAAACGAAGAAGTAATAACCATGAATGAATGCATTGATGAGGAAGGATATGATGTTACTCTATACCTGGTAGTTCTTTAGGAGGCTAAAGAAGGAAAAGTGATAGAAAAAGAATGGAAGGAGGACTATGAAAGCATTGAAATGGAGCAAGAGCAAATGGAACCCAAAAGTGGAAATCAAGGAGTAAGTGTCATGACTAATGAAATAAATCAAGAAATGACACAGAAAGAAGAGCTTAGATTAGATAAAGAACCAGAAGATGGAGAAAACAAGCCGCAAGATCAATTTGAAGTGCCTTCCGACTTCAAAAAATATGAAGTAGAAGAGAGGAAAATTGCTATTCAAATGCCTAAACAAGCACAACAAGGAATAACATATGACAACAAAGAACAAACCAAAAAAATAGTAGTAACTTTAGAGGAAGGAGAAGAACGATGTACTTTTATAGGACAGGATGTCTCTATGGCGGAAGAACAAGAGTTAATACGCCTCATAAGGGAATACACAGATGTCTTTGCCTCGAAATATAAGGATTTGAAAGGAGTAGACCCTTCTATATGTGCCCATAGAATCCCTATGACATTTGAAGCTAAACCTTCCAAACAAAGACCATACACATACAATGATGTTTACTCAACAAAAATCAAGGAAGAGATCGATAAGTTGTTAGATGCTGGGTTCATTTACGAGATCGAACATACGGAATGGGTGTCACCTTTGGTGGTTGTACCAAAAAAGCATGGTAAGTTAAGAGTATACATAAACCTGAAAAAAGTAAATGCTGCCACCATAAGGGATAGTTACTTTTGGGAGAGATGGATGGATCCTCCAGAAGATTGAGTAGATGCTACTAATCCTGCTTTGCACAAGCCCTCAGTGACTCCAGATATGATTAGTAGACACCCTTAGCTTCCAAATGACACCAAGAAATGCTATATGTACTTTGGAAAAGGTTTGAGTAATGACTTGATCAAAACAGATGAGTTTGGAAATCACAAGGCTCAAAAAACTTTCTATTTTTGTCTTGATACCTGCTCAGTCTTTCACTCAGTATGACCAGTACAGTTACAATTGGCAAAATTCCTTCTAGAGGTATTCTATTAGCTTAGTAAGCTACCAATTGCAAGTGGAATGAGATAAAATGATAGACTATACTCAGAGAAATTACTTTAGTAAAATTAGGGACACTCCCGACTTTTTAGGAACTCTGCAGAAAAATACCAGAGAGCAGTTCGACGGCGATTTCTCGAAAATGGCTGAACCAAACTTCTTCAAACTTTGTAGTCTTGTAGCATGCTTTGAGCTGAATCTACCAAGCTTTGAATCACTTGATTTGGAGCAGTAGGCACTGGGATATGCCTCTTTGAAGTTGACAGACTTGAAGTAGTACTCTTAGAGAATACAGAGTTGATGAATGTAAATGTATGTATTAAATCACATTGATGTACATTCCCATTGACATGATCAACATTGCCAAATGGTACTCAGAGGTGTAGGCTATGGAGTAGACCTCACACCTTCAATGATCAGTAATGTATGCCTCGGGAATTGAGCTAGAAAAGTTAGCTAAGCTACCCGCGACTTTTGACTTGCATTTTTATAGGATTGAGTTGAAACTTCAAGTTTGAATTCAAATTCAAACTCCTAGAATCTTTCACCTAAAAGGTAATGAGATATTCTCTCAATCAATCAACTACTTTTTCCACGACTCTAATCAAGTAGGTGTGTACATAAGTAATGCCAAGTCTTTTAGACTTTTACAAGAGGTAAAATGGTAATAGTTCATAAGCATAAGTTCCTATGACTCTTGCTTCATGTAGAGATATCCTTCAAGGGTTCCAAGCCAAAGATGAAGGCTTGAATCGCACCAACAGCTCCCCCTCAAGCCAAACACTTTGGCTTAAGTCTTCATCTTCAATCTTCAATCACATCCTGCAATCCAATCATGGATTTGAATCTTCATAACTTGTTTCCATCCAAAGCTTTTGTAAGTAAATCTGCACGTTGCATATTAGTAGACACATAGGTCAACTGAATGTCCTTGCTTAGCAACTTCTCTCTCACATAGTGGTAATGAACCTCTATGTGTTTGGTTCTAGCATGATATATTGGATTAGCTACAAGGTGAAGAGAACTTGTGTTGTCACCAAAGATAATTGGTGGCCTTGTATATAGGCCTAATTCTGTATACAAAAGTTTTAACCAAATAGCTTCCTGAGTGGCATTTGCTAGCCCTCTATACTCTGCTTCAGTAGATGACAAAGCTACTGTAGGTTGTTTCTTGGCTGACCAAGAAATAGGTTTATCACCTGCAAAACATATGTATCCTGATGTGCTCCTCCTATCATCCTTGCATCCTGCCCAATCTGCATCTGAATATACTTTAATATCAATATCTGATGTATAAGGAAAGTACAAACCATGGTTCTGAGTTCCCATTAGATACTTCAAGATCTTCTTTGCTGCCTCTAGGTGAGGTATCCTTGGTTTGTGCATGAACTGGCTTAGCACACTAACTCCATATGCTATGTCAATTCGGGTTAAGGTAGCATAATTCAAACTACCTACCATACTTTGATATCCTGTAATGTCTTGGACTTCATCACCTTCATGAGCACTAAGCTTTAGGTTGACCTCCATTGGAGTACTTGAGACTTTAGCTTCCTGCAAATTAAACTTCTTCACCATGTCTTGTATATACTTCTTTTGAGTGATATATATACCTGAATTAGTGTAGACTAACTCAAGACCTAAGAAGTATTTCAATAATCCAAGATCATTGATCTTGAACTCCTTCATCATCTGTCCTTTGATGCTTCTAATACCATTGACATCATTGCCTGTAATGATGATGTCATCAACATAAACACACAAGTAGATTACCTCTGTACTACTCCTCTTTATGAATAGAGAAGTGTCTGCTTTACTCATCACAAATCCTTGGTCTTGGAGATATGTTGTCAACCTGTAATTCCATGCTCTAGGTGCCTGCTTCAATCCATATAGAGCCTTCTTCAATTTACAAACATAGTTTACCTTCTTGGGATCTTCATAGCCAGGTTGTTGTGACATGTAGACTTCTTCAGATATCCATCCATTCAAGAAAGCATTCTTGACATCTAATTGGTACATGTTCCAATTCTTGGATGCAACTATACTTACCAATACTCTGATTGTTGGCATCTTAGCCACAGGAGAAAATGTCTCCTCATAATCAATGCCTTGGGTTTGTGCAAAACCCTTGGCTACCAACCTAGCTTTGTACCTATTGATTGTTCCATCTGAGTTTCTCTTTAGCTTGTAGATCCATCTGGATCCTATCACCTTCATAGAGTCCTTCTTGGGTACTAAGTCCCATGTGTCACTCTCCTTGAGAGCCTCCATTTCTTCATCCATAGCTCCTTTCCATTCTGGTTTGGTGATTGCCTCTTCATATGTACCTGGTTCTTCATTCAACAAATCCTTTGCAAGATATACAGAATGCTTAGTTACAAGAGATGTGTCATACCCAAATCTGATTGGTTTTTTACTTTCTCTCTGAGATCTCCTAATTGACTGATTTGAGGATTCTGGAATATCCTCTAGCTGCTTCATCTTCATCTTTCCTTTGGACTTCCATGCTTTGAATTCCTCAAGATTGATTGTGTCATCATCCTCTGAACTTGGATCTTCTTCCTTGCTTGGTTCTTCTTTGATTAGCTTTGGAAACTCCTCTTGCAAATCATAAGGTAGACTAACCTTCCTGCATTCATTCTCATACCATGAGTCATTCTCATCAAAGATGACATCTCTGCTTACCTTGAAGCCTTTGTTTGTTGGGTTGTAGAATCTGTAACCTTTTTGGTTCAAATCATAACCAATGAAGATACATTTTTCAGCTTTAGGGTCTAGCTTTCCCCTTACCTGTGAGGGAATATGCACATATGCTACACAACCAAAAATTTTGCAATGATCCAATGATGGTCTCTTACCATGCCAAGCTTCATAAGGTGTCATGCCATCAAGAGACTTTGATGGCAACCTGTTGATGAGGTAGGTGGCAGTACATACACTCTCTGCCCAAAGATAATTTGGCAACTTCTTTTCATTAAGCATAGACCTAGCTGTTTCTACAATGAGTCTATTCCTTCTTTCAGCTACCCCATTTTGTTCAGGTGAGTACCTTGTAGTTATCTCCCTTTTGATGCCTCTTTCCTGCAAGAAATCTTCAAACTCATTGGAGAAGTATTCTCCTCCTCCATCTGACCTTAGCCTCTTCAAGTTTCTTCCTGTTTGGTTTTCAACAAGTGCAAGATACCTCTTGAAACAATTAAACACTTCATCTTTATGCTTCATAAAGTATAAGACAGTCCATCTGCTATAATCATCAATGAAGGACACATAGTACCTTGATCCTGAAATGGAGGGATCCTTGCTAGGTCCCCAAACATCTGTGTGTACCAAATCTAGGTAGTCTTCATGCATGAAACCTTTCCTTGAGTAGGGCAACCTGTGAGACTTACCAAACTCACAAGCACTACACTTGTAAATCATATGTTGCTTGGATACATTAGGTATCCCAAGCACACATTGATCCCTGCACATTTGCTTTAGGGTTCTTTCACCTATGTGACCTAACCTTTTGTGCCATATTTCTAACTCTGAAAGTGTTTGATCCTTGTAATTGTATAAAGCAATGTTTTTGGTGTCTTCTAGCTCAAAAGTAAATAATCTACCTGATTTCTCTCCCTTGGCTATCCTTTTGAATCCATGTCTTGGGTCCTCCACATATGCTCCATGTTGAGTGAACCTGACCTGCAAACCTTTCTCCACAATCTGACCAACACTCATTAGGTTCTTGGTAATGGTTGGTACATAAAGTACCCTGCTCAATAGGTTCTGGTTCCCATCACAAGTTTTCACATTTCCAATCTTTACAACAGAATGTTTAGTATCATCACCTGTCTGTACCTGATGTTTGCCCTTGGGTTCTTCCAAATCAGAGAGTAGTGCCACATTACCAGCTACATGGTTAGAACACCCTGAATCAATATAAAATAAATGATCATCATTTGTACCTGCCTTGGAGGTCATATTCATGATCAATAGGGAGTCATCTTGCTCCTCTGTGTAGTTGTTGTAATCCCTTCTATTTCTGAATCCACCTTGGTAGTTACCATTGTGGTTGTGGTTGAAATTGTTGTTGTACTGATTGTTGTATCCATTGTAGCCTTGGTGTTGGTTGAATCTATCTCTACCTTGAGAGTATCCACCTCTTTGATAGCCTCTTTCTCTCTGATTCTTATAATTTATGTAGCACTCATCTGTGGTATGGTTGGACAATCCACAAATGTTGCATGGTGATGAGTTGTAGGGTCTCCCCCTACCTTGCTTACCTCCTCTGCCGTTGCCTCTTGAAGATCTACCTCTCCCTGCATAATTAGCTTGGGAGGTAGAGCCTTCTTCTTCTTGCTTCTTCCCTTTACCTTTATCCTTAACTTCCTTATCAGCATATAGAGCAGAGGGGTTATTACCTTTTGATTGATCTCCAGCCTTTGTAAACTTTGCTTCATGTGTGAATAGTTGGCCCATGAGAGTTGTGAGATCTGGGGTATGCATATCCATGTAGAGATCCATTGCAGTGGTGAAGCTCTCCCACTTATCATCTGCCTTTAGTCCATTGGTTACTTGCCTTACTATTTGTTCCTCTTCAATATCCTCTCCAATGCTTGCTAATTGGTCTGCCACATCCTTGATCTTGGTCGCAAATTCTGAGACTGATTGCTTTGGTTGCTTCCTAAGGGTTGTGAATTCAATCCACAATTGATTCTTCCTGGCCCTTGTGTTAGAAGAAAAGTATGATGACAAGGTTTCCCAAGTCTCTTCGGAAGTCTTACAATTCCTTATGTGAGGTAAAAGGAAATCAGATATAGAGTTAAGAAGATAAGACCTTGCCAAAGCATCTTTTGCACACCATGTGTTGAGCCTCTCTTGTTCATCCTTGGTGGGTAGTCCTCTAGCTTTGAATGAGGGCAACTCCTCATCTCCTGAGATGAATCCAAATAAGCTTCTTCCTTGTAGATAGGTCTTCATTCTTAGAGACCAAGCTTGGTAATTGTTCCTGTCCAATTTGTCAATGAATGAAGGAAAACCATCTCCCATGTTACCTTATTTGCTCTGATACCACTGTTGGGAGAGATGGATGGATCCTCCAGAAGATTGAGTAGATGCTGCTAATCCTGCTTTGCACCAGCCCTCAGTGACTCCAGATATGATTAGTAGACACCCTTAGCTTCCAAATGACACCAAGAAATGCTATATGTACTTTGGAAAAGGTTTGAGTAATGACTTGATCAAAACAAATGAGTTTGTAAATCACAAGGCTCAAAAAACTTTCTATTTTTGTCTTGATACCTGCTCAGTCTTTCACTCAGTATGACCAGTACAGTTACAATTGGCAAAATTCCTTCTAGAGGTATTCTATTAGCTTAGTAAGCTACCAATTGCAAGTGGAATGAGATAAAATGATAGACTATACTCAGAGAAATTGCTTTAGTAAAATTAGGGACACTCCCGACTTTTTAGGAACTCTGCAGAAAAATACCAGAGAGCAGTTTGACGGCAATTTCTCGAAAATGGCTGAACCAAACTTCTTCAAACTTTGTAGTCTTGTTGAATGCTTTGCGCTGAATCTACCAAGCTTTGAATCACTTGATTTGGAGCAGTAGGCACTGAGATATGCTTCTTTGAAGTTGACAGACTTGAAGTAGTACTCTTAGAGAATATAGAGTTGATGAATGTAAATGTATGTATTAAATCACATTGATGTACATTCCCATTGACATGATCAACATTGCCAAATGGTACTCAGAGGTGTAGGCTATGGAGTAGACCTCACACCTTCAATGATCAGTAATGTATGCCTCGGGAATTGAGCTAGAAAAGTGAGCTAAGCTACCCGCGACTTTTGACTTGCATCTTTTATAGGATTGAGTTGAAACTTCAAGTTTGAATTCAAATTCAAACTCCTAGAATCTTTCACCTAAAAGGTAATGAGATATTCTCTCAATCAATCAACTACTTTTTCCACGACTCTAATCAAGTAGGTGTGTACATAAGTAATGCCAAGTCTGTTAGACTTTTACAAGAGGTAAAATGGTAATAGTTCATAAGCATAAGTTCCTATGACTCTTGCTTCATGTAGAATATCCTTCAAGGGTTCCAAGCCAAAGATGAAGGCTTGAATTGCACCAACAGTTACCCATTACCCATCACGGATCATCTCCTGGAAAGAGTGGTAGGGAAGGAAGTTTATAGTTTTTTGGACGGCTTTTCAGGGTATAATTAGGTAGCCATTGCTCCTGAGGACCAACATAAAACAGCCTTTGCAACTGAATGGGGAGTATACGCCTTTAGAGTCATGCCTTTTGGACTAACCAATGCCCCAGCCACCTTCCAAAGATTGATGTGCCATGTATTCAAGGAGTTCTTGAGAAAGAGTATGGAGGTATACGTGGATGATTTTTGCACTTATTCAGCTGTACGATCAGAGCATATCCTTAAACTAGGAAAGATCTTTGCCAAATGTCAACAATATAGAGTATGCCTAAATCTGGAAAAGTGGGTCTTCATGGTGCGACAAGGAAAAATATTAGGACACATTGTCTCTAGAAATGGAATTTCAACTGATGAAGACAAAATCAAAGTAATTCTGGATTTACCGAGACCAAAGACTGCTAAAGAAGTACAAGCATTTATGGGACACTATGGATACTACCGAAGATTTATACATATGTATGCCATAATTGCTAGACCTCTATATGCATTATTGTCTCAATTTAATTGGACAGAAGAATGTGAAAAAGCCTTTAACAAATTAAAGAGTCGATTGAGTTCAGCACCAATCCTTCGAGTACCTAATTGGAACAAACCATTTCACATTCACGTAGATGCTTCCAAGTTTGCGATTGGTTGCATCCTAGCTCAACCCGCTGTTACAGGAAAATTAGATCACCCTATAGCCTATGCCAGTAGACAATTGAATCAAGCAGAACGCAATTATACTATGACTGAAAGAGAAGGCCTAGGGATGGTATACGCAGTGAAGAAGTTTTGACACTACTTATTGGCAAACAAATTAAAATTCTTCATTGATCATCAAGCCCTACTGTACCTAGTCAATAAGCCTTGTAATACGAGACGACTAGTTGATGGTTTCTATTGTTGATGGAATTTGATTTTGAAGTAGTAGTCAAGAAAGGGAATACCCACGTTAGAGTAGTTCACTTATCAAGAATGACACATGGAGAAGCACCCATAGGAGTACCGGATGATCTGCCTGACACATACCTTTTTAATCTCGAAGTATGTCCCCAATGGGCAGAAAAGTTGATCCCTATACTCACACATGGACCTAAACATGGGATCACACTGACTCGAAATCAAGATCTATGGAAAACTAAAAACCTTCATATCATTGTGGGAAGCCTATATCACCGAGACTCAGGTGGATTACTCATGAGATGTGTACAAGAAAAGGAATAGGAAATGTGGCTTCAAAAAGCACATGTAAATCAATGGAAAACTCATTTAAATGCTAACGGAACAGGGCAAACACTGAAGAGGTTGGGCATATATTGGCCAACCATGCAAAGGGATACATATAACTATGTATCAGCTTGCCCAACTTGTCGAGAAAGAAATCCAGAAGAGAACTCTATTATATGCTACTCCACAGTGGCACCAAGATGGAGCATGCCTCTGGTGAAGTTCTTGAAGACCCAAGAGTACCCAGAAGGAGCAAGGATTTATGCTGCAAAAAGGTGACAGAAGGCATATTTTGATGCTCATATTAAAGATAAAAATTTTAAGGAAGGAGATTTAATTTTGGTTTATACTTTGAAACAACACGCAAAGAAACTGCAAAAAAGAGGATATGGCCCATTAATCATCAATCGCATATCCATCAGCGGAGCTATCAGCTTAGCAACTTTAGAGGGAGAAGTATTGCCAAACTATATCAGTGGATGTAGAGAAAAACATATCTAGAGCGATTGACTGAAGAGATGATGTCATGACTAATAAGGGGTAAAAATAGACGCATTGAGGAAGAAAGGATACGAGAAGAAGCAAGATAGGAAGCACTAGAATGAATCAAGAGATGAAAAGAGTGGATGAGAGAGAGAGACGAGAGATATCGACTAGGAGTGGGACTCATCCCAATGGCTAATTTTAGAGCCTCTGAAAACCTAGGTTAGCAAAAGAAACAACCTTATTTGAATTTGGGTGCTAGAACAGAAGAGTACCACTTAGTGGATGCTCTCATTGGTACAGGAGCAGCTGTAAGCTGTATTAAGTATTCATTGACACAGAAACTCAAAGAGTAATTACGCCCTTCAAAGGCACAACTGATAGGAATAGGAGGAAAAATTACTCAATGTATAGGTGAGCTTACCTTACCTCTACATCTCGGAAACAACACAATGGAACAAAAACTTGTACTGTGTCAGGATCAGGACTTATTAGAAGAGCTCGTGTTAGGTCAGGATTGGATATATGAATATGAAGTGACTATTCAGTTGGCCCTAGGATACATCTCTTCCAAGATAGGACATCGTGAGGTATTCAGCATGTTAGACGAACGATCAATCAAAGCCAAGGATATAGACCCGAGAGCTCAGTCTAATGAACACGATTACGAATGTATGTTCACTAGCACTATGGAAACTTCTTCATCGAGTACTTCATGTGAGGATACCCCGAATCTCAAGTGCACACAATCTTCTAATCTAGCAAGTCACAAGAGTAGTATTCTATCTGAAAGCAGCTTCACTGAGAAACCACGCACAAGGGAGATGTTAGTATATGATCAATGTCTACCCCTCATGATTGTATGCACATTTTGTAAGGCCCCCGTTATGAGGAGAAGCCAAGCGTGCATTACCCAATTGATGGGAATCCCAACTTGTATGTTGGATGAAGGTCATATTGGACCATGTAAGGTATTGTAAGGAAAGGGAGTTACCAGGGTCCCCAATTGGGGGGTCCAGGGCAGTGGGGAGCAGCCCCGGCTGGGGAGTCGAAGGGGGCCAGCGGGCCCCCTGGTGGGGATCCGGGGGCAGCACTCACGGCGCGACGGTAAAGGGAATATTCCATAGAATATTCCCTGTCAAAGTCAGAAATCATTTATATTTGTTAGGTCGGTTCAACCAGTCTAAGCTGTGTATGATAAGTACGCTGTCGTAGAGGGGTGTGAAGGGAGGCTGACGTTCATCTAAAAGAATCACGCTAACCTAACCGTGTGACTGCACGCAGGGTGCTTCTAGGTATGCCTAGGACCTTCGGTTGCTTTCTCAGTTTAGGATAGTTAAAAACTATAGGTTTCTAATATATGGGAGTACAAATTAAGAACTAATTATTTAGACTAAGGACCGTAAGGACGAGCGTTTCTATAATTTTCTATAGCTTCTAATTGATAAGACAAAAATAAGTTCTCGTTTGTAATTTTATCTTTAACAAAGTCAACTTCTTCGTTCTCAATTTGATTTGAGTTAGGTTTTCTAACTAAATTAGGTGGGAATAAGTCTTTCTTGTCCTCCGGTTCTGGCAAAACTATGGTAATTAAAGGTAAAGTTCTAGAAAGAAGACTATCGTAATCTAACGTGTGTAAAGTTTCGTTAACTACTTTATGATTAATAATTTCAACTTCTATATTTTCGTTATTATTTGAACTATCAATTGAAGACGGAAGCAAAGTTCCTATTATTAAGTTTTCTAATTCTTGATTCTTAATATCAGAATCGTTTGAAGATACTAGTTTAGAACTACTTGTAGATCCTGATTCTTTAGACATATGAAAATAAAAAAGTAAAGATCTCAATTAATTTTCAGAGAAACAGTATGAAGAATTTCAAAATCAATTTTATTTAAGCCTATACAAATCTTAATTATATCGAAAAGCGGAAGTGCTAGAAATCTTTAGAAATTTAAGCCTATACAAAAGTTAATACAACTCTCTTTATAGATAATCCTATACAACTTAATAAACAATCTTCAAATATTGTATTTTTGTGATCCCGTATGCTTGTTTTCTCGTATCCTCCTTTGTAATCTCTTCAATGATATCTCTATTCAGAACATATTTTTCTCTTTTACCTGCAGGTACCCAAGAGATAACATTAGTCATTTTAAATCAGTACATTAAAAAATATGAGAGAGAGATATCATTTCACCAACTCTAAAGAAAAATATTTTTATTTTTCCATACGACAATTAAAGTGAGGAAGTCCTTCCGACATCTACCCCCACCAAACCTGCACATCGCCCTCGATGAGCCAACCTACAGTTCAATAGGAAAGCAGTATCAAATTCTTAAAAACTATATATATATATTTCTTAAACTATTTTTTAAACTTATATGAAATATGCTCCTAAAGGTAAGTACATCTTCTGATAGTTAAGAAAAATCTTTTAAAATTATGCAAACTTGAATCATAAACGTTTTCGTTCAATGCATGAAATTGAAAACAAGTTTTAGAAAGTCCTATAGAAATCAATCAGACAATTGTGGTACTTGCTCTTCTATTAACCCGTTCAAAAGTAATAAATATTTTATATAAATGGTCTATTCCTGATTCCCTAGCCACTCGCCATAAGATGCATCTAACTAATTCCTCTATAGCATAAATCCGCCTCATATTGCCCGTATAGAATTTCAGAAGTGGTTTTGAGACCACAACTGAATCATGATAACTTTTTTCTTTTCTTTTCTTTTCTTTCTTTTTCTTTTTCTTTTTTAATTTTCTTTTTCTCATCTTGGAGTAGCCATTAATATACTGCTTGATGTTCTCATTTTTTTTTTAAATTTTTCTTCGTAACTTTTTTGTTTAAGGGGAAAGGCTTAACCCCTAATCAGAGCAGAGGTTCTAGAGGAATGCTAAAGTGGGAACTAGGATCTCATTAGCGACATGGTTTGGAAGTTAAGGTAGTCTACCTATATAAAATAAACTTACTTCTACTAGGAATCGCAAGTTAAGTGTGCCCTCTCCTATCCTTATGAAAGCCATAGGGTCTCTAATTCTTATCTTCTCTTCACACACATCCCTACTTCAGTTTTAAATTCGTTGTTTCATAATTTTAAAATCTTCCTTTCCTATTAGAAGGATGTACATATCTACACATGAAATGCATCAATAAAATATCACATTAACAACTAATAAATAAGTAAAGTTTAGAACTCTTTCACCTGATCATTTTTATTCTTCTTCATCGTCGTCCTCCAAGAAGTCTTCGTCCAATTCAAATTTATTGCTTTCTCTTCTTCTAAAGAGCTTGATTCTTTTTCCTGCAATCAAATTTCTTAACACAGAACCATCAAATTCACGTAATTTATATGTACCTGTTTCATAAACTGAAAAAACAACATAAGGTCCGAACCAACGTTAAGTTAGTTTCCGACGTACATCGTATTGAGTATCAAACATACTATCATATACAAGCACCCAGTCACCACTTTCTATTGGTTGCGGTCTTAGTCTATGTTTCTTATCGAAATATAACTTATTTTTCAATTTAGATGTTTTTAATTTTTTAATTGCTTCTTTAAGATTTTCATTTCCTTGTTTTAATTGCTTAATTCTAAGTGTTAATAAGTCCTCTCTTGAAACGTTATCTTTCCAACCTAAATTCATCCAATTAACTACGTGAGTATGAATGGGAAATAATGGTTTCTGACAATACATGAGTTCAGCCGGCATAAAACCAGTTGTTCTCGTGTACGTCATGCGATCAGCCCAAAGAGCAAATGGGAGATATTTTGGCCATTGACCAACATCTCCATGGCTAGCTTTTGAAATGGCTTTCACTATGGAAGGATGCCCTCGTTCAATTTTATCATTTGCTTCTGGGTTATAGGCAGTCGTAAGAGACAATCGAATTCCATGTTGTGCGAAGAATTCTCTTGCCTCTTTCGCATCTAACTCACCTCTATCCACTACTACTTTTTCTATATATCCAAATCTGGATAAAACTTCTTCCAAAAGGAATACGCATACATTATAAAAAAGCAAATGATGCGTGCTCCTCACTATCGCATCAAACACAGTGCTTCCCGCCAGTCCCTCTTTTCTCATTATTTCTTTGAAAGGGTGGTTGTACAACAAACTGAGGAGCTTGCTGAGGTGCTGGCTGAAAGACTGGTTGAGGTGGAACATACTGAGGCATAACTTTTTGATTAGGCGGTGCTTGACATGCACCACTACTGCTAGCCCCTGGATCATTAAAGCTCATAGAATGAACTTGTTTATTTAAGTTAGCAACCTCTTTTGAAAGAGATGGTTGCATGTTCATAACATTTTCCATCTGTTTACATAGAATATCCAATTGAAATTCTATGGGAGCTTTAGTGGCAGCTGCATTATTTGTCGTAGCCATAGTAGCAGGCATTGGCATATCAACTTGCCTTATAGCAGGAGTCTCTCTAGGCTGCGAAGCATTAGGTTTAGCATACAAAATCGTTTGCCTTTGCTTCATTTGAGCAACAGCCTCTATCTCTTTTTTGACTTTCTCCCAGTCATCAGTTAGCCCATACCTTTTTCCTGGCTCCTCTATTCGTCTTTCAATTTCAGCCCTATCTTTTGGATTAAGTATCTTAAGAAAATATATAATTACATCTGGTCATTGCTCTTAACAGTGTTTAACCAATGGAGAAAACCTTCTCGACTGTGCTGGCTAAAATCCTCGAGGTAGAACATTTTATGAAGTTCCTTTCTAAATTCCTCCCATGTTTTTTCGGCATGCTCTTGTATAGATTCTAGAATTGAACTAGAAACTACTCGACTAAAGTATTTAACTAAAACATCTTCAGGTAATCCCTGGATTTGCACTTGTTCCTCAAATGCATCCAAATATTCCGTAATGTTTAATCCAGTAAATTTTTCTTTTTCTTTTAGAATAGCTTGGACTGTACGTGTCCCTTGCTTTTCTATCATCATGTTCCTAAACATCTCCTCCATCTTGCGTTCTTGATAACGCTTCGAATAGAGAAGAGGTTCCCTAATAGCCGGATCTAATTGCTCTCTAAATTGACTAAATCTATCACTAGTTGATAAAGCCAAGGATAGCTTTACCCTAGTCCTAGGCTTTTACTAATTCTAAATTTTCTCTTCTAAAAACTTTTTTTTTTATTTCTAAACCCTAAATTATGACTTATCTCTTATATTTACTCTTTTTGAATTTAAGTTTTTTGGAGATTTTAAATTTTTTAAACTTTTTCAAATTTAAAGGGTTTTTAATAAGGTAATTTTTATAAAATAGTTTTTCTTGATTTAAGTCTTCTAGTTTACTATTAATTTCTTTAAAATTAATTTCTTTGAAAAAAAATAAAAGCATTAACTCTAAAAAAGAAACCTAAATTTAAACTATTTTTATGCTATAAGCTTTCTTTTTATGCAATAAAACAAACAATCTTTCTTTTTCAAAACTTAAAATCTTTTCTTTTTAATGGTGCAAAAATAATGGCTTTTCCTAAAATGCAGATATTTAAATGCTTTAAGCAAAAATTATTTTCCTAGATACAAAAGAAACATTCAAATACTCTTTTAATGCTAATATGAAAGTGCTTAGATCCTAGTGTAGATGAAAACAACTTTTCTTTTTAAGTGATGTGTGTAAACTAAAAATAAAGAACTTAAACTAAACACCTTACTTGATGATATCTTTGCTGAAGAGGTTCAAAAGTAAATGTTAAAACAATCTAAAACACAAAATTTATCTTGATTCTCTTGAATGTTAAGGGGGGGTTTGAAACGACGAAGCTCCACCAGTTGAAAATCCTTCTTCCACGGTTTTTGTCACAGCTTCAATCTTCAATTTTTCTCCATACAAGAAGAAAATGAAATTAGAGATTTAAATCAAAACTGAAAATGTAACGTAAGTCCTAGACACACTATTGTCACGTTTCACGTCGGGTTCACCAAAAGCTGTCGTAGAGGGGTGTGAAGGGAGGCTGATGTTCATCTAAAAGAATCACGCTAACCTAACCGTGTGACTGCACGCAGGGTGCTTCTAAGTATGCCTAGGGCCTTCGGTTGCTTTCTCAGTTTAGGATAGTTAAAAACTATAGGTTTCTGTTAGACGGCCAACGGAGTAGGACAAATGTATGCCGGATGTAACGGAATTTTTCGAAATTTGCGCGAAAAGTCGGTACGCGCATTTTGTAAAAACATCTTTTTAAAGCAATGGAAAAAGAATGATCGAGACCCGTTTTTTCTCAGAAGTTGTTTGACTACTGTCTGAGTTGTGTGGTGTCATCGAGAGATTGAGTCATATTTCTATATTCTTCTATTCAATTTGTTCGTCTATTCCTACTGCAGTGCAGAGTAATGAATTCGTAGTAACGAGTGTGAATCTGTTTGTTAATAGTTATGTTCTGTATTCTTTTTTGATTCGGAGCACAGGGAAGGACTAATATTGGTAGTAATATGAACTGTGAGTTGGAGCACTAATAAGCTTGGTGGTTAGTTAAACTGTGATTAGTATGTCTGTTGATGGAGTTCTGCATACGATCAACCTGTACACCCTCTGGTACGGCCGTCTGTCTGACTATTATCTGGTATACATGTCTGGCCTAAAGAAGTGTATAGTGATTCGCATAAGTTTAGTAAGTTGAGTAACTCTATTAGTTTGCAAGTCAGAACCAGACTACTGCTCCATTACCATAGCACATTAGTCTGTAAGTTCGGCGTCGTAATACGCAGAGACAGTTACTAGTCAGTTAAAACTAAGTATCTGAGCTAAGACGCGATAGAGTATTTATGGTTATGTAAGGATTTGGGAAAATAGTACAGGGCCTCTGTCTAACAGACCCCTACCACTCCCAAGAACCCACTGATCTGACAGTGCCTTTCGGTAATTGAAAGTTTAATATAGTTTACGGTGAACCTCTATTTTATGTTAAATATTTGCTCGGTACGATTTCGGCTAGTTATTAAAACAGCGTAACTTTGTAGTATTTAACACTTGGCGCCGTCTGTGGGAAAGTGGCATGTAGCTCAAGCGTAAGCACCACCTCCTTTACTTGTCAATCCGCGGAGACGTGAGGACCGGTATGAAGACCACGAGCAAGTGAAGGCACAAGTGCGTGAGTGAAAGCACACAAACATGCACACACATACACACACACGCGCACAAAGTAAGATCAAAGAGAGGAACAATGGAAAGCTTAGATTGCAAAAGAGTTCTCTTACAAAAGTTCTATTCTCTAACAAGCTAACCTCAAAAATGAGCTCTCTGGCTCTTTTTAGAGTTTTTTGACTAGTTTTGGCCCTGTCCAGACCTAGTGTCCGGCCTAGTTAAAAATTAGGTTCCAGGGCTTATTTGAGGGCTCAAACGAAGTCTAAAAATTATGAAATTTGGTACGATGGTACTTCTAATACTCCTCAAGCTCGAGGACTCCTCGGCTTGAACAAAATGGAGTTACTAAAAATAGATAATGGTATTTACAATGGTTTTTAGTGATGAAAATCACTATTTTTGTAGGGGATTCTTCTGAAAATTACTTCTTGGAGCTCCCTACTTGCTCCCTTTCCTCGTGTGTCCACCTTTTGATGTGCTTCCATGCTTTGTCCTTGACTTTGAGCTTCAACACTCCCCCCCCTCTCGAGTCTGTCGTCCCTGACAGACCCTTGTTGGAAGGGTTGTTCCATGTAGTGCTTTGAGAGGTGGTGTCCATCCGTTGTATGAGCTGGTTCCTTGGATTCCAGCAAGAATGTGTCGTTGTGAGCTTTCAAAACTGCAAGTTGCTCAAAAGAGGTTGTCAAGAGTGATTTGGAGCAACTACTAGCTTTAATTTGCTTCCGAGATATGGATGTTGTTCCCATAACGTTCGCTAGCTCTTCCAAAGATGATGTTGAGAGCAGTCATGCTAACTACTCATAACCCATAATGAATGATGGGTAAGTGTGTTCGTGCCTGGGTTGAAAAAAGTATGTGCCTTGTGCACGGCCTTGTAATGTGGCCCTACGCATGCTTACTTGGAAAATGCATTGGAAGAAGTATGGTGCAAAAATTGCGGGTTTTGAGCTAAGTGCTCAAGGGTATGCTGACGAAGAGGTTTCCTACACTACCAAGGTTATGGTGTTTCCAGAGTAAAGATACTTACCATGGAGAAGGTTGATGGATGTTTGTCTCTTCGTGTTGTACACTCGGCCTTTGGGATGGAAACTTGTTGATGAATGTCCATGTGGATTGTCCACTGATGAGATCTTTTGAGTGGTGGATCCCCTCTCCTCTTTTCAAAGCAACATTTGTCACTAACAATGTGCATTTCTGAGCTTGGGCTCATGCACGTTCACTTCCCTATATTGACACTCAGAGGAATATTGGACACGTGCCGGTTTCTAAGAGATTACCATGCTGATTGACATAGACCATTCACCAGTGCTACTGTTCCATACTGTTTCAGGAAATACTGAGAATTGAATTGCTTTATATTCCTTGGCAAGCAACATCTCGTAACTACACCAAGCTGAGTTTCACATATTCTCTTTAGCTCACCATATGCAGGAGTCTTCTCCTCCAGAACTACCTTTTGCAGATATCTCCTTGGCTGCTCTGGTACATGAAGTAGTTAAGCATCACTCAAGTTGCGGACCTTCAAGCACTTCATTCCTACCATGGTAAGAGAAAATCATAGTTGTAGATGCCATGTTCATGCCAAATGCTTGTCATCTACCAGATAAGGTAGCAATAATCTCACTGCTGGCCGAGAGACACTTCTATCCAAATTGATAAACGCCTAGTAATCAACAGTTCCACCTTCAACTAAGCATGACTCATTCATGTTTCATAAGCCAAACCTGGGAACAAACTCTCTCCCACTTTTTTTTTTTTTTTTTTTTTTTTTTGAGGAACAGGGTATCACCAATCAAGAACACAAAAGTTAGCATCAATAGAAATGTTTGACATATGTCACTGTGCTCTTGTGCATGGGATGCTCAAGTGTGTCTATGCACGGCCGCGTAATGTGGCCCTATATTAATGCATACTTTGGAAATGCATGACCTGAATGGTGCAAAAGACAGGGTTGTGCAAGGAGCACATGGTTGTTGCTCGTTCGAGGCTTTCGATGTTATTTGTGGAGGTTGATGCCGACCTTGGTGGAGGTATCCATTGAGTCTCGAACTGATGTAATCCTCCTTATTGGAGTCCATTTTAGAACATCATTTGGCACTATAGAGGTCACTTCAGGCGTCTTTCTCTTTGGATGCTTTCTGAACTGTGGTATCCAGTGTGGTTGACGCTTTGGTTCGGTGGAGGCTACTTGCACTTTTGGCTTCCAAACCCATATCCTTTTTGCATGTCTTCCTACTAATATTGAAGAGCTGATTTGATCTTCCTTTGGTCTCTGTACGTGGTTCTATTTTCTCTGTTTGGCTTCTTTGTTGAAACCTTTTGCATGTGGGAGAACAAAGGTTGTTGTGGATGTAGGAGCTTCTTAGGTACCCACATCTGTAATTGCCCTTGTTGAGCTGCAGCTAACTTCTTAGGCACCCAAACTTGTTGGATACCTTGTGATTGAGATTGTCTGAGCTGCTTCCTTCGTCTTCTGGTCTGGTTGGTTTGCATGGATGGAATTTGTGGGGGCAAGGTTGGTGGTTGCTCTCCTTTGCGTACCCATATCTGCTTCATGCTCGGAACTGCTTTTTTATTGAATGGTGTCTTTCTATTTGATGTAGCAGTTGTCGTGAACGGTTGTGTTTGCTTGTGTGGTGGACTCACTACTGTGGCTACTTGATTCTTTGGAGAAGAAGAAAGATCCACCCGCCTTCGAACCTGGTCTTCCACGATTGACTCCTTCTGCATCATAGAGCTTTTGACACATACAACATCTTCTTTCATATGATTAGTCTTGGAAGAACTAAGAGAGTGTGTGGTGCCATGATTTAGGAGCATGCAGTTCTCTAATTCTAATGTAATGCATTGTTCATGTACCCAAACTTGAAGAATTTGACTTCTTAGGTTTAAGTTAACTGCATGGTCATAGATCCAATCTTGACCCAAGACAAGTGGTTCTGTAAGGTTCTCATCTTGACATACTAGCACTTTGACTTTCATTGGAACATCTTGAAGGTAGATGGGAAGTTCCACCTCGCCCAAACAAGGGGTTTCCACACCTCCCAAACCTATGAGATAAGCTTCTATGGGATTGATGTTCAACTGCAAGTCTTGGCAGTAGGAAAGTCTAACTGCACTACTTGCTGCACCTGAGTCAATCAATGCTTTCACCGTCCTTGCACCCTTCCCTTGTCCTATCTCTATGGTCACAAAGGGTCTTCGGTCAATGACTTGAGAAGTCGCTATGCCTGACTTTTGGCACATATCCATGTGATATTTTGGAGCTTTTGAGTTGACATCTAGGCCAAGTCGTCTTAACTTATTTCGCCTTATGCGCTCTCTAGCCTCTGCCTGTGCTTCTTCTCTCACTCTTAACTCTTCTTCTTTTCGTTTCTTAGCAGTGTTGAGTCTCATTAGCATGTCCTCTGTAAGAGGTTCTTGATATAACTTGACTCTACAACCACTAATATAGTTTGGCAAGATATCACCTTCTAAAGTAGCCAATTGAACCGCGCCACTAGTGGAAATTCTGTTAATGATCATGGGTCCATATCCTCGTTTTTCCAACTTACGGGCATGTTGTTTCAGTGTGTAAACCAACACTAGATCTCCCTCTTTCAGTCCCTTATCCTTAATGTGTGCATCGAAGTAGGCCTTTTGCCTTTTCTTTGCAGCGTAGATGCCTGCAGCCGCTCGTAGCCTTGTCTCACCTAAGCATTCTAGATCAAAGATCCTAGATGACAATTCATGTCCATTCCACTCATGCTCTTGTGCTACTTTTAAAGCAGGGATCAAGAAATCTAGTGGTAGCACCGCATTCTGTCCAAAGACCATCTGAAATGGGGTGGCATTGAGTACTGTTTTGTAGGCAACTCGATAAGCCCAAACAGCATGATGAAGTTGTTTGTCCCAATCAGAGCGTTTATTATTTACCAATTTTGTCAATACGTTACAAAGGATCTTATTGGTACTCTCGGCTTGTCCGTTAGCTTGTGGGTGATAGGGGGCAGATTTTTTATGTATCACCAAGAATTCTTGGAGAAGATTTTCAATGACTTCATTCAAGAAGTGTGTGCCTCTATCGCTCACTAACTCTATTGGTAGCCCATATCTCGTGAACACATTCTCGAATAAGAACTTAGCCGTCGTCTGAGCATCATTCTTTGTTGTGGCTTTCACTTCTACCCACTTGGTAAGGTAATCTGTGGCTACAATAATATACTCTGCATGGGAGTTTCTAGCAGGGGGATTAATAGGACCTATGAAGTCTATGCCCCACTTGGAAAATGCACGCCCTCCCATCATTGGCCTCAAAGGCATCTCGTCTTTTCTAACTGGATATTGTGCACGTTGGCATGTGTCACATTTCTTCACATAGGTATGTGCATCCATATGAAGAGTGGGCCACCAAAGTCCTGAGAATAGAATGGTCTTAATCACTCGGTGAGGACCAAAATGTCCACCTGCAACACCACTGTGTGCAGTCTCTAAGACCCTTAAATAGTCTGATTCATGAACGCACAGTCTTAAGTAACCATCTTTACCTCTTCGGTATAGGTTCTCTCCTACTAAGGCATAGCCTTGAGCCTCTTGCTCCATATTTCATCTTCTTGCTAGACTGGCCTCTTTGGGTAATCTTCCCGATCTCATAAACTCTACCCATGGAGCACTCCAATCTGGAATTAATGATACTTGATAAAGGGTCGCATGCTCCACTGGTGGTCTCTCTCTGCACATTGGACAATTCTTGATCCACTCATGTATTTCTTTGTCTATGCTAGGCCAATACACTCCTAAACGTTTCAAATTCTGCAATGTTCGTTGTTTAGAATAGTGATTTCCTAGCAATCCCTCATGAGCTTGCTGCAACCAACTACTATGTTCATCATCCTCGACACAACAAGCTAATACACCCTCAGTATCTTGTTTGTACATGCTTCTTGCCAATATGTGATATTTTTGTGATTTTACAATTTCTTCTTGTGATGTTTTCACATTCTTATTTGCAGGGCCGAAGGTTAGGACTGGTACCAACTTATTTGCCCATTTAGGAACAACTTCCAAATTGAACAGATAAGCATCGGGTAATTCGTCAGACACTCCTTGCGGTGACTCTCCTGAAGTGATGCAAGAAAGGTGATCTGCCCGAAGGTGGGTTCTCCCTTTCCTGACAACAACTTCAAAGTCATATTCCATTAGTAAGAGGAACCATCGTACTAAGCGTCCAGTATTGCAAGGTTTATTGACCAAATATAACAAAGCTTGATGATCAGTGAAAAACTTGAACTTGTTGGCCAATAAATAGTGTCTAAACTTCTTCACAGCATATACCATGCCTAAGCCCTCTCGCTCAGTTGTGGTATAGTTCCGTTCAGCTACGGTGAGTTGCCTACTAGCATATGCTATGGGCAAATCTAAGTTTCCTTCACTTGTGGGTTGTGCTAGCACACATCCTATGGCATGATTGGATGCATCCACATGGACATGGAATGGTTTATTCCAATCAGGAGTGGTGAGTATTGGTGCCGTGCACAAACGTTTCTTCAGTTCGTTGAAAGAATTCTCGCATTCGTCGTTCCACTCAAAATTAGACAACAAGGCATAAAGGGGTCTAGCTATGATCGCGTACATGTGGATAAACCTACGGTAGTATCCACAATGGCCCATAAAGGCTTGTACCTCTTTAATATTCCTTGGCCTTGGTAGCTCCGCTATGGCTCGTACCTTATCTTCATCTGTTGAGATTCCATTCTTAGAAACAATATGACCTAAGATTTTACCTTGATGCACCATAAACACACACTTTTCTGGGTTTAGACACACTCGATATTCTCTACACTTGTTGAAGATTTGTCTGAGCTCAGGGATGTGAACCCTTCTTTCTTGGGAATGAGCACATAAATCATCCACATACACTTCTAAGCTCTTTCGCAAGAACTCTTTGAAGACATGACACATGAGCCTTTGGAATGTTGCAGGTGCATTGGTGAGCCCAAATGGCATCACCCGAAATGCAAAGATTCCCCACTCTGTAGCAAAAGCTGTTTTGTGTTGATCTTCTGGGGCAATGGCTACTTGATTGTAACCTGAAAATCCATCAAGGAAGCTATAAACTTCCTTGCCTGCAACACGCTCCAAAAGGTGTTCTGTGATTGGAAGTGGATAACTATCTCTAATCGTAGCGGCATTAACTTTTTTAAGGTTAATACACACTCGCAACTTCCCGTTCTTCTTGGGTACCACAACAATGGGGGACACCCATTCGGTATGCTCAATCTCATAGATGAATCCAGCCTCAATCAACCTATCAATTTCTTCTTTGATTTTGGCTGCATAGGTATCATTATATGTGTAGGGCTTATGTTTGGTGGGCTTAGCATCAGCAGTCATGGGGATAGTATGAGAGCAAATTCTTGGATCTACCCCTTTCAAGTCTCTATAGTGCCATGCAAACACATCCCTATATTCCCTTAATAGAGCTATGAGCTCCATTTCTTCTCTTGCACTTAGGTCATCTCCTATATATGTGCATCTCTCTTCGTTCTCTTCAATGGTCACTACAATCTTCTTGGTCTTTTCTTTATTATCATATGATTCTCCTATGATGGCCTCTCTCTTAGGCATTCGTACCAAAATTTTGCGGTCGTCAACTTCATATTTCTTGAAGTTTTCTGGTACTTCAAACAATGATTCCTCCTCTTCTTGTTTCACCGCTTTTCTTTTCTTTTTCTTTTGACTACTCTCACTTCCATCCTTTGAGTTTACTGCTTTAATACTTGTGAGAGGTTCTTCTTCTTTCTGGGTGAACACTCCTATATCTTCTAGATAGTGCTGCTCTGAGTTAAAGCAACTATCCATCACAATAGACTCCAGATCATCATCATTCTCTTCTTCCTCTATGACATCACTAGGGTCACATTCTTCTAGCAAGGGTTGACACATGAACACTGAGATATCATAACCCTCCTCATCACAATGAGGTGTCCACTGTTCCTCATTGACAGCAATGTCCATGGTGGCTAAGATTTCTGGCCAGCCATGAGGCTCAAACTCCTCATCTGGAAAGATCATCGGTGTGTAGGCTGGGTCTCTAACTGGTCTATCTCCTAGCGAAGTTCCTTCTTCCCTTGCCTTTAAACGTTTTTCCTCTTCCTTTGCGACTTTGCACATCCACAAATGAGTATCTTCATGCAGCCATGATGGATCAGGTGAACTTTCAGAATGCACAGAGATGGAATCTTCTTTCACTTTGTGGATAGAATTCCACTGTAGGGGTGGTACATCTCTGAAGGTGTAATCCTTCAAATTGACCTTGGTGGTGACCCCTAAGTGCTGTAAGTACAAGGAGTTAGTTCCCCAATCCTGTACTATTTGCAATTGTCGTAGGAAGGGTCTTCCTAGGATCATCTCATAGACATTATTTTTCTCAAAGTCACATATAGCAAATGTGTGCTCAAACTCTACACCACAAGTGGTTAGAGTGATCCCTTCTAGCAATCCTAGAGGTCTTTCAAAATGACCGTCGGCCATTTGAAGCTTCATTCTAGTTGGTCTTAATGTGGGCTTGCCCCATTGCTTCCACAAGGAGGTGGTTGCAATAGCAACACCAGCACCTGAATCTATGATTGCTTTGGTTGTGTAACCTTGGTAGGTGATTGGAAGATAAGTATTACCTTCTTCACCCTCACACATGTCCCCTATTTTGTCTAGAGGTATCTCTGGTACCCTTTGCTTAGAGCCTGCTTTCGGCATATTGGACTCAAGTTCTGGGACCTGATCCTTCACATGATTCCATAACTCAGGTTTTGCTTTGAGCAGCTCTTCTACAGTGAGATGACACTGAACCTTAGTGTTCTTCACGACATCCGTGTTCCTTGGAACCACTGAGTCTTCATTTCTTACTAGTATTGTGGGAGCTCTAATCTGGAGTGATTCAGATTCCCATGGGCCTGGAAATTGAGGCAGTTCTTCTAAGGTATTAGATTCAAAATCTAATCTTTCGTCTTCTTGTTCTGCTTCATCTTCGTAAATAGATGGAATGTCTTGGGGAAATTGATCATGAAGATCATCAATCTCAGGAATAGGAGGGAAATTACCCTTCTCCTTGGCCCATTTCTCCTCTTGTATTTCCCGCAAGAACTCTTGAGAGTACTGTTGAATAGAAGGAGGTATTCCAGCATTCGTGGAATGAGGAACATAAGCTCCCCTTGGTGGTGAGCTTCCTCTTTCAATAACTGGTTGAGCCTGTGGAGGTAAAGAAACTTGTGGTTTGTTTACCAACTACTCTAATCGTTCTAGTAAGCCCTGGAAATGCAAATCCGCTTTGACAGAGTTCGTCTGATTGACCTTTTGACTAGTCTCAAGTATAGCTTGAGCTTGTTCTACCATTTTCATGCACATTTTCATCCGTTCAATCTCTAAATCTGCTCTAGGGTAACTCTTGTCTAGGTTTGCAGCTGTAGGCCCTTCTTGAAGTCGAGCCTGGTAGGCCTTGAACATCATGTCCAAACCTTCTGGGGTTGGATCTACAAGAACAGACCCTAACAGACCCTGGTTGTGGTCTATTCACAATGGGTGGTGGGGTGGGATGAGGTGGACTGGATGGAGTTTCGGCATGCGAGGGGTTATGAGATGCAATGTCTTCTATTTTTGTTTTTGCGTCTTTCAAGCTTTCTTCTAGTTCCGATAACTTTTTATTCCACTTACGATTGGCCTTTTCTCTGGTATCCTTCCATGTTCTTGTTTTCCTCTTACTAGGCTCTCCTGATTCACTCGACCCCGATTGTTCTGCTAGTTTATCTTGTTTTAATGCTTGTGCCCTAGTAACTGCCTGTACAGGTGCCACGTTACTGCTACTGGCACTTGATTCTGCCACTAAGCCTACCACATTAATGGGTGTAATCTTGGGTGCACTGGAGGGGTTTCTTGGACAATCTCTGGGGAGATGGTCTTTGCCACAATCAGGACAAAAAGCCTGTATTGTGATAGCCTGTCCTTGACTCGGAGATGGTGGGTGGGGACAGTCACGAATGAAATGGTCACCATGACATCTGAAACAAGATCCTCTAGGGGCTTGTGGTCTCATTTGTCTCAACTGGGGCCTAGGGTTAGGATGTGTGTACATGACATTGGAGTATTCTGGCTCCCAATTTTGCTCCATAGGTGGTGCCTCATATTGATACGAGTAAATCTCACTATGTTCAGGTGACTCTGTGTAATAAGCATGTGGACTACCTTCATGGGAGTAGTCTGAACTATGGGCATGAGAGTCATTATCTGGTATCAATGGGGTTAGTGGCACCAATGCTCTATTTGCATTTTCCTCTCCCACAGCATATTTGACTGGAATCACGTTGGCAAGAGCTGGTGGTTGGTTTCCCAAGACAGGTTGTGGCCTATATGGTGCTTGATATTGCTGTTGTGGTCTATAATATGGCTGTTGGTATTGGTTCTGATACCTACCTTGTGGGTAAGGTTGCTGATAATTCTGTCTAACAACCTGCCTATTGTAGGGACAATCTTGAGCCGTGTGGTTTGTGTATTTTCTCTCAATAGTGCAATATGGAGCATTCCTTTCTCTAATGTTTTGGTTTTGCATTGGGCATACATTAGCCATGTGGTCGCCCCCACAAGTATAACACCGATTCAATGGAGTGACTCTCTGTGTTTGTTTATTTTGGACTCCCAGCTTATTGGCAACTTGCTCAGCTATCTCTTCTATTTCTGTGGAGATCTTTGAAGTATGACTAGTAGAACTATCCGAATCTTTGTAGAGTTTGGACAATCCTAACTCCTCACCCAAGTTATCTTCTATGTCTATGCACGTCCGCACACACTCTTCTATGGATCTAGGATCTTTCAAGTACACATATGATCTTAACTTGGTGCTCAGTAAGCCATCTAAGAACAAAGCCACTTGTTTGGCCGGAGTGGGTAACTCTAGAGCAGGGCATCTTTCTAGATACTGTCTGAATCTTCTACCTGCTAGTCGCACTGTTTCTTGGGGAGTCTGCTTGAAGCTGTGGATCAAGGATGATGTGTTATGCCTGATACCACTCTTGGAAAATTCTACAATGAATTCGTCTAGCAGTTGACCTATATCGTGATAGCTGCTTCTACTCAATGGTTGAAACCAAGCTAAGGCAGTGCCCTTAAGGGTCAAACCAAATGCCTCGTACTGGGTGAACCAGTCCTCAATTTGTTCGGCTCTCAGCACTTGTTTGTACTCGGCCACATGATCATAAGGATCCCCTGTCCCATCGAAATAGTTCTTCATTGCCTTGATCACTTGAATGGGTCTAAGGGTTCTTGGGTACTCTCGGGGTCTAGGCAATGGAAAATCCTGTTCATCTCTTTGTTGCCTATGTGCTTGATGTCTCTCTCTTTCAGGTCTTTCAGTTTCAAATCCTGACCTATTCCTGCCCACGGTGTGTGCAAAACTTACCTCAGGTCTCTCTCTAGTTCTTTCTCTCTGGGCTTCATGAGCGAGGGATGATCCTACTCCTTGGAGGCCATGGGAAACATTGGATCTTGGTGGGGGGAAAATCAATTCATTCTTCCAAGTATATGCATGTCTATCATGTTTTGTTACCAAGAAAATTTTCTCTGATGTGTTATCCAGGTAGACAACTTTGCCTGGTATCTCAGGATCTTTGAATTCATAGATGATAACTATGCCCAATTGGCTAGGTTGATCTGGCTTGAACCTCCAAAAGGCTTCCTCTGTTTCTCTATTCAAAAATAGTTCTATGCTTTTGTTGTCTTGAGGGATCCAATCCGGAGTGATCACTCGGGTCAAAACTGACTTACCTCTAGGAGTCTGGGGTCCTTGTCCTACGTTTCCTTGTTCTAGGTCTCCTATTTCATTCTCAGGAATGACAGTTTCAAACTTATCAGTCCTATCTGGTAGGTTGGTGACCACATACATGGTTCCTTCCTTATCAATGTATGAACCCTCTTCGAACTTGACCACTGGGTGTTCAAGTCCAAAGGATTGATCTGGATTTTTGAGTTGGACCACTGATCGTCTCAGACCATCCTCATAGATGCGAGCACCTAATTGGTTGGTCCGAATATATTCCAACTGTTTCTTATAGGGACCTTCTGGTGTTTGTAGATGGGCAGTCCCTGAGCCACCTGCAGGTTTTCCCATACTAAAAGACATTTCTGAATCACTTGTGTCTGAACTTAGTAAAAGATGACCACTTAGTTGTTGTGCCCAAGACTTGGATGTATGGTTGACACTAGCCTCAGAAGATCTAATGCTTTGTTTATCCTTCCCTAAGTGTCTACCAGATCTCAGGTTCATAAGCTTTAGTCAAGAGTCCAAATTTTCCCTTTGGTATGGTTCAAAATTCTTTAGAGCCCCCTTGGTTCCCTAGTCCCACCTGAGGGTCAACTTCAAATTATCCTATCTCCAAATCAACGCATTATTCTTGAAAGAAACAGTTGAGATCGTGTAGGATTTGAAACGAGCTTTCCAACAAGCTGTAGAGCTCAAAAAATGGACTTTGGATGAGAAAGTTATGTCAAATCAGGCTCCTGGGGGTCAAAACAGGCAAACAGGACCTTTGGAGAAAATCGCGATTTTGTGAACTTTCTGAAAATCGCGATGTTGAGCACAAAATCGTGTTTTTGAAAATTGCAATTTTGAGCAGAAAATCGTGATTTGAAAATCGCGATGTTGATCACAAAATCGTGTTTTTGAAAATCGCGATGTTGATCACAAAATCGTGTTTCTGAAAATCGCGATTTTGATCACAAAATCGTGTTTCTGAAAATTGCGATTTTGATCACAAAATCGTGTTTCTGAAAATCGCGATTTTGATCACAAAATCGTGTTTTAGAGAATCGCGATTTTGACTCAGAGAATCGTGATTCACAAAATCGTGTATTTGACTGAAAATCGTGTTTTCTCAGAATCGTGTTTTTGACATGAAAATCGCGATGTTGAACACAAAATCGTGTTTTTGAAAATCGCGATTTTGAGCAAAAATTCGTGTTTTCACAGAATCGCCTTTTTCACAAAATCGTGTTTTTGGCATGAAAATCGCGATTTTGTCATAGAGAATCGTGTTTTTCTCAAAATCGTATTTTTCGCTGAAAATCGTGATTTGTGAGAATCGCGATTTTGAGCAGAAAGTCGTGTTTTTCACAAAATCGTGTTTTTGCTGAAAATCGTGATTGGTGAGAATCGCGATTTTGAGCAGAGAATCGTGTTTTTTGAGAATCGCGATTTTGAGCAGAGAATCGTGTTTTTTTGAGAAAAAACACAGAATCGCGATTCTTTTCAACCAACTTTTAGGCGGGAAAACTGAAAATCGTGATTTTTCAAAAAATTTTGAATTTTCACAGAATCGCGATTTTCATCACAGAATCGCGTTTTTCGGCGGGAAATTCAAATTTATGAGCGCCGGCTATGGCGAGCTCCGTATGAGCAGAAAATCATGAAAAAAACACAGCGCTTGCTCTCCCTTGCACCTCCTAACTCCTTCCCACACAATAATGCATGAAAAATGGTATGAAAATGGTGAAAATGCACTAAAAAACAAGAAATTTCTATGAAGAAGAAGATGGAAGAAGGTGGAGATGATGATGATGATGAAGATGAAGAGGAAAAAACAGAAAATGAACTGAAATGACAGTTTTTTTACCTTCCAACGTCGCAAATCTACGATCTTACCATCACAACGCTCGTCCTCGAAGCACTCTCCCCGGCAACGGCGCCAAAATTTGGTGTAGCTCAAGCGTAAGCACCACCTCCTTTACTTGTCAATCCGCGGAGACGTGAGGACCCGTATGAAGACCACGAGCAAGTGAAGGCACAAGTGCGTGAGTGAAAGCACACAAACATGCACACACATACACACACACGCGCACAAAGTAAGATCAAAGAGAGGAACAATGGAAAGCTTAGATTGCAAAAGAGTTCTCTTACAAAAGTTCTATTCTCTAACAAGCTAACCTCAAAAATGAGCTCTCTAGCTCTTTTTATAGTTTTTTGACTAGTTTTGGCCCTGTCCAGACCTAGTGTCCGGCCTAGTTAAAAATTAGGTTCCAGGGCTTATTTGAGGGCTCAAACGAAGTCTAAAAATTATGAAATTTGGTACGATGGTACTTCTAATACTCCTCAAGCTCGAGGACTCCTCGGCTTGAACAAAATGGAGTTACTAAAAATAGATAATGGTATTTACAATGGTTTTTAGTGATGAAAATCACTATTTTTGTAGGGGATTCTTCTGAAAATTACTTCTTGGAGCTCCCTACTTGCTCCCTTTCCTCGTGTGTCCACCTTTTGATGTGCTTCCATGCTTTGTCCTTGACTTTGAGCTTCAACATGGCATCATAGTTGCCAGTCATCTGTCAGAATTAGATTATCGTTTGATTGGCAGTAGCAACAGAACCAGATTGTTGCAGACTGTCCCGTTAGTAATACTACGCGAGTAGTACAAAAGATGATATATGCCGGTTAATCGATCTGGTGAAACGTATCCCAAGAACCAGCAGTTTGGAGTACTAAAGCCAACTTTGGGAGGTAGAAGTACAACTAAGACTGACCAGTTATCAAGAAAGTTAAGAACGTTAAAACTGATTCCGGTCAAAGTCCGGTGGAACCTGTTCCGTCTCTGGTGGATTCCGGTACTACTTCGGCACAGTCTGTCGAAAATATAGTAACTACAGAACCTACCAAGACGCAGTTGGAATCTAGTTTAACACTCTTGGAAAAAGATTTGGATACGATTAGAAACGCTTTGGTCAAAGAAATCGGCGAAGGCAAAAAAACGCCGAATTCGGGCATAATTTCGGTTCAGTCCGATGGAATTTCGATAAGAGAATCACAGTTCTTCGGTGACGATTCAACATTTTCTGCTGAATCCTCAGCCCATCTGCCGTGCTTGGAAGCGAGTTCCCATACACTGGACATCAAGGAGGAAGGAAGGCTGTTTGAAACAGAGATTCGAAGCATATTAGACAAGATAATCGCACCGGAAAGTGCGTCATCCGACGATACAGATTCCGATAGTTCAGCAGGAAAGTATAACACGCTCACAATGAACGGACAACAACAGTTATGTCCACCCAGGCCACCTCCAACGGGAGTGACGTACACTAAGTTTGGTGGATTTCCAGGAGATGATCCGGATGCTCACGTACGCACCTTCGAGATAAGCTACGCAGTTCTCAATCATCCACCAGATCAGGCCTACAAAGCTATTGTCTTCCAATCTACACTTGTTAATGAAGCAGCTAGATGGCTTACAGAATATGATATTAATCATTTCGGCACTTACGAAGCAGTACGAGATGCTTTTCTGCAGCGATTTAGGCTAAAAAAGAATCCAGCCGAAATTTTTGATTATCTGCAGAATAACAGACAGAAACCAAATCAAACTGTACAGGAGTATGCTACTCTCTTCAGAACACACTTAAGGCAGCTACCACCGGCCCATGCTAACTTACCAGATGATGTTATCACTTAGTGGTTCATCAATGGCTTGGTTCCAAAACTTAAGCAGATCATGATCATAAGATGTGTCGGAGCCATGTCCCTCGGTGCAGTCATTGCAATGACTTTGCAACTGGAACACAAAGTCGGTGGATTTACAGAAGATTTAGAATGGTTAAAAACAAACAAGAATGTTGCAGAAGACATAACCAGACAAGTATATTGCATCACATGCAAAAATTCAGGTCACACTAGTGTAAATTGTGCACTAAATCAAACACTTTGCGCTATTTGCAACACTGCCGGACACACCACCGGAAACTGTGTTTACAACGCCAGAATACAGGGAACAGCAACGGTCAATGTAGTTATTCAAGAACATGGCCAGCCAGCGAATCACTACGTGTCTCCGCAATTGAGAAACAATCAACCGCAAGGATATTGGAACTACCGAGGATAGAGGAACAACAATTTTAATGCAAACCGTTGGCAGAACGGAGCTCCACCGGAAAATCCCAATCTACCACCACCACGCTGTCATTTTTGCAGAGAATTCGGACATATTAGGAGATTTTGCAAGGATGCAGCTGAGTATGATCAAAGGAAGAAGGAACGCCAAAATCCAATGGCCAACATGGTAAACTCACACCGGTAGAGACACAGGCTGCTGCAGTCCAGACCCGTTCCGGTAAACAATTGCAACCGGCAGCAGAAATATTTGAACCAGGGGTACGTGAACAACACAGAATGTATAACAAAGCTAGTCAATGGACCACAACAAAACTACCAGTCTTTCCAGAGCCTATTCCGGTAGCCCAGCCCTCGTTAACAAAGGAAGGAACACAACAAAGGGAGTTAGTAGCAGAAACATTATCAGCAGCAGATGCATTGCCCACTGTAGACTCCTCCGCATCAGTAGAGGCATCAACTTCAACATCAGTAGAGCCTGTCAATCAATCTCAACCGGCTTGGGAAATCTTATCTAAGGCATCAATCACTCTGCGTCTGGGCCAACTGCTGGCATTAGTACCTGGAATTCGACAACAGTTCCAACAATAGTTCAGTCCGGTACCTTCTTGTATTCCGACAACAGCAGTAGCTCAACCGGAACCTGATTCTACGGTTGATCATTCAGTTCCCTTGATTACAGTATGGTATAAGAATCATAAGATTACGCAGGTATTAATTGATGGAGGCTCTGGTGTTAACATTGCGACTGTGGCATTATGCAAAAGATTAGGATGGACCGAAATCGAACCAGTTCAATTTTTTGTCAGAATGGCAGATCAATCAAGAGTCCATCCTGTAGGAGTTGTGCGAAATATGCCCATCACTTTGCAAGGTATGACCTTTAAAATGACCTATGTTATACTAGATTTGCCAGAATCCACTTTGGATTACAACCTTCTTTTTGGACGACCTTGGCTGAAACATGCGAAGGTAATACAGGACTGGTCCGCAATAGAGCTTACATTTAAAGATGCCAATCATAGATATGTGGTAAAATTAGATGCTATACAACCTTGCGAGTTACACGCTAGACCGTATTTTGCTGAACCAGTCCATATGTTAGATGGGCTATCAGATGATGAAGAAGAGGAATTTCTGAAGAATAACGCTGACTTAATTTCACTAGGAACTGTAAAAGCGGAAGTGCTAGAAATCTTTAGAAATTTAAGCCTATACAAAAGTTAATACAATTCTCTTTATAGATAATCCTATACAACTTAAAAAACAATCTTCAAGTATTGTATTTTTGTGATCCCGTATGCTTGTTTTCTCGTATACTCCTTTGTAATCTCTTCAATGATATCTCTATTTAGAACATATTTTCCTCTTTTACCTGCAAGTACCCAAGAGATAACATTAGTCATTTTAAATCAGTACATTAAAAAATATGAGAGAGAGATATCATTTCACCAACTCTAAAGAAAAATATTTTTATTTTTCCATATGACAATTAAAGTGAGGAAATCCTTCCGACAACGCGAGCGCTGGCCGCCCATGCTTTACCACCCATGTATAGCCATCCACGGAAGGCCACCCATGATCCTGTATATACATGACTTCTGCACTAACTGAGACATCAAGTTGAGCCAGCATACCTCAACCTTGTATCTCCCTATCTAGAGTTGTCTAGATCGCCATTTAAGCTCTACCTTGAGAGCGCATGGGTGGACAATGCCATCATCTTTGTACTTGCTGTTTGTAGAAAATTATTGAGATTCTCCTATATCTCTTATCTTCTCTGCTACTGCTCCTGTGTTATATTGCGTAACTATTGTCTTACATGGTATCAGAGCTGTAAGGTTCGAATAGCTTGAGAAGTATCACTATTTTAGCCTACTAGCAGACTAGAATATCAGTAGATTATTCGAGTGATTACATGATGGCTTCATTGTCGAACACTAGTCTTGCTGCTTCAGCTAATGTTAATGATGCACCTATCGAATTCGTCCACCTGCATTCACTGAAGGGAAGCTGGATGGAACCAACTATACACTCTGGAAGTTCAAAATTTTTGCAATTTTGGACTCCTATGAATTACTTGACACTGTCATGGGACCGATGGGATTGGATCCAGAGCCAATATCAGTTGAAGATCCAGCAAATTCAAGATTGATGATTCAGCTAGATCCAGATCTTCTTTGAGCTTGGAAGAGGCGCAATGCTGATGCATTATGTGCGATTGTCACTAGTGTAAGTGATTCTGTGCTTACTTTAGTTCAACATACTACTAAAGCACATGAGGCTTGGGGCATATTGGCTCAACAATATGAGACCAAGAACCACACTAGGATAGAGAATTTAGAAAATTAGTTGGCAAATGAAAAGCATTCCGATTCTGAAAAGGCCGAAGATTTTATCAAACAGATAAAGCATCTTCAAGATCAATTGGCTGCAGTTGGTGTTGTTATAACACCAGAAGAGGTGGCTCGAAGATCTATATGTGTTCTTCCAGCAAAGTATGATGGATTAGTAACAGCCCTTAACACTCAGGTAAGGCCAACTCCTCTTACATTTGAAGAGTTTTGTGCCATGCTTTTAGAAGAAGAGATGCGGCTAAAGAATCGGCAAAGTACAACTGATGCTGCATTCTCAGCAAATGCAAAAGGTAAAGGCTCCTCTAAGGGATCAAAGAAGAAGCCAAAGAAGAAAAAGTTCATAGGAAGTTGCTTCTATTGTGAAAAGAAAGGCCATGCCATCAAGGATTGCAGAAAGAAGCAAGCTGATGAACGGAATGGGACTTTAAAATCATCATGGAAGATCAAAGAGTCTGCAAACAACACAGAGCTAGAACTTTGGGTGTCTATTGAAGAGGTATGTTCATCTGCTCAAGCTCGTGTTGATGAACCATGGATTTTAGATAGTGGAGCTTCTCGCCATATGACCAGTAAAAAGGATTGGTATAGTTCCCTAGTGCCTCTGCGGGAATCCATCAATGTAGTGGTGGGAAATGACTCCAAGTGTCCAGCTGAAGGAACTGGAACTATCTCTTTTATCACTTCTCTAGGTGTTGAGAAAAATTTATCCGATGTTCTCTATGTACCTACACTCAAAAGAAATTTGTTGTCAGTTTCTACAATAACAGATCGTGGACTCGAAGTTCACTTCAATAAGAGTGGTGCAGAAATCATGGATTCATCAGGTAATGTTGTAGGTAAAGGCATACGACGAGATAACTTGTATGAGTTAAGTGCTTTAACAGCTACCGAAGATAAAGATGTAAGCAAGTTATGGCACCAACAATTTGGGCATCTCGGATTTGCAGTTTTGAAGGAGATGCAAAGAACAGGGATGGTTGCTCACTTGCCTGCATTTTCATAGTTGCAAGAACCTTGTGACGCTTGTATGATGGGTAAGCAACAACGATGGGCGTTTCCAAGAGAGACCAGCAATCGATCTCAAGCTCCTCTAGAGTTGGTACATGCTGATCTCTGTGGTAAGATGTCTACACCTGCTTTAGGAGGATCTTTCTACTTCTTGCTGTTAGTCGACGATTATAGTAGAAAGATGTGGGTTTATTTTATTCGAGAGAAGGCTGATGCTTTTGAAAAATTTAAAGCGTGGCATAAGTATGTAGAAAATGAGTCAGGAAGGAAACTGAAGAAATTCAGAACAGATAGAGGAGATGAATTCTTGTCAACAGAATTCAATAATTACTGTAAGGAGCATGGTGTGAAAAGGCAACTTACCACAGCTCATACACCTCAACAAAATGGCGTTGTTGAGCGCAGGAACAAGACAGTAGTTGAAATGGCTCATTGTATGTTAAAGGCTCAAGACATGCCTGATTCATTCTGGGCAGAAGCAGTCAATACAGCAGTCTACATTCTCAATCGAAGCTACACAAAAGCACTAAAGGGGATGACTCCTCAAGAAGCATATTCTGGTAAAAAGCCTTCAGTTTTGCATTTCAGAATTTTTGGTTGTTTCTGTTATGCACATATTCCTGATTCAACAAGATCAAAGTTGGATTCAAAGAGCAAAAAGTGTGTCTTCCTAGGATATAGTGAAGAGTCTAAAGCATACAGGTTGTGGGATCCTGAGGCAAGGAAGATTTTTGTCAGCCGAGATGTGGTGTTTCATGAACGACCACACTTAGTAGAAGATAAAGGTAAATCTACTATCTCATCAAACGGAGAAATATCTCACCTTGTGCCTATCAAAAGACAGGTTAAAGTTGAGGAGGAGGAAACATCTGATGGAGAAATTTCCTCAATAAAAAGCCAACCAGTTGTAGCTGCACAACGTAAGCCACTACCAAAGTGGGCACAACAGCTCTTTGATCACAATCCACATGTAGATGTACCAAAATCATCATCGGATGGATTACGAAGATCAAAGAGAATAGAGGAGCAAAGAAGAGCCTCAGAACACATTGTTAACATGGCTCTAATGGCAGATATCATGGGCTCAATAAAGGAACCTACCACCATTGAAGAAGCCCTTGATGATCCAGGTTGGAGAGCGGCAATGCAGTCGGAGTATGATAGTATACTAAAAAATGATACATGGGATCTAGTTGACTTGCCGCCAAAGAAGAAAGTAATAGGTACTAAATGGATTTGGAAAGCTAAGTATAAAGCAGATGGAACATTAGAAAAGTATAAGGCAAGATTAGTTGCACAGGGTTTTTCACAGATCGAAGGATTTGATGTTCAAGAAACTTTTGCGCCAACAGCACGCATGACAACTATTCGGACGATACTTGCAATCGCTGCACAAAAGGCCTGTCCTATTTTTTAGATGGATGTCAAATCTGCATTTTTGAATGGTCACCTCAAGGAGGAGGTATATGTATGTCAACCACCAGGTTTTGAGGTGCCCAATTCAGAAAATAAAGTTTGCAGGTTGAAGAAAGCTTTGTATGGACTTAAGCAAGCTCCAAGGGCTTGGTACCAACGAATAGATCATTTTTTCAAAAATATGGGTTTTGAAAGAAGTACTTCTGATGCTAACTTGTATGTAACGAAAAGGGATAGCAAGCTAGTTGTTGTCATTGTATATGTAGATGATTTGATCATTACAGGAGATCATCAGGAACTGATCAATCAAACTCGGATCAGCTTGGGAACTCAGTTTGAAATGAAAGACTTAGGTCTACTCCATTTTTGTCTGGGAGTTGAAGTCTGGCAAAGGAAGGATGGCATTTTCATCTCACAACAAAAATATGCCAAAGAGATTCTCAAGGCATTTGGAATGATGGACTGCAAGCCAACTAGCACACCTATGGAGGTAAATCATAAGCTATCTATGGATGATAACATGCCTGATGTAGATGCTAAGCAGTATAGGAAGCTCGTTGGAAGTCTTATTTTTCTGTGCAACACTAGACCAGACATTTGCTATGTTGTTGGAGTATTAAGCAATTTTTCCAACAAACCTAAGGAGAGTCACTGGAATGCTGCAATGCAAATTCTAAGGTGTTGGGAATGATGGCTGGATGCACTCAGAAGATCAGTTGGTGCTGCAAAATCTGCTTCACACCTGCCCTCTTTTCTCTTCAGATATGCTTAGTAGACTCCTTGAGCTTCCAAATGACACAAAGAAACCATATATGTACTTTGGAAATGGTTTGGGTAATGATCAAACCAAAACAGATAACTTGGCACTTCAAAATCAAGAAAAAACTTTCTATTCCTGTAGTGATACCTGCTCAGATTTTCACTCAGTGTGACCAGCACACTTAAAATTGGAACAATTCCTTTTGGGAGTATTAAAGTACCTTAGTAAGCTACCAATCACAAGTGGAATCACTCCAATTGATAAACTATGCACTGAGAAATAAGTTTAGCAAAATTCTAATTACCCCCGACTTTTTAGGAACTCTGCAGACACAGACCAGTGTGCACTTCGAAGCGGATTTCTCCCAAATGGATGAATGAAAACTTCTGAGATTTTGTATGCTTGTAGAAGACCTTGAGCTGGTTCCAATGAGCTATAGAACTCTTGCTTTGGTTCAGTAGATCCAGAGATATGCCCTGATGAAGTTGACAGACTTGGAGAGGGTAACAGAGAGAACCAGAAAATGATAAATGTGTGTATATCTATTGATTGATAAGTTTGTACAAGCTCAATAGTATGAAAAGCATAGCTAATTGAGGTGTGGTGGTGTAGGCTATGGAGTAGCACTGACACACACTCAGTTACAATGAAGATATGCCTCGGGGAGTGAGCTGGAATGAGTGAACTTTCGCGACTTTTCAAATGGAGTCATTATAGAAATTGATGGTGGTTTGAATTTCAAATTCAAACTTAGGCTCCCTAGAATCTCTCCTCTAAAGGTAGGGAGATATTCTCTCCACTTAACTATTCTCTTTTCCACGACTAATGAGGTAGGTGAATGACTTCAAGTGATTACAAATAAATGCCAAGTCAAATAGACTTTTACAAGGGGTAAAAGATAATAACTCATAAGTATGAGTTCCTATGTCTTATCCTTCATGTAGAGATATCCTTCAAGGGTTCCAAGTCCATCTTCAAAGTTCCAATGTTCCAAGCCAATGTGTGAAGGCTTGATATGCACCAACAGCTCCCCCTCAAGCCAAACACTTTGGCTTAAGTCTTCTTCTTCATTCTTCAATCACTTCCTGCAATCCAATCATAGATTTGAATCTGCATAACTTGTTTCCATCCAATGCTTTTGTAAGTAAATCTGCACATTGCATATTAGTAGACACATATGTCAATTGAATCTCTTTGCTAAGTAGCTTTTCTCTCACATAGTGGTAATGAACCTCTATGTGTTTGGTTCTGGCATGATAAATTGGATTTGCTGCAAGGTGAAGAGAGCTAGTGTTGTCTCCAAATATGATTGGTGGTCTTGTATATAAACCTAACTCTGTATAAAGAAGCTTCAACCAGATAGCTTCTTGAGTTGCATTGGCAAGCCCTCTATACTCTGCTTCAGTGGATGACAATGCCACTGTAGGTTGCTTCTTAGCTGACCAAGAGATAGGCTTATCTCCTGCAAAACAAATATATCCTGAGGTGCTTCTCCTATCATCCTTGCATCCTGCCCAATCTGCATCTGAGTAAACTTTAATGTCAATATCTGATGTATAAGGAAAATACAAACCATGACTTTGTGTTCCCTTCAAATATTTCAAGATCTTCTTGGCTGCCTCTAGGTGAGGTACCCTAGGTTTGTGCATGAATTGACTAAGCACACTTACTCCATATGCTATGTCAATTCTTGTCAAGGTAGCATAGTTCAAACTACCTACTATACTTTGGTATCCTGTAATGTCTTTGATTTCTTCTCCTTCATGAGCACTTAGCTTTTGGTTAACCTCCATTGGAGTAGTAGATACCTTAGCATCCTCCAAACCAAACTTCTTGACCATATCCTGTACATACTTCTTTTGAGTGATGTAGATACCTGAATTTGTGTAGACCAATTCAAGACCTAAGAAATACTTTAATAATCCAAGATCACTAATCTTGAATTCTTTCATCATCTGTCCTTTGATGTGTCTAATCCCATTGACATCATTACCTGTAATGATGATGTCATCAACATAAACACATAAGTAGATTACCTCTGTACTACTTCTCTTTATGAATAGAGAAGTGTCTGCTTTGCTCATCACAAATCCTTGGTCTAGGAGGTAGGTGGTCAATCTGTAATTCCATGCTCTAGGTGCGTGCTTCAAACCATACAGAGCCTTCTTCAATTTACAAACATAATGTACCTTTTTTGGATCTTCATAGCCAGGTGGTTGTGACATGTAGACTTCTTCAGATATCCATCCATTTAAGAATGCATTCTTCACATCCAATTGGTACATGTTCCAATTTTTGGATGCAGCTACACTCACCATAACTCTGATAGTTGGCATCTTGGCCACAGGAGAAAATGTCTCCTCATAATCAATGCCTTGGGTTTGTGCAAAACCCTTGGCTACCAACCTAGCTTTGTACCTGTTTATTGTTCCATCTGAATTCTTCTTTAGTTTGTAGATCCATCTGGATCCTATCACTTTCATAGAGTCCTTCTTGGGTACCAAGTCCCAAGTATCACTTTCCTTGAGAGCTTCTATCTCTTCATCCATGGCTTCTCTCCATTCTGGTTTTGTAATTGCTTCTTCATAGGTATCTGGTTCTTCATTCAGCAAGTCTTTTGCAAGATATACAGAATGTTTAGTTACAAGTGATGTGTCATACCCAAATCTGATAGGCTTCTTCTTTTCTCTCTGAGATCTCCTCATTGCTTGGGTTGAAGTTTCTGGTTTATCTTCTAATTGCTTCATCTTCATCTTCCCTTTGGACTTCCAAGCCTTGAACTCTTCAAGGTTTATTGTATCATCATCTGAGCTTGAATCTTCTTGCTGAGTTGGTTCTTCCTTAGTAAGCTTTGGGAAATCTTCTTCCATGTCATAGGGTAAACTCACTTTCCTGCATTCATTCTCATACCATGAGTCATTCTCATCAAATATGACATCTCTACTTACCTTGAACCCTTTGTTTGTGGGGTTGTAGAATCTGTATCCCTTTTGGTTCAAATCATAACCAATGAAGATACATTTTTCAGCCTTAGGGTCTAGCTTTCCTCTTACCTATGAGGGAATATGCACATATGCTACACAACCAAAGATTTTGCAATGATCCAGAGAGGGTCTCTTACCATGCCAAGCTTCATATGGTATCATGCCATCAAGTGATTTGGATGGCAACCTATTGATGAGATAAGTGGCAGTGGATACACTCTCTGCCCATAGATAATTTGGCAACTTTTTCTCATTAAGCATAGACCTAGCTGTTTCTACTATAAGTCTATTCCTTCTTTCTGCTACCCCATTTTGTTCAGGTGAGTACCTTGTAGTAATCTCCCTTTTGATACCTCTTTCCTGCAAGAAATCTTCAAACTCATTAGAGAAGTACTCTCCTCCACCATCTGACCTTAGCCTCTTCAAGCTTCTTCCTGTTTGATTTTCAACAAGTGCAAGATACCTCTTGAAACAATTAAACACTTCATCTTTATGCTTCATAAAGTATAAAATGGTCCACCTGCTATAGTCATCAATGAAGGACACATAATACCTTGAACCAGAAATGGAAGGGTCCTTGCTAGGTCCCCAAACATCTATGTGTACCAAATCTAGGTAGTCTTCATGCATGAAACCTTTCCTTGAATATGGTAATCTGTGAGACTTACCAAATTGACATGATCCACATTTGTAAATCATGTGTTGCTTGGATACATTAGGTATCCCAAGCACACATTGATTCCTGCACATTTGCTTAAGAGTCCTTTCACCTATGTGCCCTAATCTCTTATGCCATATCTCTAACTCTGAAAGTGTCTGATCCTTGTAATTATATAAAGCAATGTTTTTTGTATCTTCTAGCTCAAATGTAAATAATCTACCTGATTTCTCCCCTTTGGCTATCCTTCTGAATCCTTGTTTTGGATCCTCCACATATGCTCCATGTTGTGTGAATCTGACCTGCAAACCTTTCTCCACAATCTGACCAACACTCATTAAATTCTTAGTTATTGTTGGTACATAGAGTACCCTGCTTAATAGGTTCTGATTACCATCACATGTCTTCACATTTCCAATTTTGACAACAGAGTGTTTAGTGTCATCACCTGTTTGTACCTGATGTTTGCCCTTGGGCTCTTCCAAATCAGAAAGTAGAGCCACATTGCCAGCTACATGGTTAGAACATCCTGAGTCAATGTAAAATAAATGATCATCATTTGTACCTATCTTGGAGGTCATATTCATGATCAATAGGGAGTCATCTTGCTCCTCTGTGTAGTTGTTGTAGTCTCTTCTATTTCTGAATCCACCTTGGTAGTTACCATTGTGGTTGTTGTTGTAGTTGTTGTTGTATTGGTTGTTGTATCCATTGTAGCTTTGATGTTGGTTGAATCTGCCTCTCCCTTGAGAGTATTCACCTCTTGAGTAGCCTCTTCCTCTCTGATTCTTGTAGTTCTTGTAGCATTCATCTGTGGTATGATTGGACAATCCACAAATGTTGCATGGTGATGAGTTGTAGGGTCTCCCCCTACCTGACTTACCTCCTCTGCCTCTCCCTCTAGATGACCTACCTCTCCCTGCATAATTAGCTTGAGAGGTAGAGCATTCTTCATCCTGTTTCTTCCCTTTTCCTTTATCTTTAACTTTCTTATCAGTATAGAGAGCAGAGGGGTTATTACCTTTTGATTGATCTCCAGCCTTTGTAAACTTTGCTTCATGTGTAAATAGTTGGCCCATGAGTGTTGTGAGATCAGGGGTATGCATGTCCATATAGAGATCCATTGCAGTGGTGAAACTTTCCCACTTATCATCTGCCTTGAGTCCATTTGTTACTTGCCTGACTATTTGCTCCTCTTCAATTTCCTCTCCAATGCTTGCTAGTTGGTCTGCCACATCTTTGATCTTTGTCACATACTCTGAGACTGATTGCTTGGGCTGCTTCCTAAGGGTTGTGAACTCAATCCATAATTGATTCTTCCTAGCCCTTGTGTTGGAAGAAAAGTAATTTGACAAGGTTTCCCAAGTCTCTTGGGAAGTCTTACAGTTCCTTACATGTGGTAAAAGAAAGTCAGATATAGAGTTTAAGAGATAAGACCTTGCCAAAGCATCCTTTGCACACCATTGGTTGAGCCTTTCATGTTCATCCTTTGTAGGTAGTCCTCTAGTCTTGAATGAGGGCAACTCCTCATCTCCTGATATGTATCCAAATAGACTTCTCCCTTGTAGATAGGTCTTCATTCTCAATGACCAAGCCTGATAATTGTTTCTATCCAATTTGTCAATGAAGGAAGGGAAACCATCACCCATGTTTACCTTCTTTGCTCTGATACCACTGTTGGGAATGATGGCTGGATGCACTCAGAAGATCAATTGGTGCTGCAAAACCTGCTTCACACCTGCCCTCTTTTCTCTTCAGATATGCTTAGTAGACTCCTTGAGCTTCCAAATGACACAAAGAAACCATATATGTACTTTGGAAATGGTTTGGGTAATGATCAAACCAAAACAGATAACTTGGCACTTCAAAATCAAGAAAAAACTTTCTATTCCTGTAGTGATACCTGCTCAGACTTTCACTCAGTGTGACCAACACACTTAAAATTGGAACAATTCCTTTTGGGAGTATTAAATTACCTTAGTAAGCTACCAATCACAAGTGGAATCACTCCAATTGATAAACTATGCACTGAGAAATAAGTTTAGCAAAATTCTAATTACCCCCGACTTTTTAGGAACTCTGCAGACACAGACCAGTGTGCACTTCGAAGCGGATTTCTCCCAAATGGCTAAATGAAAACTTCTGAGATTTTGTATGCTTGTAGCATACCTTGAGCTGGTTCCAATGAGCTATAGAACTCTTGATTTGGTTCAGTAGATCCAGAGATATGCCCTGATGAAGTTGACAGACTTGGAGAGGGTAATACAGAGAACCAGAAAATGATAAATGTGTGTATATCTATTGATTGATAAGTTTGTACAAGCTCAATAGTATGACAAGCATAGCTAATTGAGGTGTGGTGGTGTAGGCTATGGAGTAGCACTGACACACACTCAGTTACAATGAAGATATGCCTCGGGGAGTGAGCTGGAATGAGTGAACTTTCGCGACTTTTCAAATGGAGTCATTATAGAAATTGATGGTGGTTTGAATTTCAAATTCAAACTTAGGCTCCCTAGAATCTCTCCTCTAAAGGTAGGGAGATACTCTCTCCACTTAACTATTCTCTTTTCCACGACTAATGAGGTAGGTGAATGACTTCAAGTGATTACAAATAAATGCCAAGTCAAATAGACTTTTACAAGGGGTAAAAGATAATAACTCATAAGTATGAGTTCCTATGTCTTATCCTTCATGTAGAGAATATCCTTCAAGGGTTCCAAGTCCATCTTCAAAGTTCCAATGTTCCAAGCCAATGTGTGAAGGCTTGATATGCACCAACATAAGGTATATTACAGGAACCTTGGATTTTGGTATTTTTTATACCACAGGTGATACACTTCAAGGATATTGTGATTCAGATTGGGCTGGAGATTTTGATTCTAGAAAATCAATTTCTGGATCTTGTTTCTCACTTGGTTCAGGAATATTTTCTTGGGTAAGTAGAAAGCAACCAACTCTCGCACTCTCCTCCACTGAAGCAGAGTACAAAGCAGCTTGTTTTGCTTCTTGTGAGGCACTCTCGTTAAGGAGAATTCTTGCAGATCTAGGCTTTCCATCAAATATGGCGACTGTACTCAAGTGTGATAATCAAAGTTGTATGGCTATTGCAAAGAACCCAGTATTTCATGCTCGCACCAAGCACATAGAAGTACAGTACCATTACATTCGTGAGCTAATTGAAGATGAAATTGTGGAGCTAGAATATTGCCCAATAGAGGCAAATTGTGCTGACATATTCACTATTGCACTTGGAAGAGAGCAGCTCAATAGACATCTTCAACAGATGGGCATAGGACCAAAACCTACTTGATTCTTCATCGGTAAACATTAAGGGGGGGTGTTAGTATATGATCAATGTCTACCCCTCATGATTGTATGCACATTTTGTAAGGCCCCCGTTATGAGGAGAAGACAAGCGTGCATTACCCAATTGATGGGAATCCCAACTTGTATGTTGCATGAAGGTCATATTGGACCATGTAAGGTATTGTAAGGAAAGGGAGTTACCAGGGTCCCCAATTGGGGGGTCCGGGTTAGTGGGGAGCAGCCCCGACTGGGGGGTCGAAGGGGGCCAGCGGGCCCCCTGGTGGGGGTCCGGGGGAAGCGCCCCCAGCACGACGGTAAAGGGAATATTCCATAGAATATTCCCTGTCAAAGTCAAAAATCATTTATATTTGTTAGGTCGGTTCAACCGGTCTAAGCCGTGTATGACAAGTACGCGGGCGGTGGCCGCCCACGCTCTACCGCCCATGTATAGCCGTCCACGGAAGGCCACCCATGATCCTATATATACATGACTTCTGCACTACCTGAGACATCAAGTTGAACCAGCATACCTCTACCTTGTATCTCCCTATCTAGAGTTGTCTAGATCGCCATTTAAGCTCTACCTTGAGAGCGCATGGGTGGACAACGCCATCATCTTTGTACTTGCTGTTTGTAGAAAATTGTTGAGATTCTCTTATATCTATTATCTTCTCTGCTACTACTCCTGTGTTATATTGCGTAACTATTGTCTTACAGGAGACTAGTCCTCAAGACCATCGCAAATCTAAACCTATTAGAATATACCCCATTCCTTACACTAGTCAAGCCTGGATACGGAAGGATCAAGTGTCGGCATATCTTCAACAACAAAAACATTATCGACCTCAGAACGAATCATCGATCAAGCAAGCAACTCAATGGGAACACCTAGGTCCACAAAGAATTGCTAGAGTATGGATTCCGAAGAAGGTGATAGATGCCCAGTCAGACCAAACACGAATATGGATTCCCAAGTCATGTGCTCAAAGGACAATCATCAAGAAGGATGAGTCAAGGCACAAGGAGAATCAGTACGATCTAAAGGCAAAACGAAAGAAGCTAAATTGTTACATGATAGAGAAGGAGTCTACATAGTATTTACACATCATTCCAAGATTCAGAAAGCAAACAAAGCAGAAATACCATATGAGAAGCACCACATTCACCAGGAATGTTGGGAACATAATCTGTCCCAACGGAATATAGCAGATTTGGATGCCGAAAAGCAAGACTAGCTGTATGCCTCAACCAAGTAATTCGAGTTACACACATTTGGAGTTACCAGAATCCAAAGTATGCATGATAGGGCCACATTAAAAGGCCAAGCATTCGGCACATTCTTCTTCTATTTCAGGATAGGGAAGCACATTTTCCTCTTGGGAAATAGGAGAGCACTTGTACATAAGCTAAAGAAAATTACTCAAAAAATAAATTAATAACTGCTTCGGCTATGAACTAACTTTTTTGTTTTTCTCTCAGAAAAAAACATAAAAATATCTAAAAATATGAAAAATCCCAGGTATTACCTTTCTCACACCCACGGGGAAGGGACGACACCATTCACACGGAGAGTTGCCAATCTGATGATGGATGAATGAAGGATGATTCTTGATACCATCTGGCCCCTAACTAGTACTCCATATTGAGTGCAGATGGCATCTTCTAATTCCGAGGCTACGCAAGAGGAAGAGGTCCAGCTTCTTCCCTTGGAATCAATAATGAAGGCAAGAGGGCATTGGTTTCTAGATGACCAACTAGTGTCCGAATTCATTTTCATGGCAACTATCAAAATCATGGATAGAGATCACTACTTCCCTATCATGTCGCAAGATTTCAAGACTATCATACAAGGATTACCGCGCATGACGGAGACTTGGACACGTGCAGGCATTGATGCCTTTCTAAGATTGCCTATCTATCTGCTAGATTTCCAGAGATGTACGCAAGTGATGAATACACTTCAGTCCGCATCAAATAAGGCATCAATCCCTGAAGCAAGGGTACTGGAAAAAGTTGGTACCTGGAAAACGATTCAATTCACTCATGAGCTAATTAACAGAGCTTTTGGATGGAATCAAGAAGGACTCAGGAATGTTAAAGATGAATGTCATGATCCAAAAAAGAGATCCTTTTTGGAAATCAACAGAACGGATATTGAAGATATTGTTCGCTTAGTGCACCAGCACTTTTGTTTTCCAAGCATGCATAGATATATAGCACCTCAAAAGATTGTCGTGCAACTACTCTCACATGCTATGAGGCAAGTCGAAAATTAGGTAAATATGACTCCATATGTTCAAGACCGTCTATTTGAAGCAAAGAAAAAGTGGGGTCAGAAAAAGTTTCTGAATGGTAATTCGGCCTTGACCCTACTCATTTATGAGGCTCTTGACATGAAGAACTGCTTGCGCGTGATGCCAACCTCAACAGAGCTAGCCAAATATGCTACGTCAGTGACTGTTTCAAAGAAAAAGAAAACAACCATCTCTATTGACGAAGTAGGAACCAGTTCAAAAAAACCCATGAGGGGGGCTAAACGACTAGGAGAGGAAGAAGCTAAGGAGACATCCCAATCAAAGAGAACACATGTATTGCCAAAGATTCTTGGTACACAACAACCGATTACGAAAAGAGACCTCTCTACAGCCCTGGAAGAAATGCATCAGTATATGTGGGGGTAAGTAAATTTAAATATTCAAGGTCACCATTACAGGCAGGCAAGCAAGGAAAGAAGACAGAAAGATAAAGAATAGACCCCTGAACAAATTGCCCGATATAAAGAACTAGGATTAGAAGATTCCAGCTCTAATGAGGGATCAAGCCCTGAGAAGGACGCCCTGGATACTGACATACGAACAGAAACACACAATGAGGAATGGAGAGAGATCAATCAAATTGAAGTCACACCTGACAACCAACAGGCACAAGCAAAGAGCGTGGAAGAATCCACTGAACTAGTGCACGTAACTCAATTGAATGATAAGTCAAAGATAAGCATCAAGGAAGTTCCAATAACTAATAAATATGTAGTGCCACCTATCAAAGAGGAAATACAAACTCCAGTGGACCAGGACTCAGGCCTACAACCAAATAAGGAGCCAATTATGATTGAAGTGCCTGATGATACACCTCAAGGTAAGATTGACCACATGGAGGCTGAGCCAAGGATCCAACTTCATATTAGGCAGCCTGATGATACTACGTTACACGTGGCACAAGGGAAAGATGTGACAACAGGAGCAGAACCTAGTATCCCTACCACATCGTTAAATGTGGATGTTACTCAATTGAAACCTGTTGTCAAGCAAATAATACAAATGGCCATGGACACGCAACAACAAATGATGGACATAGATGCGGATTATGGCAAGGCTATGCGGGAGAAGACTCAGTTTCAAATCGTGAGTGAACAACTGTCCGCACAGCTCATCCAGGCCCAGAAAGAGATTGCAACCAAAGGAACGGAGTTACTTGCACTAAAAACACAATGTGATACATTGATGAACCAACATCATCAGCTACACACACAGCTGACAGAATTACAAAGACAGCATAAAGCCAGTGAAGCAGACAAAGAGAGAATGAAAGCTAGAAGTAATCTGCTCGAGACACAACTGAAAGTATACATGGAAGAAAACGATAGCTTACACAGCCATAATAAAGAATTGATGAAGGCATTGCTATATGACCAACCTATAGAAAAATAGGAGACATCCATCAATGATCAGAAGGAATTAAAAAATCAGATGGAGAAATATGCAGAATTGTTGAAGCAAGAGCAGGCCTTAAGAGACGAATGGCAACGTAAGTACGCTCAAGATACAAACGAGCTAAAAATGCAGTTGAATACGGCCCATGGAAAACTTGCAGCAAGTTACAGTGAAAACATGGATAATGTAGCAGAAATTGGTAATGAGCTGCTTACGGTTAAAGAAGCACTCAATGCAGCTATGCAAGAAATTAAAGAGAAGACTGAACGCTTAGCACAATTAGAGCACAAAGCAGAAGAGAAACCAATCGGGACACCAGTAGACCCAACACAACAAAATCCTACTAACAAGGTAGAGGTATGTCCTCTATCTCCCCCGATTTATAATTCTCCAATAAAAGAGCAGATGGCGGAAACACATGATGATCATCCAATGCCATACACTGGAGAAATAGGTCAGAAGGAACGGGCACTATTGGTGTCCCGATTGACACAAAATCTTGAAAATGAAGTCATCAAAGTTATGAAAGAAGCAAGGATTAAAGGTAAAGACTTGGATACGATCATGAAGCCGTTCAACATTCCATATGGACTATTGAAAGAGAAAACAAGACAATACATAAAGAAGATCACACAGAAAAATCCAGACGAACAGCTGCAGTTCAAAAATGACACGTTCAACTATACTCAAGAAGAATTTGAAGCAGCACAGCCTGTTTGGAGGAGAAAATTTTTGGAGAAACATCCTATATTATGGGTGCACTGGCAAGCAGCCCCATACTTATTACAGGTAAATCCTTCTTTTTGTCCAACACCACATCGCCGAGAAGCCAGAGCATTTTTGGACATGCAACAGAGTGGTGCTATCAATAAACAGTGGCTGAATTATCCACTACTCCCAAGTCCACCTCATAATTATCTACCAACGGAAGACTACATGGTAAAAACCATTGAATTTTGGCTGTAGAGTTATGCAACAGTGCCCGATTTAACTATCAAGATGACCAATAAAATACTCAGTATGATACTTATAGTATTAAAGGTCTTCAAACACGTGACATATACATTTTTGAACTTCATTGGCATTAATCAAGGAACAGATATTCTTGTTTTTGACTTGTCTGTTATGCTTAGCCGACTCACAATAATGGCATATTATTCTAGGTTGATGTTTTTGCCGAGTACATATATGCTGACATTCGAAGAAGCCTTTTTCGTAAGGTTTTTTGGAATAGATTCGAAAATCTTCTTAAAGATGTTATCTAACTTGAATGCCAGATTAGTGGCATATGAGCTAAGCTTCTTCGCCGATCGTAGAAAACCACCACATGACGCTGTGAAAGCAGAATAGTGGAAGCAGCTAATGATACGTGAAACCAATTTTCTTAATGAAACAGAGCAAAAAGTGTATAGAACAGAGCCTGTCGGGGACAACAGAGTTCAAGAGGGGGGCAGTGTTGAGGGAGAGTCCAACAAAAAGAAGAAAAGAAGAAGACAAAGAAAGAAGCTGCATTAAAAGATTAACATTTGAAGATATATCTCTGCAAGAAGCCCCGTAGGAGCACAACACCCATCTCTGCACAGAGCCTCGTAGGGGCACACATCAAGGAAAAGCACGTAGGTGGAAGGAGGAACCAGGTCCAGGAAAGTATCCATGAAGAAGTGCAAGAAGATATCTAGCGGTTCCGAAACCACAAGAGGGTGCTTCAACCTCTTGATCTTTGGAAGGTCCAGATCGAAGGATGCAGGATCACATCCTCATACCTTCCATTGGTGGCGTGCATGGCAACCCAACTTAGTAGGCAAGACAAATGCATCAGGCCCAGAGGATGTAAAACAAGAATCAAGAAGAGGCCATCAAAACTAAACACCTGTTTAACAAACAAGCAGAACTGACCAAGGGTTGCAGGCAATGAAAAGAAAAGAACAGGCAGTACAAATGCATCAGGCCTAGAGGATGTAAAAGAAGAATCAAGAACAGGGCCATTAAAACGGAATGCGAGTCCAACCAGTAGGCAGAACTGACCAAGAGATGCATGCGGACAACAAGTGATAGACAAGAAGTAAATCCTGTCAATGGACAATAGAGACAAAGAGGGGGAGAGTATAGCAGAGCAAAGAAGAGCAAAAGGTAGAGAAAAAAGAAGGGCCCCAAAATTTTTCTGATTTGGACACTCAATTCTTGTATTATTACCATTTTTTGTAACATATTTTCCATTGTAAATGCACTAGAGGAGTCCTCTAGATGCTTACCCATGGAGATTAGTAGCTTACCCATGTAAATTAGTAGGAAATCAGCCTTTTAAGGAATAATGTGCTGGTCTCTTGTGTGAAAGGAACATTTTTAGGGCACATGTATATAAGTCAATTTGTGACTCTTTGTAAAGTCTTTTTGCCATTGTGAGAATCAAGAGCACAAAATTTCGAATTTGTGTCTTCTCCTCTCTATATCATCTTCTTTGTGAGCTTGTATGCATGTGTGTTGCTTGAAAAGAGTGTTAGGAAGTGTTGTCTATCCATGAAAGTGTTTGTTTGCTGTGGTTAAGGTGTGTGTGAAGTGTAGGAAGTGCTGAAGTGTAGGAAGGTCATTCCCGTGACTCAGTATTTTGTTCATAACTTGAAGTAGAAGCATCAGAATCGATGAAAATACCACCATTGGATGCGTCTTCTCAAGAGCTTCAAAACGCATATGCTATTCACTATATTCGGAGTTCTGAGCTGAGAGAAAAGATCACTTTACTGTTGGCTGCTGCACCAAGTATCGTGACACCATGACCGATAGTTGAAGCTTGTTTGGATTAGTCTTTGCCTTGTTTGCACTCTTTGAGAAGCTCATTTGCATTGATCATCATTTGAATGCATGTCCTCATACACTCGGCTAGGTTTTGATACTCATCGGATTGATAAATAAAGCGTGAATCCCCACTATATGCACTTGAGGGGGATTGAGGTATAGTCTCTTTCTCCGCAAGTCCCTAGGTTGGATCTTAGGTACACACACATTTCTTACAAGAAACTTCAAGTGGTAGGTTAACAAAGCACATCAAACTTTCGAATCAAGAGTTGACCTAACCAAGTGCATAGAAGCATGATGTGCACTTACATGACTAATGCATCCAATGGTCAAACAAACATATAACAACTGTGAATCACCTCACACAATCACCTTCTACACTTGGACATACACCACAAAACTTGGAACAAGATCACACAGAAAACCATGGTTTTCTCTCAACTTTGATATCCAAATGTGGTCAATAGTGATTTCACTTTGAAGTATCAGTGAGACAAATCTATTGTAAGTGTTTTGAAGCATTTTCAATTTCCTACAAAAACTTATGTCTAACAAACCAACTGTGGAGAATCATTTACAAACACTCTGAGATTTCCTACACTTTATATATGCAAGAAAATAGTGAAGCAACGCAAGACATTTTTGGATAACACTTATTAGCATACAGTTAGAAATGCATTTAGCACATGGGGAAGGAGAAAGGAGATCAAGAACATGAAATTAAGAGACTTTGCATATTCATGTTATCTATTCTATTCAAAATTTTATAATTCTCTACAAATGAGACAAAAATGACTTATAAACATGTATACATAAGCATGTCCTTTCACATTTCGAATGCACATTGTAGTATGACTCATCTTCCTAGGAGTTAGATTTCTAGTTGACATGTTTGGGAGTGTGATTTTTGAGGTCTTCTCTAAGTGCACAATCACAAGGCTAGGATAAAAGAAACTTCTTTTGAAAAATGTTTACATGAATGTCTTTAAGTAGGGGCTCTAGGAAAATATTAATCTGAAATAGTAGAACATTAATGTGGATGTGCTTGGGGCAACTCATAAGTGAAATAAGAGTGGCTTGGGACCTTGGTTTTTTCCAATGAAATTAAAAAATGTATATCTATCTTGCTTGAAATCTTTCAAGTCTTTCAAGATCATACTCAAAATTTTATTCATTATCTTTACGGTTAGGTTTCTAACATGTGCATGTATCTTTAAGCAATGTTGAATTTTTTTGAACATTTAACCTTCTATTGGTACATATGAATGTGATGGGCTTTATATTTATCTACCCCTTTCTCTATGCTTCCCAAAGTTCAGCCCAATATCATCTTTGTGGCATAAGAAATGTTGGTGCAAGACAATCATCAATTGATGATTAGGACAAAGTTTGAAGTCAATAAGTGAAGCAAAGACACCATATGAGGCTTGAAGATGAGTATATGATTAGAAGATGGAAACTTGTATATACATGTATATTACTCTTGTAATTAGTTCATGAAAACCGATGTATCTATGATGAGTCGGGATGTAAATGTCTATATATACTTGAATATAGACGTAATAAATAGAGAGATGATGAGTGAAAAGTTTTAGAAGTCATTAGAGACTTTAGAGAGTGAGAAGAATATGGATTATCTATCAGATGTATGATTTCTCTAAATAGAGGAAAGTTCCACCTTGATCGTTTGCTCATTGCTCCTTCTGTGTTTATCTTCTTGAGGAATGCTTTTGTATAAGTCTAATTCTATAGTTGAGTGACCTCCATAAATTTTTTGAGAGCCTAATTGTAATCAAGCTAAGAGAATTGTAAGTAGGAACATTAACATGTGTAAAGAGAAGAAATGAAGACAGGTACAAGTGCAAATTTGATGGTCAATGTTTTGATCCGATCTCCCTCCACAGTGTAAAGGTTTGAGCATATATGCACTCATTCTTTAATTTGAAAGGTAAGCTACTTGTGGCTAAAAGCATTTGGATAAAGAGCATCTAGTTTGGGAGAACTATGCATTAGAAGTTGCAGGTGTCAAAGTCGACTACATAGAAGAAAAGTTTCAAACATAGGTACATTGTTTGGAGGAAATCTCAACATCTATTGATTCTTTTGAAGATATTTAACTAAGAGAAGGTGCACAAGAAGTTGCCAATACCTTGTATAAAGTTTCATTGAAAACGTTCCACATTTGATCAGTCAATGAGTGAATTAAGTGCAGCAGACTTTTTTGTGTAATGAGTTTCTTCAGAGTTAAGTCTTGAAAATTCGGCATTAGTTTTCCAAAATTGGTTGAGATTATGAGTTATTCTTGATATAGAGGTGCTCTAACATCGAGGATAACTTGTTCGTTTAGAGATTAATCATCTCCATGAGTGGTATCAGAGCAGGAGTCATCATAATTGAAGATAAGGAGGACCTCAACTATTGTAGATATACAGAAATCAATCTTAGCAGCTAAACTGCTCCGCTTAGCAGCTAAAAAATTAGTTGAGTGGTTCCGCTCTCTATTCGTATGGTTCATTCAAAAGGTGAAAATTTGAAGTGAAAGCTAGAGAAGGAGGCATGAAAGCTATCTTAAGTATCAAAAGGAACTACATTCGAATTAAAAGTACATTCATTATTCACAAAGCTGGAAGAATATATTGCACAGGTGAAGAAAAGATGAGAGATTCACTTCACATAGAGGAATTGGATGGACAAAAATATCCTGCTTGGTCAATGAGGATGGAAGCTCATCTTATGAGCAAAGACCTGATAGGATACATCACAGGTGAAGAAGAAAAACCAAAATTTAGGGATCCTAGTGTTCCAACTAGGGAAGAGCTCTCAAATTTGAAGACATGGATGAAGAAGGATGCTCAAGCAAGGAGCATTATCTACATGGGAGTCAATGATTACTTGCTACCTCACATTAGAGGACTCTAAAGTGCAAGTGACATATGGAATACTTTGGAGGAGCATTTCCAAAACACTACGAAGTCAAGGAAGGCATCTTTATGGGCAGAGTTTACCGCATTCAAGAATAAGGCTTCTCAATCTATTTCATATTATGTAGCAAGGTAAAGGATATTACATATGCATTAGGATCAATTGATAAAGACATTGAAGAGAACAAATTGGCAAGACAAATTCTCAGAGGTTTGAGAGGAGATGATAAGTGGAAGCCATTCATTCTATCCACTGAATTGTCACTAGATCATTTCACTCCTGATTTGAATCAATTGTTAGGACATATGCTAACCTTTGAGTAGGATATCAAAGGTGATGTTGATAAGAGTACAAGTCAAGCAATATATTCAAAGGACAACGAGAATATCAACAAAGGCAAGCAACAATTGAATGAAGATGAAGGCACTATGAGTCAAGCCAACTTCTTAAGAGGAAGAGGAGGTGGCAAAGGAAGAGGAAGAGGCAGAAGCAATAAAGATGGTGTCAAAGCTTGCTGGATTTGTGGTAAGACTAATCATTTAGCTCATGAATGTTGGCATAATAATCAGAATGGTGGAGGATATAATCAAAACTTTAATTCAAGAGGAAGAGGTGGTAGAAATCAGAGAAGCAATTTCAGAGGTAGAGGTAGTAGAGGTTTCTTTGGAAGAAATGCAGGAAGAGGCTTTCAAAGTCACTCCTACAATAATACCTACTACAATTATGCTTCAAATCGGAAAGAGGATTCAACCTTAATTATGAATGCAACTTGCGAAAGACGAAGCGAAGATCAAAGAGTTTTCTATATTGACTCAGGGTGCAGGAATCACCTGAGTGGCAACATAGCTTTGATGACTCATTTGGAGAATAAGGTGAGTAATCATATAGTCCAAACAAGTGATAACACAAATCACAATGTGCAGTCCATTGGATCAGTAAAGGCTAAGGATGGAATCACTCTTTTGATTAAGGTTTTGTATGTCCCCAAAGATAAATCAAAGATGTTCAACACATTTAAACATTATCATGTGTATGCAGAGAGAATCACAAACCAAAAATCAACATTATCATGTGTATGCAGAGAGAATCACAAACCAAAAATTGACGGCATTAAGGTTAGATAGAGGAGGAGAGTATTTCTCTAATGAGTTTAGTGATTATTTATGGAATGAAGGTATAAAAATGGAAGTTACTTGCAAGTACTCTCCTCATCGAAATGGTGTAGCAAAAAGGAGAAATAGAACTCTTGTTGATTTTGCAAGGTCAATGATGAAGGAGAAAAAATGCCCGAATTATTTGTGGGTTGAGGTTGTGAATACAGCTACTTATTTGGTTAATAAACTTCCATGTAAGGATTTGAATGGTATGACACCTTATGAGGCATGGTGGGGTGAGAGACCTACCATAGATCATTGCAAAGTATTTGGATGTTTGGCTTATGCATATGTACCATCTCAATTAAGGCATAAATTGGAACTTAAAGCTGAAAACAATGTGTTCATTAGCTATGATGATGAGCAGATGGGTTACAGATTGTGGAGTCCATCCACAAAGCAATTCCTTCTATCAAAGGATGTTACATTTGATGAGCAAGGTGCTTGGCATGTAGGTACAATAAATATTCATGCAGGTGATGAAGAAGTCATGACCCAAAGAAAGGGAAAATCAAATATTCAAATTCCTGATGATGAAGAGATTGTTGATGCTCAAATTGATAATGAAGAGTTGTCAAGGTTTGATCCAGAATATGAAGAACCAGAGATTTCAAAGAGTGGAGAAGCTAGAAAGTCAACAAGGAATAGAAAGCAACCCATGAGGTACAGTTATGATACTTCATTTTTAACCACTAAAGATTATGCTTACATGGTGAAAGCAGAAGAAGATCCTTCTACATATGATGAGGCAAAGGTAAGGAAAATTGGGTGAAAGCTATGGAGGAGGAATATGATGCATTGATGGAGAATGAGACATGGGATTTGGTTCCTAAACCAAATAATCAGAAAATCATTGGATGCAAATGGGTCTACAAAACAAAGAGGTATGCAGATGGAAGTGTGTCTAGGTATAAAGCTAGACTTGTTGTGAAAGGGTATGCTCAAACATATGGTGTAGATTATGATGAGACTTATAGTCCTTTGGCAAAAATGACAACTATAAGAACTCTCATAGCTATTGCTACATGTAAAGGTTGGAAGCTATGTCAATTAGATGTGAAGAATGCTTTTCTAAATGGGTACATTTTAGATTATGTTTTCATGGAGCAACTAGAAGGTTTCAAGGATAAGTGTTATCTAGAGTATGTATGTAAGCTCAAGAGAGCTTTGTATGGTTTGAAGCAAGCCCGAAGGGCATGGAATTATAGACTTGTGAAGTTCTTGAAAGAGCTTAATCTCCAAATGTCTAAGGTAGATAATAGCTTGCTTGTTAAAGCAAGTGATGATGGGTTTATTTACATTTGCATATATGTTGATGACATAATTCTTATACGTACAGATGAGAAGGGCATACAAAGTCCTAAGAAGCAGATGGAAAAAGACATCAAGATTAGTGACTTGGCAGACTTGTCATATTTCTTGGGAATGGAGATCTCATATACTTAACATGGAGTGTATGTGGCTGAAGAAAGTTATTTGAAGAATTTGCTAATCAAGTTTAAAATGGAAGATTGCAGGGTAGCACCTACTCCAATGGAGGTGACTCATAAATTGAGCAGATATGGAGGAGAAGAATTCAAGGACATGAAGCTGTATCAAAGTTTGGTTGATAGTCTAATCTATGCTACATTAACTAGGCCTGATTTGTCATATGCAGTTGGAGTATTGTCTCAATTCATGCATTGTCCTAGGAAAGAACATTATATTGCAGGACAAAGGGTGCTAAGATACTGCCACCTAGGATGCTTTTATTATTTTGCAATAGGGCAAACCATACAGAAGATCGGTGTTATCATAAGAGGTTTTATTAGCACATGGGTAAGGAGAAAGGAGATCAAGAAAATGAAGTTATGAGACTTTTCATCTTCAAGTTAGCTATTGTATTCCAAATTTTACACTTATGTACAAATGAGACAAACATGAATTATAAACATGTGTGCATAAGCATTTCCTTTCGCATTTTGGATGGACATTATAATATGGCTCATCTTCTTGGGAGTTAGTTTTCTAATTTACATGTTTGGGAGTGTGACATTTCAGGACTCCTCTAAGTGCACAATCACAAGGCTTAGATAAAAGAAACATCTTTAAAAAAATGCTTACATGAATGTCTCTAAGCAGGGGATCTAGGAAAAGATTAATCTAGAATAGTAGGCCATTAATGTGGCTCTACTTGGGCTGACAGATAAATCAAATAAGAGCGGCTTGGCATAGTGGTTTATGTTGGGTATGTGTAGAACTACAAGAGACGCACGAGAAGCACACACAAGGAGCACAAACGTAGCAAGCCACATGGAGAAGATGATGGATGGAATAGCTCTCTCTATTGAAAATTAAGTAAACTGAAGTAATAGCTAAATAATATCCCTAAGTACAAAGTACCACCACATATGAGTGAATCATGTTTGTGGTAACATGGGGAAAAACCTCTAGCCAACACTAGAGTAAAAAGTTCCCATGTATAGGGAAATGGTTCACATCAAAGCTACTCGAGGAACACATAACTGTCATAAACCGCCTGGAGAAAATGATGTGAACACATGCAGCGAGTGGCGGATCAACCTCCACAAGGTAATAAACCTAATGCTTTGCGAAAAGCTTCAAACATTTCCCATGGAAGAGCTTTGGTGAATATGTTTGCCATATTATCTTGTGTATGCACATATACCAAATCAATATCTCCTACATGAAGGTGCTCTCTCACGTAGTGATAATGAACCTCAATATGTTTGGTCCGTGCATGAAACACTAGTTTTCATGCAACAACCAATGCACTTTGACTATCAGTGAGAATATGCATAGCAGCATCAATCTCCATGCAAAGATCCATCAATAGGCATCTCAGCCACATACACTCCATTATAGCTATGAAAACTACCCTGTACTTAGCTTCACAACTCGATGTAGCCACTGTAGGTAGGGCTTCTTACTCAACCAAGATATGCATGAGTCTCCAAGAAAAAAGCAACTACCACTAGTGTGCATGCGACTATCATAACAACCAACCCAATCATTATCTCTAAAAGCATGCAAAAATGGCTGAATATCTCTGTGATAAAAGCAACCTAAGCTCAAAGTGCCTTTGAGATATCTAAACACATGTTTCAGCACTTGCCAATGCTTAGTGCCAGGGCTATGCATGAATGGACTCAAATGGGAAACTGCATACTCTATATCTGTCCTTGTGTTGCATGCATATATAAGACATCCCACAGCTTGCTGATAAAGAGAAGTGGTAAATGCATCACTGGAATCCTCAACTAAGAACCTAAATCCTATCTCAATTGGTGCAGAAACTGACTTGCAATCCTCAAAGTCAAAACTTTGAAGTAGTTTTTTCAACATGCTTGGCTTGATGCATAACAATTCCCCCCTCAACGGATACAAACTAGATGCCAAGATAGTAGCTCAAAAGACCAAGATAAGTGACATCAAAAGTATGCTGCAAATCAGCCATAAGAATGTCAAATTTTGCAGCACATCACCCAATCAAGAGTATGTCATCAACATAAAGAACAAGCATTGTAAGATGAGCCCCATTTTTGCATACATAGAGTGTGCTTTCAATTGGACTATATGTGAAGCCAAGAGAAATCAAGTGCTTATGAATTTTGTCATACCATGCACATGGAGCTTGCTTGAGACCATACAAGGCTTTATGCAAGCGACAAATCATATGCTCTTTCCCCTTCATAGAAAATCCAGGAGGTTGCTTCACATAGACCTCTTCTTGCAAATCACCATTCAAGAAGGTTGCTTTTATGTCCAACTGATGCACTTTCCAACCTTGAGGGGCAGCGAATGCAACCGCGGTATGAATGGTAGTCATGCGTGAAGTAGGTGGAAACATTTCCTCATAGTCAATGCCATATTGTTGCGCATATCCTTTGGCAACCAATCTAAATTTGTAGCGATCAATGCTACCATCATATTTTCTCTTAATCTTGTAAACCCACTTTGTACCAATGGCATTCTTTTCTTTAGGCAATTCACATAACTCCCAAGTACCATTCCTATGTATGGAATCCATTTCTAATTACATAGCACTCATCCATTGTGGATCGTCACATGCATCTTCAAAAGAAAGTGGCTCTTCATTACATGATGTTGCAATAAAAGAATAATCCACAAAATTACTTGATGCATGGTGAGAGCTTGATCTTGTTCTACCAAGTAAAGCTGCACTCAATTTGCTATCCTGGAAAGTCTCTTTCAGCCACTTTGGCATACTTTGTGCACTCTTGATAGACATGCATTCATTATGTAATACATCACCAAAATTTATATCATGCATGGGCTGAATTTCATACTCATTTTCAACCACATTTTGACACAAATGTTCAAAGCAGTTTTGATAATTTTTGGCTAAAAATTTCAACCATGTTTGGCTGGAAATTCTCTACATTTTCAGCTCTATTTGGCTGTAATTTTTTATCCCTTTGAACCTCCGTTGGCTGCTCTACATGGGCATAGTCAAGTGCACCATTTTGGAACAAAGGCATGAGTGTATCAAACACATCTTGTGAGCTAACTGTCGGCTGTTTTTTGCATTCAAATAGAGGAAAAACTGAATTTTCAGCGAATAGCACATCTCAACTCACAATAATTCTGTTTTTCAATGGATGGTACAAATGATATCCCTTACTTTCAGCACTATAACCAACAAATATACATTTCTTTGCCTTGTCATCAAGTTTGTGATGTTGTTGTGATAGCACGAGAGCATATGCCAAACAAACAAACACACACATATGACTAACCATGGTCTTATGTCCATTCCAAGCCTCATAAGGAGTGATGACTCTCAATGCTTTTGTAGGGCAGCCATTCAACACATAATTTGCATACATGACCTCTTCCATCCAAAACATATCAAGAAGATGCTTTCCTTTAACCATACATCGTGCCATTTCAAGAAGTGTTCTATTTTTACTATCGGCAACACCATTTTGCTCAGGTGTATATGGCACCATACATTGGTGCAAAATACCTCTTTCATGAAGAAAAGCATTAAACTCATGTGACATGTATTCACCACCACGATCCGTGCATAGAGTCAAAAGCTTTTGTGAAGAAAACTTTTCAGCCATAGCTAAAAATGCTTTGAAGCAAGAAAATACCTCATTCTTTGCTTTCATAGGATACAACCATGTATGGCGAGTAGCATCATCAATGAAGGTAACAAAATATACATGCTTCCCAAAAGATGGAGTGTTGACAGGACCACATACATCACTATGAACAAGCTGCAATTTTCTTGTAGTGTGTGTATGACTATCTTTTGGAAAAGAAGCACGATGTATTTTTCCAAGAATGAAACCTTCGCATGCATGCTTTTCAATGGACTCAAGTGTAGGATAACAAATAACCATAACCTTCTTTTGCAAGTAAAGCAAACTATTGAAGTTCACGTGACCAAAATGAGCATGCCAAAGCTCCATTTCATCCATGGAAGAAGTATGAGCAACCAAGGCATTTGAGGTAGCCCTCGTGTATGTATCCATGTGATACAAACCATTACATAATGTACCGGGCATCACAATAACATCACCATTGCTGAAATCATGAACCATACACTTATCATCAACAAAGTATACATGAAGTCCAGCTTTGGCAATCAACGGAACTGAAATTAAGTTCTTGATACTCGGCACATACAATGCATTTTTCAAAAGAATCACACCTCCATTTGCAGTCGTAAGCTCAGTTTCTCCTACTCCAATGCTAGGATAAGAGGCATTGTTTGAACACACCACATTTCCTACTTTGCGTGCATCTTTCAAAGAGAAAAAAATCTTTTGCATGATGTTATGTGCTTTGAAGCACCACTATCAAAGAACCAATCAGAATCACCCTCACTCACAACCATACATTTAGAATGCAAAGAAGCATCATAATGACATGTAACAACACATGCCCAAAAATCTTGCGCCATGTTAGCTTCATCATTATTTACATTTGCTAAATTTTCAGCAATAGACATGCTGGATTCCTTCTTCTCTTCATTGCGTTTAGCAAGCTTTGTACACTCATCAATAGTATGACCAGCCTTTTGACAATATTTGCATCTCTTCTTCTTCTGAAAATCACCATCATTAGAGGAATGAGTGGAAGAGGAAGGTTGAGGCTTTGGTTTTGATGAACCCAAAGCTGAACCATACTTGCTTTTCCCCTTTGTGAGATAGCAAGTGCTTGTGTTTCATCAATCAAACCACTCCTATTCACTCTAGATTGCTCTTCTTGCAAAAGAAGAGACACAAACTCATCAAATGCATACATACTAAGATTTCCTTTTGCAACCAAACAGAGTGTAGTAGCAAAGCTTAGAAAAGATTCTGGTAATCCTTTCAACAATGTAGAAATGAGTGATGCATCCAGAATAATCTCATCTACGTTTGCCAATTGCTCTTTCAAGTCCTTGATGTGTGTCACATACACATCCAGTGACTCACTTTTATCCATACATACATCCTCAAGTTGCTTCCTCAAGTATGTAACACGTGCTTCATTACGCACGGCATACAAAGAAGCAAGAGTGTCCCATGCTTGTCTTGATGTAGAACATGACCGAATATGTGGAACTATGTGATGCTTCACAGAAAGCGCAATCAATGTATGAGCTTGAGCATCTTTTCCATCCCATATAAGTTGCTTCTATGTAGATAGAGAAGGAGAAACCATTGTACTCGAAGAAGAAGCTCCATCTGTGATAGTGAACTATGAAGTAGAAGAACCTGCATGTCTTCGATCTACATCTGCCACTATGTTCCAAAGTTGTTTTGCAACAAGAACATGCTTCATCATGTAAGACCACATCGGATAGTTGGTCCCTTCAAGTATAATCTTTAGCTTGAAGCATGCCAAACAAGTCAGTGTTGCCCGCCATTTCACTAAGGAACAAGAATGTGACAAAATCTTTACTTTGACAAAAGCTAAAATGAATGCTGAAATTTCAGCTCACAAACCATCACTCTGATGGCGATTCTGATTGCATGAATGAGTTCAAAATGGGGGTAAAACCCTAATTCCATTTATGGAAATGTTTCTTGGCTATTGAAGTTCATTATTCTATGCTCTGAAGCTGATTTGCACTATTAAAAATGAATGCGTGCCACAAGCTGAAAAACCGAAACTTGAGAAGAAGCTCAACTTGCTCTGATACCACTGTTGGGTGTGTGTAGAACTGCGAGAGACAAACGAGAAGCACACACAAGGAGCACAAATGTAGTAAGACACACAGAGAAGACAATGGCTAGAATAGCTCTCTCTATTGACAATGAACTAAATTGAAGTAAGAGCTGAATAATATCCCTAAGTACAAAATACTGCCCCCTATGAGTGAATCACATATGTCGTAACATGGGGAGAAAACCTCTAGCCAACACTAGAGTAAAAAGTGCCCATGTAAAGGGAGAAGGTTCACATTAAAGCTACTCAACGAACACATAAGTGTAACAGTTTATTCCATTGAAATTCAAAAGTGTGTATCTATCATGCTTGAAGACTTTATAATCCTTCAAGATCATACTCAGAATTTTATTCATCATCTTTATGGTTAGGTTTGGAATATTTGCATGTACCTTTAGCCAATGTTGAATTGTTTTGACCATGTAACCTTTTATTGGTAGAAGAGATGGGACATACATATATCTCTACAGTATGCTACATAAGAAGGGGCAATATCTAAGGCCCGATGGTTGCAACAATTTTGGAGCTTTCATTGATTCTATTTGTAATTTCAACTTCTATATAATTCTCTCCTACTCTTTTGCTTTTTCCATGACTTTCTATAAATGTTTTTCATCTTCATGTTTCTTTCACAAAGGATTCTCACTTAATCATTATCTCGATTGCACTATTCCAAGTATAACTTGTGAAATTCTTCCAATTTCTTTTTAAGCGTTGTTTCTTATGCTTTAAAAGTTTCTTCAACCATAGATCTTATTTCCAATTCCTTATCAAGTTGTGTTTTGCATTCTTCCACTTCAAAAATCAATGTATCTATTTAATGGTTAGTTTACTATTCAAATCTATTGGTTGATTATATAATTGATTTCATCATTCCTTCATTTTGTTTCCTAACTGACTTTGATTCTTCCATATATCCTACTCTTTGGGATTCTATTAATCTTGATTTATAAACGTTTTACATTTTTGTACCTCTAGGGTTGTGCACTTGTTTTTCAACTCCTTATTCTTTGTAGATAAAGTTTTATACCTTCAAGTCAACTCCTTCTCTTCATTCCATAAAATGGTATTTTGCAACATTAATGATTCAAATTTCATTAATGTGTCCGCCGTCTCTTTCTTTGACGAATACTTACTGAAGTTGAATTTGTAGCTAATACTATTGAGAAGTTTTTTTTCACCATCTTAGAAGGTAGTAATATCCTATAGATCAATTGTCTCCATATTTGCTTTGAAGAACAATGATTTTGGAAGATTATATAGTCTACTAAATTGGATAGGGTGGAAGTAAATGGATTAAATGCAACCTAGCATTTTTGTTACTTTGATCAACTTGCAAACCAAAATGGGCTACCTGCTTGTAGCAAGAGACATACTACATGTGAATTTCAAATGGCTTTACATGAGAGCATATTTGATTATGAGTAGTGGAAAATTTAACATAGGAAAATTTTAAGAAACAACTCTAAATTGAATTTGCATATGAATTCTATAGTAAAAGTAAGGATAGAGTACTCTAAAAGTTACATGAATATCATGCAATGCCTGACAGAGTTTGAAATTAAATTTAACCAATCACCCAAGGCACATAGGAGGGCCTTAAAACTTGACAAGCTACAAATCCTTCTAGAGATGCTAGAATATTTTCAATAAAAAGAGCTAGAACCACAAATCAAAGACGTAGATATAGCCAATGGGTTAACTACTGATTGGGAGATAGTAAAGGTGGAGGTTCATTGCCTAGCAAAATGACAAGAAAGGCATCTTAACTGCATAAGTGCTAGGTATGGATCACCGAAATGGGAGGTATCTAGGCCTGAAATAGAGCATAAAAATCAAACCAAGGATGATCCTAAAATTATGCAATTAGAATCTAAAGTAGATTCCCTTGCCAGAAACATTGAAACATTGCTAGCTCAAATTGTTATCTTAAAAACTATACAAGGATAGGAAGTGAAACCTGTTGGGAGAGATGGTAGGATGCACTCAAGAGATTGAGTTGAAGCTGCTAGACCTGCTTTGCTTCAGCCCTCCTTTGCTTCAGATATGCTTAGTAGACTCCTTGAGCTTCCAAATGATACCAAAATATGCTATATGTACTTTGGAAATGGTTTGACTAATTATTAGATCAAAACAGATGAGTTTGCACTTCACTAGACTTGAAAACTTTCTATTTTGATCTTGATACCTACTCAGTCTTTTACTCAGTGTGACCAGCACACTTACAATTGATCTAATTCCTTCTGGACATATTAAATTAGCTTAACAAGCTACCATTTGCAAGTGGAATGCGATAAAATGACAAACTATACTCTGAGAAATGAGTTTAGCAAAATTATATGTACCCCCGACTTTTTAGGAACACTGCATCAGAATACCAGAGTCCACTTCGAGCGCAATTTCTCTGTAATGGCTGAATCAATTGACTTCAAAATTTGTAGGTGTATAGAAGACTTTGAGCTGAATCCAATGTGCCTTGAATCACTTGATTTGGTTTAGTATATCCTGAGATATGCTTCTCTGAAGTTGACAGACTTGAAGTAGATGACTCAGAGAAAATCAGAGATAGTGAATGTAAATCTTTACATGAATGTACAATCTCATTGGCTTGATAGATGAAGCCTAATGAGTTGGAGATGTGTAGGCTATGGTGTAGCACTCACACACTCAATGATCAAGTGTATTAGCCTCGGGAAAAGTGAAGGACACCCGCGACTTTTTTATTGCATCTTTTATAGAGAATGAGTTGAGATTTGAATTTGAATTCAAATTCAAATCTCCTATAATCACTCCTCTAAAAGTAGGGAGATATTCTCTCCAATTACACCATCCAATTTCCACGACTCTAATCAATTAGGTGTGTATACATAATGCCAAGTCACTTTAGACTTTTACAAGGAGTAAAAAGATAATAAATCATAGGTATGGGTTCCTATGCCCTTTCCTTCAAGTAAGGCCTTGATGAAATTTGTCCAAGCTAATCTTCCAAAGTTCCAAGCCAAGTGTGAAGGCTTGAAATGCACCAACAGCTCCCCCTCAAGCCAAACACTTTGGCTTAAGTCTTCATCTTCAATCTTCAATCACATCCTGCAATCCAATCCTGGATTTGAATCTGCAAAGCTTGTTTCCATCCAATGCTTTAGTGAGTAAATCTGCACATTGCATATTAGTAGACACATATGTCAATTGAATGTCTTTACTAAGCAACTTCTCTCTCACATAGTGGTAATGAACCTCTATGTGTTTGGTTCTAGCATGATATATTGGATTAGCTGCAAGGTGAAGAGAGCTAGTGTTATCTCCAAAGATAATTGGAGGTCTAGTGTATAGACCTAACTCTGTATACAATAGTTTCAACCAGATAGCTTCTTGAGTGGCATTGGCAAGCCCTCTATACTCTGCTTCAGTGGATGACAATGCCACTGTAGGTTGCTTCTTGGCTGACCAAGAAATAGGTTTATCTCCTGCAAAACAAATGTAACCTGATGTGCTTCTCCTATCATCCTTGCATCCTACCCAATCTGCATCTGAATATACTTTAATGTCAATATCTGATGTATAAGGAAAGTACAAACCATGACTTTGAGTTCCTTTGAGGTACTTCAAGATTTTCTTTGCTGCCTCTAGGTGAGGTACCCTTGGTTTGTGCATGAATTGGCTTAGCACACTAACTCCATATGCTATGTCAATTCTTGTCAAGGTAGCATAATTCAAACTACCTACCATACTTTGATATCCTGTGATGTCTTGGACTTCTTCCCCTTCATGAGCACTTAGCTTTAGGTTGACCTCCATTGGAGTAGTTGAGACTTTAGCATCCTGCAAGCCAAACTTCTTGACCATATCCTGTACATACTTCTTTTGAGTGATATATATACCTGAGTTGGTGTAGACTAACTCAAGACCTAAGAAGTACTTCAATAATCCAAGATCATTAATCTTGAATTCTTTCATCATCTGACCTTTGATGTGTCTAATCCCATTGACATCATTACCTGTAATGATGATGTCATCAACATAAACACACAAGTAGATTACCTCTGTACTACTTCTCTTTATGAATAGAGAAGTATCAGCTTTGCTCATTACAAATCCTTGGTCTTGGAGGTAGGTTGTCAACCTGTAATTCCATGCTCTAGGTGCCTGCTTTAATCCATACAGAGCCTTCTTCAATTTACAAACATGATTTACCTTCTTGGGATCTTCATAGCCAGGTGGTTGTGACATGTACACTTCTTCAGATATCCATCCATTCAAGAAAGCATTCTTGACATCTAATTGGTACAAGTTCCAATTCTTGGATGCAGCTACACTCACTAATATTCTGATAGTTGGCATCTTAGCCACAGGAGAAAATGTCTCCTCATAATCAATGCCTTGGGTTTGTGCAAAACCCTTGGCTACCAACCTTGCTTTGTACCTGTTGATTGTTCCATCTGAATTTCTCTTTAGCTTGTAGATCCATCTGGATCCTATCACCTTCATAGAGTCCTTCTTGGGTACCAATTCCCAAGTATCACTCTCCTTGAGAGCTTCCATTTCTTCATCCATAGCTCCTTTCCATTCTGGTTTGGTGATTGCTTCTTCATAGGTACCTGGTTCTTCATTCAACAAATCCTTTGCAAGATATACAGAATGCTTGGTTACAAGAGAAGTATCATACCCATATCTGATAGGCTTCTTCTTTTCTCTCTGAGATCTCCTCATTGCTTGAGTTGAGGATTCTGGTGTATCCTCTAGTTTCTTCATCTTCATCTTTCATTTGGACTTCCATGCCTTGAATTCCTCAAGGTTTATTGTATCATCATCATCTGAGCTTGATTCATCTTTCTGGATTGGTTCCTCCTTGGTGAGCTTTGGGAAATCTTCTTCCATATCATAGGGTAGACTAACCTTCCTGTATTCATTCTCATACCATGAGTCATTCTCATCAAAGATTACATCTCTGCTTACATTGAAGCCTTTGTTTGTTGGGTTGTAGAATCTATATCCCTTTTGGTTCAAATCATAACCAATGAAGATACATTTTTCAGCTTTAGGGTCTAGCTTTCCCCTTACCTGTGAGGGAATATGCACATATGCTACACAACCAAAGATTTTGCAATGATCCAGAGAAGGTCTCTTACCATGCCAAGCTTCATATGGTGTCATGCCATCAAGTGATTTGGATGGCAACCTGTTAATAAGATAGGTGGCAGTAGATACACTTTCTGCCCAAAGATAATTTGGCAATTTCTTTTCATTAAGCATAGACCTAGCTGTTTCTACTATGAGTCTATTCCTTCTTTCAGCTACCCCATTTTGTTCAGGTGAGTACCTTGTGGTTATCTCCCTCTTGATGCCTCTTTCCTGCAAGAAATCCTCAAACTCATTTGAGAAGTATTCTCCTCCACCATCTGAACTTAGCCTTTTCAAGCTTCTTCCTGTTTGGTTTTCAACAAGTGCAAGATATCTCTTGAAACAATTAAATACTTCATCTTTATGCTTCATAAAGTATAGGATAGTCCACCTGCTATAGTCATCAATGAAGGACACATAATACCTTGAACCTGAAATGGAAGGGTCCTTGCTAGGTCCCCAAACATCTGTGTGTACCAAGTCTAGGTAGTCTTCATGCATGAATCCTTTTCTTGAGTAGGGCAACCTGTGAGACTTACCAAACTGACATGCTCCACACTTGTAAACCATGTGTTGCTTGGATACATTAGGTATCCCAAGCACACATTGATCCCTGCACATTTGCTTTAGGGTTCTTTCACCTATGTGACCTAACCTCCCATATTTCTAACTCTGAAAGTGTTTGATCCTTGTAATTGTATAAAGCAATGTTCTTGGTGTCTTCTAGCTCAAAAGTAAACAATCTACCTGATTTCTCCCCCTTGGCAATTCTTTTGAAACCATGTCTTGGGTCCTCCACATATGCTCCATGTTGAGTGAACCTGACCTGCAAACCTTTCTCCACAATCTGACCAACACTCATTAGATTCTTGGTGATGGTTGGTACATAGAGTACCCTGCTCAATAAGTTCTGGTTGCCATCACATGTTTTTACATTTCCAATCTTTACAACAGAATGTTTAGTGACATCACCTGTCTGTACTTGATGTTTGCCCTTGGGTTCTTCCAAATCAGAGAGTAGTGCCACATTGCCAGCTACATGGTTAGAACATCCTGAGTCAATATAAAATAAATGATCATCATTTGTACCTGCCTTGGAGGTCATATTCATGATCAATAGGGAGTCATCTTGCTCCTCTGTGTAGTTGTTGTAATCTCTTCTATTTCTGAATCCACCTTGGTAGTTACCATTGTGGTTGTGGTTGTAATTGTTGTTGTATTGATTCTTGTATCCATTGTAGCCTTGGTGTTGGTTGAATCTACCTCTGCCTTGAGAGTATCCACCTCTTGAATAGCCTCTTCCTCTCTGATTCTTGTAGTTCTTGTAGCATTCATCTGTGGTATGATTGGACAATCCACAAATGTTGCATGGTGATGAGTTGTAGGGTCTCCCCCTACCTGACTTACCTCCTCTGCCTCTTCCTCTTGAAGATCTACCTCTCCCTGCATAATTAGCTTGGGAGGTAGAGCCTTCTTCTTCCTGCTTCTTACTTTTACCTTTATCTTTAACTTTCTTATCAGTATATAGAGCACAGAGGTTGTTACCTTTTGATTGATCTCCTGCCTTTGTAAACTTTGCTTCATGTGTGAATAGTTGGCCCATGAGTGTTGTGAGATCTGGGGTATGCATGTCCATCTAGAGGTCCATTGCAATGGTGAAACTTTCCCACTTATCATCTGCCTTGAGTCCATTTGTCACTTGCCTGACTATTTCCTCCTCTTCAATCTCCTCTCCAATGCTTGCTAATTGGTCTGCCACATCTTTAATCTTGGTCACATACTCTGAGACTGATTGCTTGGGCTGCTTCCTAAGGGTTGTGAATTCAATCCACAGTTGATTCTTCCTGGCCCTTGTGTTGGAAGAGAAATATGTTGATAGAGTTTCCCAAGTCTCTTGGGAAGTCTTACAGTTCCTTACATGAGGTAAAAGAAAATCAGATATAGAGTTAAGAAGGTAAGACCTTGCCAAAGCATCCTTTGCACACCATTGGTTGAGTCTCTCTTGTTCATCCTTGGTGGGTAGTCCTCTAGCTTTGAATGAGGGCAATTCCTCATCTCCTGATATGTATCCAAATAAGCTTCTTCCTTGTAGATATGTCTTCATGCTCAATGACCAAGCTTGGTAATTGTTCTTGTCCAATTTGTCAATGAATGAAGGAAATCCATCTCCCATTGTTACCTTGTTTGCTCTGATACCACTGTTGGGAGAGATGGTAGGATGCACTCAAGAGATTGAGTTGAAACTGCTAGACTTGCTTTGCTTCAGCCCTCCTTTGCTTCAGATATGCTTAGTAGACTCCTTGAGCTTCCAAATGATACCAAAATATGCTATATGTACTTTGGAAATGGTTTGACTAATGATTAGATCAAAACAAATGAGTTTGCACTTCACTAGACTTGAAAATTTTCTATTTTGATCTTGATACCTGCTCAGTCTTTTACTCAGTGTGACCAGCACACTTACAATTGATCTAATTCCTTCTGGACATATTAAATTAGCTCAACAAGCTACCATTTGCAAGTGGAATGAGATAAAATGACAAACTATACTCTGAGAAATGAGTTTAGCAAAATTATATGTACCCCCGACTTTTTAGGAACACTGCAGCAGAATACCAGAGTCAACTTCGAGCGCGATTTCTCTGTAATGGCTGAATCAATTGACTTCAAAATTTGTAGGTGTATAGAAGACTTTGAGCTGAATCCAATGTGCCTTGAATCACGTGATTTGGTTCAGTAGATCCTGAGATATGCTTCTCTGAAGTTGACAGACTTGAAGTAGATGACTCAGAGAAAATCAGAGATAGTGAATGTAAATCTTTATATTAGTTCACATGAATGTACAATCTCATTGGCTTGATAGATGTAGCCTAATGAGTTGGAGATGTGTAGGCTATGGTGTAGCACTCACACAATCAATGATCAAGTGTATTAGCCTCAAGAAAAGTGAAGGACACCTGCGACTTTTTGATTGCATCTTTTATAGAGAATGAGTTGAGATTTGAATTTGAATTCAAATTCAAATCTCCTATAATCACTCCTCTAAAAGTAGGGAGATATTCTCTCCAATTACACCATCCAATTTCCACGACTCTAATCAATTAGGTGTGTATACATAATGCCAAGTCACTTTAGACTTTTACAAGGAGTAAAAAGATAATAAATCATAGGTATGGGTTCCTATGCCCTTTCCTTCAAGTAAGGCCTTGATGAAATTTGTCCAAGCTAATCTTCCAAAGTTCCAAGCCAAGTGTGAAGGCTTGAAATGCACCAACAAAACCTGCAACTCAAGAACCAATTAAAAAGCCTTTTAACTAGCCGATGAGATTTATATGGTGTGATGAGTTGGATCACCCTTTTTGGACATGTACATCTCTCCGACAGGAAAAGGAGAGAAATTTCGTTTTGGAAATCGATAGACAACTTTATTACTTTATCACAAAAGATCCTCTAGTAAGAAACTTTGGGAAATGAGGTTTGAAGAGGTTGCACGAAGCTTAAACAAGCCAAAATTCCTACTCTTATAGTCATTTTTAGACAAATGTGTACAATGCTTCTTGTAGAGTTAAGTTGATTAGGAAAACACTTAAGGAATGTAGCTCTAATATACATGCGAAAACACATTGGAATGAATGTGTTGACCTTAGTTAAGTGTATGTAGATGAAGTAAATATAGAAGAGAAACAAAAGAGAGTGACTAGATTTAGGAAGGAAGATCACAAGCAAACACCAAATGAACAAGCTCAAGATCCTAAAGAGATCCCTATGAAAGGAAACGGAAACCACCAAAAGGTGAAACTTGGAAAGAAGAAATTGAAACAAAAGAGGAGGAATAAGGAGAAAATATTGAGGAAAAGGGAGAAAACCCAACAAAGAAACCTCCAGCTTGTAGATTGATTCCTTAATTGGAGAACATTATTGACATCAAAAGAGTCATCTATGAGAAGGTTCTCAAAGTTGAAGTAACTCTTTGGGTAGAGGAAGTTTTGGGAATGTCAGGATCTGATGTAAAAGAAGAAATAATTAATATTATATGAAGAAGAACAGAGCCAAAAACAAACAAAGAGGAAGATGTAGAGATGGATGAGCCAAAAGTAACCACTAGAAAAGTAAATGAACATGAAATGGATGATAATTCTGGGCATAAAAACTATTTAGGATCTGTGGCTGGGAATTTAGATAAGTCAAATGGAAACCCGCAAAGCCATTTTACTCATAAAAATTGGGCAAGGGGAACCACAAAGACTATGGTCAAACAAAAAAATAATCCTAAACTAGATCTTGCCTTGCTAGATTCTGGCTCAAAAATCAATGTAGTGTCGAAAGAGCTTTATGACAAAGGTAGGTGGCCTATTGATAGAGACCACCAATAGCAAATGAAAGCTTCTAATAATGCTCCCAATCATCTTCTACGTGCTTGTACCCCTTTGTATTGGTAATGTGAAAGAAGATCGTCATTTCTTTGTGCATGAAGATTGTTCTTTCCCATTATTCTATGAAAACCTTTCATTTGTGAACAATACATGGAAACTGAAGTCTTTTCACGTGAGGGGTTGAACTCTATTCACTTTATGACTATCTCTGTTAACCATCTTAGAGTTAGCATATTTTGAGGAAGTATCCTCTCAAGTACTTTGAATAGGATTTTGAGTAAGTGCCACTATTACGTGGGGTATAGTGGTACCTATGTCCTTAATTTTTGGCATTTTGATTCATTTGTTCCTGAAAATTTTTCTTTTGGTTTTTCTTTTGTTCAAATTTCTTTTCTCATGTGTTCATGTCATGGATGAAATAGAAACATTGATGGGGAAAAAAAAGCTAAAACAAAACTTATACAATTACCATCTTTAGAAATGTATGCAATTTTATGTGATTGGATTAATGAGCATCATCACTTTGATGGATTCAAGCCAAGTATAGATACAAAATACAAAACTATAGACAGAAAAGTGAAACCACTAGCTCAACCTGAAAATTTCACTTTCGAGCCTCGCAAAATAGGTTGTGCAAATCCCATGGTTGTCACTCTACTGATCATTTCTACAATTCCACACATGTGAGGAGATGGATGAGCATGCTCTAGAGATGAGCTAGTGTTCCATAAAACCTACTCTAAACTTGCCAAGTTAACTCCAAGGAGGCTTAATAGACTTCTTTAGCTTCAAACTAATGAATTTGGAACCACCAAGCTCTTTGGAACATCATTCCCAAAAGTTTGCATAAAAAATAGATAACTTGCATGTACTAGAAATGTGAAGAAACGTTGTATTTTGGGAATAGAAGTGCTCAATAATGTGCTCAGAGATCACAACATGGTACAAATCAACCACATAGCTTTTGCAAACATCTAATTGGAGTATGTAGCTTACTAAAGCAAGTCATTTCATCAATTTAGCCTCACCATACATGGAGAAAGGAATCTAACAAGTCAGGGGGGTCATCTAGACATTTTTGGATCTAGAAGATGTGCAGACATAGTCACCTTCTATGATTCATATCTCACTTTAGGGATGGTTTGAATTGATTCTTCATACCACATGCGTAGTTGGTTCAGATCCTAACTTTATGAGACTCCTTGTTTCTTTTGCTTTTACATTTATCCAAATTAACTTTGCGAAGAATGACTAGCATAGGTTCACATATAGTTCCTTCTTGTGAAGAGATAAAATGGATGTGGAGTCCCATGACGTTAGCAATGCACTTAGGCTTGCTAAATGTACCACCACCTTCCCCTCAAGCCTAAGATGCTCGAGTCTTCAATCCTTCATGATTTCTTGTAGTCCAATCATGGATTTGAATCTGTTTAATTTTCTTCCATCGAATGCTTTTATCATCATATCTGCACATTGTTGTTGTGTGAATACATTTGAGAGTTGTATCTCCTTAATCATGATCTTTTCTCTAATGTAATGGTAGTGAAATTCAATATGTTTGATCTTGGCATGATATATAGGGTTAGTAGCAAGATGTAATGAACTAATATTGTCTCCAAATTGGAGTTGAAGTATTCAACCTAAATTTGAATATAGGTTTTTTATCCACATGGCTTCTTTTGTAGCACTTGCAAGTCCTTTGTATTCAGCTTCTATTGATGAAAGAGAAATTGTAGGTCACTTCTTAGAGGACCATGAATTAACTTTGTACCTACAAAAGTAACGTAACCTGATTTGCTTCTCCTATCATCTTTGGAGCCTGCCCAATCTACATTGAAAAAGAGCTTGATATCTATATGAGATCTATATGGATAGTACAATCCTTCATTGATTGTACCCTTCAAATATTTTAGGATTTGTTTGGTTGCTTCCATGTGAGGCTTCCTTGGAGTGTGAATGAATGGACTTAGCACACTAACTCCATAGCATATATCTACTCTAGTTAGAGTAGCATAATTCAAGCTCCCAACCAAGCTTTGGTAACTAGTCCCATCTTCAATTAACTCACCTTCATGAGCACTTAGGTTCAAATTTACCTCCATTGGTGTACCTGCAATCTTCATATTTTCCATCTTGAATTCGGTAAGCATATCTCCAATGTACTTTCTCTTAGTTAGAAACATACCTTTCTCTATATATACCACTTCCAAACCTAGGAATTATGTGAGTAGTCGAAGATCACTAATCGTGCTCTTCTTTCATTTGAGACTTGATCCTTCTGATTCCCTCTACATCACTTCCTGTAATGACTATGTCATCCACATATACACATAGGTATATGATCTCTCAGTGGTTCCTCTTAATGAAGAGGGAAGGATCTACCTTTCTTACCATAAAACCTTTATCCTACAAGTAAGTGGCAAGTCTATGATTCCAAGCCCTGTGAGCTTGCTTCAAGCCATACAAGGCTATCCTTAACCTGCATTCATATTCGGGATATGATTGGTCTTCATAGATAGGAGGTTGAGCCATCTACACCTCCTCTGAAATCTAACAATTTAGAAAAGCATTTTTAACATCCATTTGATAGATATTCCAATTCTTCAAAGATGCTACACTCATAAGTACTCCAATTGTGGGGATATTTGCCACAAGTGAGAATGTATCTTCATAGACAATGTCTTGGGTTTTTCAAAACCCTTTGGCTAAAAGATTTTCTTTGTACCTATTAAAAAGCCATCAAAATTCTATTTTACCTTGTAAATCCACCTTGAACCAATGACCTTCATAGATGGTTCTTGGGAACCAATTACCAAGTTTGATTTTCTTGTAGAGCTTCTATCTCGTCTTCCATGACATCTCTCCATTCTAGCTTCTTCTTGTCCTCTTCATAGATAGATGGTTCTTCTATGTTTGTATCCTAAGCTATGTAAATAGAATGCTTGCTGACCAAAGAAGTGTCATAACCATACCTTTCTGGATTCCTTTTCTCTCTAGTAGATCTCCTTATAGTTTCTTGAGGTGATTGTGCCACATGTCTCATTTCCTGCACTTTGGCATTGCCTTTTGAGTTCCAAGAGTTGCTTTCCCTTCTTGGAGTTTTTGGGTCTTGTTCATTATCATTTGATTCTTCATGTGTATGCTCATTCCTCTTTATTAATGTTGGAACGTCTTCCTCTAGGTCATAGGGAAGTTTGATTTTCTTGCAATCATCCTCAAACCAAGATTTGTTTCCATCAAACACAACATCTCTACCTACAATAACACCTTTATTGCTTGGATGATATAGCCTATAACCTTTTTTATTAAGGTCATAGTCAATAAAGATGCATTTCTTTGCCTTTGAATCTAATTTTCCTTTGATTTGTGAAGGTCTGTGTGCATATGCTATGCATCTAAAGATCGTGTAATGATCAAGGCTAGGTCTTCTTCCATTACATGCTTCATATGGTGTCATCCCATCCAGTGTTTTTGATGGACGTCTATTGATCAAATAGGTGGCTATAGATAGAGCCTCTGCCCATAGGTAACTGGGCAAGTTCTTCTCATTTAGCATTGATCTTGCAACCTCCATTATGGTTCTATTTCTGCTCTCTGCCACTCCATTTTGCTTTGGAGTATACCTAGTTGTAATCCCTCTTTTGATTCCTCTCTCTTGGAGACAAGAATAAAATTCATGGGAGAAATATTCTCCGCCTCCATCTAATCTTAGCCTCTTCAAAGTCTTACTTGTTTGATTTTCTAGAAGTGCTAGATATTTCTTGAAACAAGATAACTGATTTTCTAGAAGTGCTAGATATTTCTTGAAACAAGATAACACTTCATCTTTATGCTTTATAAAATATAGTATTGTCCATCTTCTAAAATATTCAATGAAGAAAACATAATACCTGGATCCAGAGATTAAATGCTCCTTTCTTGGCCCCCATACATCTCTATGGACTAGCTCCAATAGATCTCCATGAATGTATCCCTTCTTTGTGAATGGTTTCTTGTGAGACTTGCCAAATTAAAAAGCACTACATTTGTAAATTATGTGTTGTTTGGATATGTTTGGTAGGCAAAGTGCACATTGATCCCTAATAATTTTCTTGAGAGCCATTTCACCTATATGAGCCAGCCTCGTGCAAGATTTCCAATTCTAATAAGGTTTGGCTACCATAATTGAACAATGCAATGTTCCTAGTATCTTGGAGCTCAAAAGTAAATAGTCTACTTGACTTTTCTCCTCTTGCTATCCTCTTGAATCCCTGATGTGGATCCTTGAAAAATGCTACCTACAATCCGTTTGATTGGAGAAGAAGTTTTGTGATAGCTCAAGGTTGTAAATGAGTAGCACTCATCGTTCATGCAATCATTTATGTGTGCTTTTGTTGCCCACCAACACTAATTTAGCTAACCAACACTAAATATGGAGCAAAGAGGGCTATAAAATAGAGCAATTGAGCCAGCTTCGGAGGTGTGTTTTTCTCGCTTCAAGTTGACATTATCAAGCTTAGATGATTCTTGATCATTAGAGAGAGAGAGAGGGAAAGAGAGTGTGAATAGGTGTTGTGCATATGAGAGATGATTATACCTACTATTTAAAATATTAAAATTTGAATTCTTAAGATGTTGTTGGTTCAACATTGAGGGGATATAACAGGTGCTATTCATTCATGCAGGCATTGGGAAGGAGAAATAGAATGTTGAAACAATTATCACGTATTTCATGGAGTACAATGTTGATTTTCTTATAACTATATTCACTTTTATGAATTTACATATTACATATACTACTTTGATGTTTTGTAGGATGCTTTTTAGTAGGCTACTACTACTGTTATTTTTGTTTAGTGTTCTAGTCATGTGAAAATGATGAGCCAAAACGTGTACATGAAGATGTGGCATATGATACCTGAAGAATCTACCTTAATTGGGCACTTCTTCATTTTGTAGCTATTGCGCTCACGCCTTAGATGGGAAATCATAAAATTGGACACTGATGGAGCGCAAGGTTTAGGAGTTGTGTCACACTCTAGTTCTAGGCAATGCTACATTACAGTATCTTCTATGATGCTTCTGATAGACCATTTTGCATTCTCTACTTCTCTGATCGCTTCTCCTATCTACCAAGATATTTCTTCTACTCTTTTAACTACCATCAAGTGCTATCATTTGACACTGATGTTGTTCCAAACCATCATGGTAATTTTGAGTGAATTTCAAAGTGTGAAAAATGGAGCTATAATATTCTAAAGGAGCTACAATATTCTACTTGAATACATGTGGTTTTTTTGTATGAGCAGGGCTCTTGTGTTATCTATATGGAAGTAGATGTTTATTATCTATGTGTTGCTATGATATTGTTCTATGTATGATAATAGATTGAACAAATTCACAAGTCATTTACATATGAGAGTAATGTCAAAGTTGCACAATGAATGCAATTAACTTCTTTGTTAGCGTTTCCATTGTAGGGGTGTAGAATTACAGTAATAATTATTCATTCTATTAAGAGGATTATGCTCATTAATGTATGTGAATTGTTGAAAAACGTGATCTAGCTATAGATTTTTAGTCATGTATATTGCGTATGTGTAATGAGATTAATTAATACATAATCTTTCAAACAATCGCAAGAACTTGGCTTTGAATAGGTATTTGATTTTGTCTGGCTATTTGACTATGAGTTCCTGCCTTGCATAAATAATCAAGAACAGTCCCTTTTGAAGCAAGATATCATTATATGTGTTGAAATTTTCTTACAATGAAGAAATTTCGCACAACCATTTGGAAGTTCTAGATTTTGAGTTCAAAGGATGAAGTTTTGCAAAAATACTACTGCTAACCGTAAATATTTACAGCCTTTGCTTTAAAGGAGCTTATAACTTGGAAACCACTTTTATTTTAGATGCTATTGCTAACATGATATTTTGTTTTCCTCTACTATGGTCATAATGATTTGAATGACATTGTCTTTCATGCAACATAGAAAGACCTGTCAAATAATTGGTTGAAACTTTTTGTGCAATTATTGAATCTGATTGCATTATTGTCAATTCTTTGGTGAGGATCATTTCCAAAGATGATGAAAAAGATGATGATCAATTTTATACTTAAGCAATTGCATGAAAAATTGTTTTGCCATACATTCTTGGCCATACCCTAATTTTGACAAGGTTTCGTGATTGAAGTACTCACCATCTTTGAATTTGTTTCTATCACTTTAGCCGCTTGAGACAACCCACATGTAGCAGACCATTCGAACACTGGAATTAGACTTGATCCATCAAGTGAGCCTTTCACTCTGAGAATGTGTTTTGAAATAGGTATATTTGTAGCATATCACATGAAATAAAAGACAATGTGGGAAATTCCTATTTGGAAATCACTTATTCAGAAAGGTCTTTTGTGGATCCTAACCCATAGCCTCCTAGTGGTGGCATAAGACATGAGAGATCCAAGTTGTAAAATACTAGAAGTATGCCATTGAAAAGTACCAATCATTTAGAGTTTTCTCTTGACAACCTTGATGAAGAAGTAAACTCTAGATTTCCAAGAGCACTTAAAAAAAGACTCCAAGAGAAAGTGTTAACACAAGAGCAAGGTGCCTGCAAAGCATGTGTTTATGGATAAGTTAATGAGTGAGTTAATCCTCCTATGCTGATAATGCAAGAGCCAAGAAAAACCTTTTGACCAAATCAAATGGAAAAGTGCATGAAAAAAATTACTATGAAGGGTCCAATGATCCTTATGACCACATGAACTCATTCAAACATGTTGAGGTTAGACCAGATTACATATTTTTCCATCCAATATGATGCATTTGGATAGACTCTAGTAGGGATTGGATTGTCATTGGTCTTGGGGAAGACCTTATAGGCATGTTTTGAAAATGAGATGTAAAGCACAATTCAACAAATTTGATTTATAGATCCAAACAAGCTAGTCATGAATCTTGGAAAGTTATGACTAGAGGATTTAAAACATACATAGATGGATGCCTGATGGGGAGAGCTTCTAACACTCAGAATGTAGCTATGGAGGATAGCTACCCTCAACTAGGCCCACACACAATAATATATGGTCATTATTCTTGACTTTTAACTACAACTATGCAAATAATCAAAATCAAAAATTACAAACTTAAACTAGAACTTGAATGCTATTGATGAAGATTTGAATCAAACCAAGTGGATGTTCCAACTCAAGGAACTAACCACTTCAAGACATGCTATCTGATGCCAACATGCTACATATGTGTCGACATATATATTCATAAACTTAGCGATTTCTCACAATTTCCAAGTTTTGCACAAGATGGGGTACTATATGAGAGACCAAATGATGCTTGAGATGAAAACAAAATGAGTAAAATAAGAGAGAAAATAATGCTCTACAATCTATTAGAAAGCGAATTGTGAAAGCCTAAATTCATCTTTGGATAGAGAGGACAAAAATCATGAGAAAATGAGATAAGAAAGCAAGGGGGATGCTTTCTGCAGTTTAGTACTTCACTAAACTAAGAAGGAAAATCATGGAATGCATACAGTTTAAAACCCAAAGGGGAGATGATGCTTATATAGAACCTCTACTTTTCCTAGAATCTATCTAACCACCAACCAATGGTTGTAGGTGCACATTTTGTTGGGTAATTTAAAAGATTTGAATTTCATTGATTTTGGTGGAGCTCTTGAATTGATTCCAAGAATTTGGTTCCTCCTTTTTTATTGAATCACTTGAAAATTTCATCGTAGAGCCATTTTTTATGTTTGAGTCTTGATTTTCAACACTCCCGCTCAAGTCTAAATGCCTAGATCCTTGCTTCCAATGCATGTCTTGAAGTCTTCTAGGTTTAATCCATCCACTGTTTTTGTTAACATATCTACATATTATTCCTTTATACTCACATGCTCTACCTTTACATCGTTTGACATAATCTTTTGTCTAATAAAGTGGTATTGTACTTCTATATGCTTGGACCTTTCATGGAACATCTGGTTTTGAGCGAAGAATATGCTACTTATGTTTTCACAAAAATAGGTACTTGCTTAACATGCACATCAAGATCAATAAGAAATTTCTTGAGCCACATAAGCTCATATAAGACTTTCCATAAGCCTACATATGCAGCTTTGAATCATGATAGCACCAATATTGATTGTTTTTTAGACATCCATGAGATGGTCCTCTTCCTTAGCATGATGATATATCCACTAGTGCTCCTTTTTTCATCCTTCAACCTACCTAATCAGCATCATAATAAGCTTTTTTATGCAATGAAACATCAAATGGACAATAGAGCCCTTCATTCATTGATCCTTTTGGGTACCTAAGTATAGTTTTGGTTACAAAAAGATGAGGAATTCTTGATGCCTGTAAAAATTGTATAACACTTCAACCACATGTGGAATATCTAGTCTTCGCATTATAGCATACAAGAAAGAACCAATGATTGAGCTATACATGTCCTACACTTCTATACTCTCATGATCACATAGTTTGACATTTACTTCTGGTGGATTTGTAAATCACACAAGTTAAATTTCTTCAAAGGGTCTAGAATGTATTTCATTTGCATTAGGTATATACTTTCTTCATTACACAGTACTTCAATCCCAAGGAAGTACCTTAAAAACCCTAGATTAGAGATTTTAAAATTACATCCAATCTTCCTCTTTATTTCCTAGATGTTAGCTTCATCATCCCTTGCAAAGATCAAATCATTAGCATATATACAAATGAAACAAATTTTGCTACCTTCCTTCCTCACAAACCTTAATGATTCTAATAGTATCCACATTTTATCAAGTAGTCCAAAATTCTTTTGTTCTAAGCCCTTGATTCTTGCTTGAGTGTGGGCTCTTGATACCGAGATAGGTGCATCTATTCAGAAGGAAAAGAACCTTAGTGATATACATGAAGAAGGCACTAGGAAGAAAACCAAGTTGTCAAACATAGTTTAAGTGTCACCATCAATGAGTACCTAGGAAAGCACAAAAACAACGTGCAAAGAAGCGTAGATGCACCATGAAAATCCGGGTCTCAAAGTCTAAAATACATTCATTGGATGGTGTCAAATGCATATGGAGGCTTAGGAAGATTGTGCCTCATCTCCATCTAACAAAAACCTCTAGAATTGTTACCAATCATTGCAAAGATCTAGGGAGCCTGAATCAAATCTTCATCCCTTACTCCCACATTTTATTCGAAAAGGGAATTACATATTTTTGGAGGTCCAAAATCAAGCAACCTAGTTCACCTTAAGCCAAGGCTTGCAAAAGTAAACTATGGCACAAACCATAACAATGGGAGGTGGGTCGAAAGTAGAAACTAGACACTTCTCTAGAAAGCTAAACTCCACCAATCCTTTGAGCAACAATGTATTAAGTTATCTCCTACAATCCATCACATATGGGTTGATAATATAACACCATTTTCTACATCAATATCACTAATACCTGACATTCCTAACTTCAAAATGAGAAATATTTTTCCATTATATCTAGAGAAGCTATAGAAGAGTGGGACTAGCCTCTTTGTGTAGGATCCATGTGATGATTACTCAACCTTATCTATTACATCATTCTTGGATCAATTTCACTTCAAATATGCATCCAATAAGGGCTACACTACATTTCCTTGTATTAGACAATGTTGTGATATCCTATGCATGAGAGTGACACATTGTACTGAAAAGTCATAGTAACTTGGTATACTTGGATTTTTATTACTAATGTTTTCTTTCAGGTTATTTATAATCGCTTGACATACAATCATTCAACGGTTGGAAAACAACCCATTCATGAAGTAATTCTAGATTAGCTACAATAAGACGAATTAGGTTATTGATTTGAAAACCTTTGCCAAATTCAAATACAAGGTGATTTTCCTCATCAAAAAATGTGTGCAAACTGTAGGACATTGGGTCGTGAAGGAAGGACCCTTACATTTCTTTTGTCGGTCTAATTTATTTAGAAAGGTTATGGCATATCAAGGGTCCCTTTTTTCAACGATCAAATTATCCTCTTCAACGTGTATTTGGTGATGCTAATGTTTTAAATGTCCACTTTTTAGATCATTGACATAGTTCATGGTTATTACTGAAGGAAACCTAGAGACCACGACCATCTTACTACATATCCTCATTCTATCAACCAATGACATCTAGGATTCAAATATCATTCCTTCACATGTCAAGCTTGATCATGTACTCAATGGAGCTACCATGATCATGTTGATTTGACATCAATCACCTTTAGATGAAATCCTTGTGATCCTTAGAATCCAATGCTTTGTCAACAACTAGAACTAGAGCACCCCAATTTAGACCCCCTTTTCATTTTAAAATTTTTTCTTTTTGCATTTTCAAAGTATGCATGCATAGGGACACCCTATTAGTCCATGCACAAATATGTTTTCCTTGCCATGCTATGGTTCTTGTTGCACCTACTACAAAGCAAATTCATTGGGATGGTAGAGATGCACATGCACATGCATTGATATCTTTGTCTATCAAATGTGCCATTATCCCTCATGTTTTCTCTTGCAAGACAACAAAAGAGTCTTTGTATACTCGTACAACAGTATACCAGACAAGAAATGAGGATTGTGTTTCTTATCTCTGAAAAGAGTTGGAGAGTGACCATATGAATGAAGGGAATTCAATGGAAAAGCTTTTGGAAAATCTGAAAGATTTGAAGGATTGATTGACTTTTGTTGCTCAAATCTTGCTAGATAGTCCACTTGTATAGAATCTGCTTAACAATCTTCAAGATTTACATCAGACTTTTGCTTCTACTTTTAGATTGATGATGAAAGACAATCCAAATGCCTTGAAGTTTGAGGAGCTAGTCTCGGTTTTGTTTCACGAGGACGAATCCAGGCATAAGAGGTCAATTATGTGTGTTTCAAATGAATGTCACATGTAAATGGATGTCATCTACTAGTAAGGAGGAATCTGCTTATGTTGCACAATCATGGAAGAAAACAATGTCAAGAAGGTGGAAAAGCAAAAAAAAATGCTAGTATAAGGAAAATGATGATGTCATTAAGAGTTGTTCTTAACTAGCTGGAAAAGAAGCAAAGAAGGCGATTGGAATGGTTGTTCTAGAGGCCTATAAATCTACAACAAGGTCTACTACTTCTTTGTAAGAGGAAGTTTGGGCACAACATAACTGCCTTGCAAGAACTAGTTGAAAAAATAGTTGTACAAGTGAAGGGGCATAGTGTCCACAGGACCCACTACATCCCACAAAGCAAGGGTAGGATAGTTCAAAGGCCAAACAATGGTGATCATCCAAAGGTAGTAAGAAATCTATGCCTATGGTATATGGCAAGATGATCAAACCAAAAAAAAAGTTACAAATCTATTAGAGATAGTTACAAAGAAGGTTAATAAACTTTTTGTTCCCCTTATGGAGATTGGTTTGCATGGAATCTTGTTGTTCTCCAAGACAAACACTATGTGGTGTCTGAAGAGAAGAGACTTGTTACAATTAAAACTTCTTGCACCTAAAAGTGAATGGATTTTTCAATTGACCACTCTTTCTAGGGGTTGTCAAAGTTGGTAGCACATATTTCTTTCCAAATCTTCCATAGAGATTCTCTTGCAATTGCATTCCACAACGTAGTAGTGCACTGGTCACTCCTCCAAGAAAAGCTTGCTTCCAATTTATTTCAGGATGTAACACCATAAGTTTCCCCATGACCTACCAAAACAAGAAACGCCTTGGGCACAAACGAAGGAGGTGTCCCAAGTCTTCTCTACCATTGATCCAACACTTACACTACAAAGGGGGAGTGCAAATTTTGTTAGCATTAACATTAACATGAATTCCACATGGAGAATCTGCCACATGAAAACAACTTTTTCATTTTCAATGAAAGGATGCCATAGTGCAAGGAACTTAAAATCCCATCTGATACTCAACCAATTTAGATACCACTTCCTATTAAGCAAGATATGAAAATCTAGATCTTCTTGAAACTAGGTATTTTTTCCAAGTTGTTGCCATTGTGAAATTTTATACCTCCAATCCAAGCGGGATCATGGTTGAGAAGAAGGCGAGACTTCAAGTTATCCCAAGCATTGATTTTGTTTCTTAACAAGAACTAGTCTTTATAGTCCACTCTCTAACTTGGGTTAATGTCCTCAAATTGGATCCATTGTTGTCTATTTTGATTCCGAAAATGCTTCCAAATATGAAAAACTTTATTCCCTTGTTTCTTTGCTCTTTGGAGGTCTTTAAAATCAACAACCTCGACTCCCTTAATCACAAACCATATCGAATTGTTCTTCCAAATACCAACAACCCACTTCCTCTCTTCATTGATCTTGAGCCAAGGTTTGATCTTTTCACATTTTTTCCATGACAAAAAAGTCAAATTCGAGCCCTTGGGAGGAAGAAGTAAAGGGGATAACAACAAATTGAGTAAATTATGAAGCTTCCAACTAGGTAGACCTTGAAAAGTAAGTGCGCTTGTGTTTTAAAAGATCACTTTGGCTGAGGAGGTATCCATATTACTCCAAGCTTTAGTCAATGATTTGATCATCAACGTATTGGCTAAACATTCAATGTCCAAAATACCGAGCCATCTCTTACTCACACAAATAATGGATCTTATTATCTTGCCAAGAACAAAGAATGGGAATTTATCAATGTTTTCAGCTATGATCCATCTTCTCATGAGTAGTGTACATATGTAGTAGACTCCAATGTTTAGTACTTTGATAGAGGTGAAACCAAACATATTACCTCGTAGTGCTATTTCTTCACCTCCTTGAGGGTGCTCCAATAAGGAATACTATGCTAACAACTCCTCTTATCTTGTAATGGGAGTTTGAAAATACATTCTAAATACTACTAGTGAAAGTTTCTTCTTATATTTAAATGTCTTACACTTACTAGGGATCAAGAAAAATATGTTATAAGTTTGAGCATTAGCCAAGATTGGTTTGGTTTGTTGATGAAATGTGTATAGTTCATGATATCCAAAATGGTGATATTATTATAAGTTTCGGCATTTTATGTTGTTGCATGTATAAGCTCAAAGATTATATGAAATATGTGAATAATACAACATGTGTGTTTCATGATTTTGATGCTATCTCAAATGCAAAGCTTCGGCATGCATGATTTGTTCATATTAATTTTGCTAGTTTGCTACACTAGAAATCGAAAATAGTGTCCCCTCTACCCAAACTTAAGGAACCTTCTAAACATATCTATGAAGGCTATATTTTGGATAGAATTTAGGACTCATCCTTCCCAAAAGATGGTTTAGTAAGAGTTGTACATAAATTATAGCCCGTTCAATATAGTGATGTATGTGGTCGTATCCAGATACATTCATTGGAAATAACCTATACTTCATGAATTTCCTTAATGAATTTTCCATGCATGAATAGGTGTATCCATTCAAAGAAAATTTAAACGCTTTGCATGCTTTAAATAGTTCCTCGTTATGGATGAAAATCTATCAGCATGTTTAATGAGCAACCTCCATTTTGATTATCGAGGGAAGGGGGGAGGGTGGGGGTATATGTCTTTTGAACTTAATCCATTTTTGGTTGAGATAAAAATTAGTGTAGAGCACCATAAACAACTCAAAAAAATGGAGTTAATAAAAGGAGGAATAGGTCCCTAATGGATATAGAAAGGTGTATGGTCAAAAGTCAAGCTTTACCACATAATGTCTTGCTTGAGGGTGTTATGCATGCAACATATGTATTGAACAAGTGTCCCACCAAATCATTGTGTTCTATTACTCCATAAGAGGTTTGGCATGGTTGAAATCCATCTGTTCTCATCTAACGCTTTTGGTTGTGCATTGTGCCTAAAGAAGAACAAAGAATATTGGGTGATAAGGTTTAGAAAGGTAATTTTGTTGAGTACAACTATGAAAGAAAAGGCTATTGTTTATATTGTCCATGGACTAAACACATGCTAGTTAGGCTAGATGCTATTTTTGTGGAAGATGAAATTCAGCCTTGACATTCATGCACTAAGGAGACATCTCTTAGCTCAGAGGATACTTTCCTACTGCCTTTTATAGGTGGAGAGTCAATCCGAGGTAATTTCTTAGCCTTTATAGGTTTCAAATGATGATGAGAATCACCACATTTTTTATCGAGATCTAAAAGATGCACTTGTTGATGAGAGGGATAAGATAGAAGAGGCAAAAACTATGCCTAGATGGTTGGCATAGACTTTGAGGGATAGCAAATTATATGCACCTTTATAATGTCATACTACTTTAGGCTCTCTAGTCCTTACTTTGCATCACATTGTCATGCAATGGCTATCTCTAGTCCTTAGAATGAGGATGAGCTTGTTTCCTTTGATGAAACACAAAATTCAAAAAATTGGATGCATGCTATGCAATCAGAATATGATCTCTGATGAGAAAGAGTACTTGGTCTTTACATGATTTGCCTCCCCAAAGTCCATTTGTACAAAATGGATATATTGAAAATTTGAAAGGTAAAAGGCTAGGCTTTTTTCCAAAGGTTATGCTTAAGAGAGAGGCATCGATTTTGATGAGACATTTTCTCCCACATGATAGATGACCACCGTTCGTAGCATTTGTGCACTTGTAGCTCATCACTGTTAGGATGTACACCAGTTGGATCTTGAAAGTGCAATTTTGAATGATGATGTACATGAAGAAACATATGTATTTCAACCCCATGGTTGTTGGAGTTAGACGTGTGCGGAAGCACACAAACAACACAAGGAAGAAGAAGAAGCTTGGAGCACAACACACAATACTGAATGTATTACTAGAGAATGTACAAAGATTAGTAGCCCATTAGGGCAATAGGCATATATACAAGCCGGGGGAAAAAAACCTCCTAAAGAGGGAAAAAAATGCCTCGAGAGTCCTAGAGTGTTCACACACATCACTACCTAAATATATCAACAAATCCCCCCTAGAGTGATGCGGTGAACAAGTAGCTGGCACTCATGTATAAGGAAGTGCCAAGCTATGTGGAAATCACTCCACAAAAGGAAGTAAGCCCAAAGCTTTGCGGAAAGCTTCAAACTTCTCCCTAGGCAGAAAAGGTCTGCAATGTTCTCCTGCGTGGGCACATATGCCAAGCTCATCTCCCCAGCAGAGAACCTCTCCCTGACATAATGATAATGCACCTCAATGTGCTTAGTGCGAGCATGGAACACAGGGTTCCTCGCCACTACCAATGTGCTCTGACTGTCTGTGAAGATGGTGGTGGCAGAAGACTCACCAACACCCAAATCAGCCATAAGGCATCTGAGACACACACACTCAATAGTTGCTGTGAAAGCTGCCCTATACTCAGCCTCACATCTGGAAGTGGCCACAGTAGGCTGCTTCTTGCTCAACCAAGATATACATGAGCAACCAAGCATGAAGCAAAAGCCACTAGGGGACACACGAGTGTCATAGCAACCAGCCCAATCAGAGTCAGAAAAAGCATGCAAATCTGGTGGTAGTGATCCCCCCTTGGGATAAAACAACCTAAGTAGCCGAGTACCACTCAAGTAGCAAAAGATGCGCTTAAGTTCTTGCCAATGTTTGACTCGTAGGCAATGCATACACCTGCTCATCTGTGAGATAGCAAACTGAATATCTACCCGAGTAATGCATAAGTAAATCAAGCATCCAACAGCCTGCTGATAGAGAACAGCATCAAATGCATCTCTAGCATCATGAAGACTCAATCGTAAACCTGTGTCCATAGGAGTGGCAATAGGCTTAGAGTCTTCAAGGAAAAGTGCTGCAATAATGTGTCAATATATTTCGTTTGACACAAAGCCATTCCACCATCAACTTGCATAAACTAAATGCCAAAATAGTGATGCAAATGCCCCAAATCAGACATCTCAAATGAGGCATGCAAATCAGCCTTAAAATCAGCAATATGCTTCTCAATAGGACCAGTGAGCAGCATGTCATCGACATAGACAACAATGATCAGAAGCACATCATTAGCACGCTTAACATATAAGGTGCTTTCACTTGGATTGTTCTCAAAACCATGTGCAATTAGTTAGGCATGTATCTTCTCATACCAAGCACGTGGTGCTTGCTTTAAACCATATAAGGCCTTCTTTAACCTGCACACCTGGTTTTCATGCCCTTTCTGCACAAAGCCACGGGGCTGAAACACATACACTTCTTCATGCAAGTCACCATTTAGAAATGCTATTTTAATGTCCAACAGATGTACATTCCAATCACAATGGGCTGCAAGTGCTCAAATGCTCCGAACAGTAGTCATACGGCATGTAGGTGCAAAGGTCTCATCAAAATCAATGTCTCTTTCCTGCGCATAACCCTTTGCAATAAGCCTAGCCTTATACCTGTCAACTGTACCATCAAGTTTACGCATCAGCTTGTATACCCACTTAGTGCCAATGGCCTTCTTGCCAGGAGGCAAGTCACATAAAGACCAAGTATCATTCTTCATTATTGCATCATATTCAAATTGCATAGCAGCCATCCAATTTTCTGAATTTTGTGCTTCATCAAACGAAATAGGCTCATTCTCATAACAGAGATTAGATGCAGCCATAGCATAGCAACCTGATGCAAAAGAGGCACTATGAGAGCTTGATCGAGTATGATATGACAGAGGTGCATCTAATTTACTGTCACGTAAAGTCTGCACCAGCCATTTTGGCATAGTTGTTGCCTCCTCAATAGCTCTCTCATCAATAAGTGCATCAAAAATGGAATTATCTGCATCATCACATGAAACCTGCAAAGGCTCAGAAGTTGCCTCATTAGGACCAGCACTAGACTGTCCACCTGTAAAAAGAGGCAGCAAAGTATCATACATGTCTTTAGAGCTAATAGATGTCTCCTTAGTACATGAAAGCAATGGCTGAATAGCATCTTCCACAAAAACAACATCACGGCTAACCAGAATGCGTTTAGTCTGTGGATGATACAGACAATAGCCTTTACTTTCAGAAATGTACCCAACAAAAATACATTTTACTGCTTTATCATCCAATTTTCTGCGATGTTGTTCAGGCACTAATGCATATGCCAAATAACAAAAAACACGCAGATGAGCAACAGATGGCTTGCAGTCATGCCAAGCCACATATGGAGTGATAGACTGTAGCGCTTTAGTGGGACACTTGTTCAGTACATATGTTGCACACATGACAGCCTCAAGCTAGAAACTATGTGGTAAGGCCTGACTCTTGACCATACACCTCGCCATCTCCATGAGTGACCTGTTCTTTCGTTCAACAACTCCAATTTTATCCCACGTTCAACCAGAAATGAATTAAAATCAGAAGACATATATTCCCCCCTCGATCTGAACGGAGGGTGCCCATTTTACATGCTGACAGATTTTCAGCCAAAACCAAAAACTGTTTGAAGCACATGAACACTTCGGACTTTGCCTTCAATGGATATACCCATGCATGCCTGGAAAAATCATCGATGAAAGTCACGAAGTAAAGATAATTCCCAAAAGAAGGTGTGTGCATAGGACCACAGACGTCAGTATGTAGAAGCTGCAATTTCTAAGTAGCCCATACTGAACCATCTTTTGGAAAGGAAGAACGCGGCATTTTGCCCAAAATACAGCCCTCACAAACATGTTTCCAGGTGCCTCAAGTTTGGGCAAAGAGGACATCATTTCAGATTTCTACAGGCGTAGCAAACTAGCAAAATTTAGATGAACAAAGCGTGCATGCCAAAGCTTTGCATCTGACATAGCCTGAGAATCATTTACTGCACATGCCAAATCATTTACAGATCTTTCATAGTCTATGAGCTTATACAACCCATGACATAAAATGCCAGAAGCAATAATCACGTCGCCATTTGATAGATCATGAACTGTACACCTGTCATCAACAAATTTCACAACCAAACCAATCTTGGCTAATGCAGAAACTGATAACAGGTTCTTCTTGATCCTGGCACAAATAAAGCATCTAACAAAGTGAAAGAACTACCATCAACAGTACTCAAATGATCTTACCAACTCCCATAATAGGATAAGAGGAGTTGTTTGAGTATGTAACAGTATTCCTTGTAGGGGCAGGCTCGAGTGAAGAGAAGAAACTACACTGCGAGGTGATATGTTTGGTCGCCCCACTGTCAAAATACCAAACATCTGAGTCTACTACAGACATGCACTACTCATGAGAAGATGGGTCAAAAGTGCAAACAGTAGTAAATGCCCATTCTTCTTCCTACACAAGATTAGCAAACTCTATTTTTGGTGTAGAGGCCTCTGCAACAACCATTCCAGCCTCTTTCTTCTTTGCCTTTTTAGCAGCCACTTTTGGATAGTTCTTTATGATATGATCATTCCCTTTACAGTACTTACAAAACAATTTCTGCTTTTCTGATTTCTTCTCATCTTTATCTTCCTTCTTCGAATATGCAAAATTAGCAGATTTCTGCTTACTAGTTCAAGAGCTCCAGTTTCCTTTGCCCTTCTAACTAGCCACTAAAGCTTGATCTGCAACTCGCATAATGGACCTGTTTTGCCTGGACTGATCTTCCTACAACAGAACAAAGACTAATTCCTCAAATGATAAGGCATTTGGATTGCATTTCATCATCAACCAAAGAGTAGAAGCAAAACTCTGATATGAATCAAGAAGACCGTTCAGAATAGTCTGCACAAGTGAGCTATCTGGTATAACCTCATTAGCAAAAATCAATTTTTCTTTCAAGTCTTTGATCTTCATTAGGAAATTGTCCATAGAATAACCTTCATTCATGTGCTCGATCTCCAACTGTTTTCGGAGGTAAGCAACACGAGCCTCATTCCTAGCTTGGTACAATGTGGTAAGTGTATCCCAAGCATCCTTAGCTATTCTGCAAGAGCGTATGTGAGGAATAATGGCACGTTTGATAGACAAAGCTATCAATGCATGTAGCTGGGCATCTCTGCCATCCCAACAAATCATCTCTACAGTAGGTGCAATAGAAACCGTAGTACGAACAGGAATATGCAGAATATCATCATCTTCGAGACCTTCTGCATCAGCTTCTGTACCTGCTATTGTAACAGTTGCAGGTGAGATAGGACGTTTTTCAACACCCTGCACAATGTTCCACAATCCTTTTGCAACCAATACATGTCGCATCATATAAGCCCACAATGGGTAGTTGGTACCATCCAACGTATCCTCAACAGCCAACATACGAAATACATCACTACTTTCAGCCATGGCCGGTGACTAAAATACCTTGATGTAGAAAATCGATTGTATCTCAAAAAGTTGAATGGAATTCCCTAGACGAGTTCTGGTGGACCTGTAGCAGACTTCAAGACGCTTAAACTGGCGGACAGAAACTGGTATATACCTTTGGCACGAAAAGACGAAATAGCTTGCACAAGCACTGCGATAGTGCATTTGGAGGCCGAAACAAGCTTAGATCACGATTTCGGCACCACAAAGCGAAGCGGTTTTGATCTCGAAAACACCCTAAGTATGCTCACCAGAATTCGTGCGATTCTGAGACTGCAAACGGCAGTTATTGGAGTTAGATGTCTGTGGAAGCACACGAACAGCACAAGGAAGAAGAAGAAGTTTGGAGCACAACACACAATACTGAATGTATTACTAGAGAATGTACAAAGATTAGTAGCCCATTTGGGCAATAGGCATATATACAAGCCGGGGGAAAAAAACCTCCTAAAGAGGGAAAAAAAATGCCCCGATGGTCCTAGAGTGTTCACACACATCACTACCTAAATATATCAACAATGCTTTGTTATAGAAAGGGCATATCAAAATAAGCATCGAGATTGACTAGTGAATTATATGGTTTGAAGCAAGCAGCTCGATATGAGAAGATACATTCTTACTTGCTAGCACATGGTTTTGAGAATAGTCCAACTGAGAGCACCTTATATTTTAAGCATTTTGTTTATGCACTTTTGATGATTGTTGTCTATGGTGATGATATGTTGGTCCTACTAAGAAGCATATTGCTAAATTTGAGGCTCATATTCATGCCCCTTTTGAGACATCATATTTAAGGGATGTGAATCAAATTTTGGGCATTCAATTTATGCAAGTTCATGGGGAACTAGCTTTGTGTCAACAAATATGCATTGAAACATTATTGTAATATTTTGGCCTTGAAGATTGAAAACCTATTGCCATTCCCATTGAAACATGTTTAGGAGTCTTCATGATGCTAGAGATGAATTTGATGTTTTTTCCTATCAAGAGTCTATTGGATGCTTGATTTAGTTATGCATAAATCAACTTGATATTGAGTTCCCAATGTGGGAGATGAGTAACTTTATGCAATGCTCAGCTATCAAGCACTAGTGGGCCATTAAACACATATTTCACTATTGAATGGTACTGAGTCACTTGGATTTCTTCGTCCCAAGGTGGGATCATTGTGGCCAAATTTACGTACTCTTTTTGACTTAAATTAGGCTAGTTGTTATGACACTCATGTGTCCACCATGATTTTTTGCTGCATCCTTGGTAGCTCATGCATATATTTGTTGAACAAGAAGTATCCAACTATGGCCACTACTAGTTTTGAGGTTGATTATAGGGCAGCTTTCATAGAGATTATTTAGTGAGTGTGGCGAGTTGGTCAGTCTTCTACCACCACAATATTTAATGATAGTAAGAACACATTGGCAACTGCAAGGATATCTATGTTCCATGCTCACACAAAGCACATTGAGGTACACTATCATTATGTTAGGGAGATATTCTCTGTTGGAAAGATGAGTTTGGCGTATGTTCCCACACACAATAATGTTGTAGATCTTCTCTCAATCACTCTGTCTATGGAGATGCTTGAAGCTTTTCACAAAGATTTGGGCTTACTTCCTTTTGTAGATTGATTCCTTCCCACATAGACTAGGAGTTCCTCAGGGCCACCTCCTTGATCAAAACATCACTCCTAGGGTGAATTTGTTGATATACTTGAGTAATGATGTATGAACACACTGGACCGTTGGGGTATTTTTTTCCCTCTTTAGTAGGTTTTTTTCCCTCATCTTGCATAAACATCTATAATCCTAATGTGTCACTTACCTTTGTAAAATCACTTCGTGATACATTCTATATTATTTTGTGCTCCAAGCTTCTTCTTCTTCCTTGTGAAGTTTGTGTGCTTTCACAAACCTCGAACTCGAACATACATGTCACTAGACGTTATGAGGTATATGCTATAATACATCTTAGAAGGAAGTACGCTAAACAACTTTGCATCCATCATAGCTACATTTATTCCATTCTATCATCTCCTCTAACACCTATGCACTTAACATATCCTCTATGACATTAATTATCTTGATTTGGCATCTATCTAAAGATAGTCATTATTACTCCTCATTTTCAAGGAGAAATTAATAGATAAGAACAATATCTAATGTATGTATGGATCTTAATAACTCACATAATTTGAAGATAATCTACATAAACACCTGATCTCCTTATTAGGGTTCCACTATCTTTTACCCAAGTCCTATGCCTCATCACATCTAGATCTAGTAATATATGTGTCAATGATCCATGAGCTCTAGAGATATTTCATCTGAACAAATACTAAAACTTCCATTATCTCTTGGATGGGTATGATTCACCTTGCTCCACCTATCCATCATTCCTATGAACTTATAGATGCATTGTATCCCTCTTAACGATATATCAGACCTCATGTCCTAATCTTATTTTCTTATTTATCTTGACATGTAAATCAATATACAATCATGTCCTTTCAATTATTGAAGTCAATCCAAAAGTTATCTCAATAAATCATGTCCTCTTTTTCACTAGGTCATGAATTTAAAAAAGGTATGGTATGCATGCAATTATGGGAAGACTGTCAAGAATAAGATGAGAGAAGAGATATAGAACTCTTGGAGCACACATACATGTGCATGAGGGAAGGAGCATGCAATATGAAAGCAAAAATACATTTATAGCTCTTAATCTTTTCATATAGAAGGAACATACAATAATGAGCCAATACAAGATAACAAGTGTCACTCTAGACAAGGATAAGCACCATGTCAAGAAGTTTCACCTCCTTAACTTTCAATCTATTGAGACCTGAGGATGACATGAGGATTGTAAACGAGTGATACATGTGTAGGTGAAGGTGAGAAGAATACAATATGCACACACACACACACACATACTAGGTAGAGCGAAGAGGGAGAATAATGGAAGGAAGTAGTTCAATTACAATGCTAACTCTCTTTCTCTAGGAATCCAACCTCAAAATGGAGCTCTCTAGCTCTTTTTATAGTTTTCCTACCAATTTTGGTCATTTTTAGACATACTGTCAGACATACTTAAGTATTAGATTCTAGGACGAATTTGGGACATCTAACAAGATTCAAAAATTTAAAAATTGTGTAGGTAGACTCTATCCAAGCTCTGCAAGCTTGAACAATTCTTGATTTGTAGAAAATATATAATTTGAATATGAAATTCATTTTTTATATTACATTATTAGTGATAAAATTCATTGTTTGAACATGAAAAGATGATTGATAAAAATGTGGCTCAATACCACTTATCCTTGCACACAACTTGCTTCACATACTTCCTTGCCTTCAATGTTTACTTTCTCCTCTAGCTAGAGCTTGGCCTTGTGCACTTCTGTTGACAGTCAAGGTCATGCACAAGCATGGAAGTGCATCAATGAAGTGGACACACAAGAAGAAGGAGCATGTAGGGAGCTCCAAGAAGCACATGTCCAATTTTCAAAAGAAATCCCTATACATATAGTGACTTTTGTCACTAAAAACCATTGTAAATACCGTTTTCCATTTTTGCAACTCCATTTTCTTCAAGCTGAGCAAGCCTTGAGGAGTCCTCGAGCTTGAGGAGTATTAGAAGTAACATCCTACCAGTTTTCATAATTTTTAGATTCCGTTTGAGTCCCCAAATAAGCCTTGGAACCTGATTTTTAACTAGGCCGGACAGTAGGTCTGGACAGGGCCAAAACCACTTTAAAACTACAAAAAGGGCTGGAAAGCTCATTTGAGGGGTTAGCTTGTTGTAGATTTCAGCTTTGTAAGAGAGTTCTTTTGTAATTGAATTCCTTCCATTGTTCCACTCTTTGCTCTTATTTTGTGTGCGTGTGTGTATGTGTGTGCATGCTTGTATGCTTTCACTCACGCACTTGTGCACTTCACTTGCTCTTGGTCTTCATACCGGTCCTCACGTCTCCACGGATTGACATTTATGAGGTGAAGCTCCTCATGTTGGTACTTACCACTGTGCTAGAGTGACACCAAATTTGGCATCGTTGCTGGGGATAGAGCTTGGAGGACGAGCATGTGATGGTAAGACGTAGAGTAGCTACATTGGAAGGTAAGAAAATCACCATTTTCAGTTCAGTTTCTGAGTTTTCCTTCCTCTTCATCATCATCATCATCACCATCTCCTCTCATCTTCACCTTCTCTGATTTCTTCCCTTTTTTGACTGTACATTCCCTATTTCGCCTCTTTTTCTTCCTTCTTGGCTATGCGTGGAGTTCAAATAGGGTTCAGAGCTTAGGCGCTTTTGAAATACAAAGATTTGCACCACTAGAACATAAAAAATCTGAGCAGTGGTATCGTGGAGTGACAAGAGCTGCGTCTGGTATCATGAGTGTTGTATCGCGACTTTGAAGAGTGGTTTTGCATCTACAGGCTGATAGGAGTGACAAGAAGAACATAAGGTACACATAATTGCAAAAATTTTTTAATTTGGGCTTAAAAATCTCCAAGTATCGTGTCTGGTTGAGTTTTGGTATCACGATACAAGAATTCTTGAGTATCGTGATACTTGTCGAGGTATCATATCGTGCACACCCACTTGAGGTATCGCGATACCATTCTGGTATCGTATCCTCAAGTGCTGGTATCGCGATCACAATCGCCCCGATGGTATCGTATCACGGTCCACATGGTATCATATTTTCTCGGTCTTCGTATCGTATCGTTGACCGTGCCGTATCGTATCGCATGCTAGTTTGGTATCGTATCGTGGACTCAGTATCATATCGTGCCCAATCTAGTATCGTATCGTGCAAAAACTTGGTATCGTATCGTCTGACGCTTTGGTATCGTATCGTCCATAGAACTAGTATCGTATCGTGACAGTTCCCGTATCGTATCGTGTAAATTTTTGGTATCGTATCGTGCACCTTGTGGTGTCGTATCGCGAAGCACAAGCAGTATCATATCCCGATTGGACTGGTATCGTATCGTCCCCTACCTTGGTATCGTATCGTGAGCAATCTGGTATCTATCGTGTAGTGTGCAAGTATCGTATCATCCACTAACTTGGTATCGTATCGTCGCATGCAGAAGTATCGTATCATGACCACTTTTAGTATCATATCATCTGGATAGTAGTATCCTATGGTGGAAGTTGGTATCGTGATCGTAGTCTCTAAGGTGGTATCGAATCGTCTAAAGGTGGTATCGTCTATAGTGGTATCGTGTAAGACAAAGGTATCGTATCGTAGAAAATTTGGTCTCCTATTGCCTATCCTGAGGTACTCCCAGAGAGGTCATGTTTCCTTGTTTTAACCCCCAGAACCCTGAACTGGCATAACTTTCTCATACGAAATCCGTTAGAGTGATTATTAGATAGGGTATTTTGAAGTTGACCCTCAGGTTGGACTAGGAAGCAAGGGGTTCCACAAGATTTTGAGCAATTCAAAGGACAATTTTGGACTTGTAGACAAGGCTTATGAACATAAGCTCAAGTTGATACTTAGGAAGAGATAGATAAAGTACCAAATCACTTGAAACTAAGGTCAACCACACAACGAAGTCAGGGACTCACAACTCAGTGGTTAACACTACGTGCTGAGTTCATAGACGAGTGAGGTTAGTCAAAAATGTCATTTAACTAGGAGAGACTCTTGGCTTCTGAAGACATGCATAGATCCATACCTAGGGAAGGTCTTATGTCCACAGTGCAAGGGGAATATAGGATGTCTCTTAAATACGTATCCACTAACCTGCAAGGAATACCCATCTACCTTGACGGTCTATACAGGTCAGTAGCAAGAATGAGAAACACTACAGAATCTGAAATAGTTCCAAGACTAGCTGTCAAGTATGAAGGTGGAGTCTACATGGAAAAGATGGGTCAGATACATGTAGTAACTGAAAAACCTGATCAAATTAATGAAAGAGGAGAGTTAGCTTGAGATTAGGCAACTACCTCACAAAACCCATTCGATACCCAGCAAAGAATGCAATGTCAGGACAAACAAGCCAATGGAGTATGTCCAACAGACCTCAAGCACAATTCACCATGCCAAGAGTTAACTCCCACAACCAAACTAGTCAGGGAATGGGAAATCTGAATAGAACCACCCTTAGGGAAGAACCCCCCCAAGGTGTGGCAGTTGGAATACAACCAATAAAACTTGCTTTTCCCATCATAATGAGATCCGTAGAGCTAGGCAAAAGAGTGAGACCAACCCAATTGGCCAGATGTATGCGAAATCATTATGATGGCACAGGAGAGCTGTATGACCATATTGCAGAACTCAAGCAGGTATTGCGAGCGGAGCAAGTGGATGACCTTTTTAGGCAATATGAATCCTTTGGGCTAACCCTCACGGGAATAGCCTTGGCTTGGTTTCACCTGGCAATATCGAACAATTCTTCCAAGAATTTGTTTGGGAATTCACTAAGCGAGGGATCAAGCACAATTTGTCATCCTTACTACATAGTTTCAAACAAGCTCCTAACGAGACAATAAAAAATGCAGCACAAAGATTTAATCAATACGTGACCCGATTCACTATGATAGAGAGACCTTCTTAACAGAAAATGATATCCTTCTTTTTAGAAGGTGTAACCAACGGAACATTGAAAAACTTGGTATACGTAAAACGGTTGCAAACCCTGAGTGAGTCTCTTCAAGAGTGCATAGATTTGGAAGACAACTTAGCTGAGGATCTCAAAATCACACAAGATCCTACCAAAACAGAGGATACAAGGAGCAATGAGACTTCTAGTTCGAGTTATGTGGAGGAAGTTCACTAAGCGAAGGATCAAGCACAATTCGTCATCCTTACTACATAGTTTCAAACAAGCTCCTAACAAAACAGTAAAAAATGCCGCACAAAGATTTAATCAATACGTGACCCAATGCCCTATGATAAAGAGACCTTCTCAATAGAAAATGATATCCTTATTTTTAGAAGTTCTAACCAAAATAGAAAATGATATCCTTATTTTTAGAAGTTCTAACCAACGGAACATTGAGAATCTTGGTAGACGTAAAACATTTGCAAACCTTGAGTGAGTGTCTTCAAGAGTGCATAGATTTGGAAGACAACTTAGCTGAGGATCTCAAAATCACACAAGATCCTACCAAAACAGAGGATACAAGGAGCAATGAGACTTCTAGTTCGAGTTATGTGGAGGAAGTGGTAGCGTTAGTGGCCAAGAAATTAGGAGTACAAGGACAAAGGAACTACCACAACTCCCCCTTGAGAGTGCCAATGTTAGGAAGTTGCACATTTTGTGGTGGAGATCATGCATCTCATGTCTACACTAGAGAAGGATTAGGGTTATCACAACCTTACCCATATGATAGACCATCAACTCAGGAGCGTAACATGTACTCTTATAGTGAGCAAAAGTAAAACTACAACACCGAAAACTATCCAATGAATAGACAGCCACGACCATTTGTACCACCTCAATGTAGACCATATGGGTACCCTCCTATGGAACAAGGCAGAGAAGTTCCTAGGTATGACCCATGTACAGGACCGCGAGGAGCAACTAGACCGTATGAACATGGAGGATATAGCCAACCTCAACCTATACGAGGAGAACCACTAGTCCACCCACTAGCTCCGAAACAAGGGCAAAAAATCACATTACAAGTTGTTTGTCTTGAGTGTGGCAAAGAACAAATCTTGAGAGATTGTCCCGGACATCCCTCTAGTGCACCAAAGGTTACACCTGTTAATATAGTAGGCCTAGTAGGGGATTCAGGTTCTAGTACCGATAATGTTGCTCCTATACATGCAGTTACTAGGGCACAAGCCTTACAAAAAGCTAAACTAGCTGAGCAATCAGATCTAAGTAGATCAAGAGAGCCTAGTAAGAGAAAAATAAGAACATGGAAGGATACTAGAGAGAAGGCCAATCGTAAGTGGACCAAAAAGTTATCCAAACTAGAAGAAAGCTTGAAAGATGTAAAAACAAAAATAGAAGGTATTTCCTCTCAAAACCCCTCGCATGTCGAAACTCCATCCACACCACCTCATCCCCACCCATCAAGCATTGTAAATAAACCACAACCAGGATCTGTTCTTGCAGATCCAACCCCAGAAGGCTTGGACATGATGTTCATGGCATACCAAGCTCGACTTCAAGAAGGGCCAACACCTGCAAACCTAGACAAGAGCCACCCTAGATCAGATTTAGAGATTGAACGGACAAAAATGTGCATAAAAATGGTGGAACTAGCTCAAGCTATGTTCGAGGCCAATCAATCATTTAATTAGATGAATGCTATTACACCAGGTCTGCACTTCCAAGGCTCACTAGATAGATTAGAGCAGTTGGTAAATAAACCTCAAGTTTGTTTACCTCCACAGGCTCAACCAACCATTGAAAGAGAAAGCTCATCACCAAAGAAAGTCTATGTTCCTGACTCCATAGATGATGGAGAACCTCGTTCAATTCAAAAACACTCTCAAAAGTTCTTGTGGGAAACACAAGGAGAGAAATGGGCCAAGGAGAAGGATGATCCCCATCCTATTCTTGAGATTGATGACCTTCATGATCAATTTCCACAAGACATTCCATCTATTATGGAGACAAAGTAGAGCAAAAAGAGGAAAAAAGTTCAAGATTTGAATCCAATTCCTTGCAAGAGTTGCCACAGTTCACAGGCCCATGGGAATCTGAATCTCTCCAGATCAGAGCTCCCATGATATTGATCAGAAGTGAAGACTCAGTGCTTCCAAGAAATACTGATGTTGTGAAGATCACTAAGGTTCAGTGTCATCTCACTGTAGAAGAGTTGCTCAAAGCAAAACCTGAGCTATGGAATCATGTGAAGGATCAGGTTCCAGAACTTGCTTCCAACATGCCAAAAGCAGACTCTAAGCAGAAAGTTCCAAAGATACCTCTAGACAAAATAGGGGACATGAGCGAAGGTGAGCAAGGTAATACTTATCTTCTGATCACCTACTAAGGTTACGCAACCAAAGCGATCATAGATTCTGGTGCTGGTGTTGCTATTGTGACCACTTCCTTGTGGAAGCAATGGGGTAAACCTGCATTAAGACCAACTAGAATGAAGCTTCAGATGGCTGACTGCCATGTGGAAAGACCCCTAGGATTACTAGAAGGGATAACTCTAACCACTTGTGGTGTAGAGTTTGAGCACACCTTTGCTATATGTGACTTTGGTAAAACCAGTACATACGAAATGATCCTAGGAAGGCCCTTCCTACGACAACTGCAAGTTGTACAGGATTGGAGAACCAATTCCTTGTACTTGTAGCACTCAAGGGTCACAACCAAGGTCAATTTAAAGGATTACACCTTCAGAGATGTACCACCCCTACAGTGGAATCCTATCCACAAGGAGAAAGAAGATTCAATCTCTGTGCATTCTAAAAGTTCATCTGATACATCCGGGATGCATGAAGATACTCATTTGTGGATGTGCAAAGTCGAAAAGGAAGAGGAAAAACGCTTAAAGGCCAGAGAAAAAGCAACTTCCCCAGGAGATAGACCAGTTAAAGACCCAGCCTATACATCGATGATCTTTCCAGATGAGGAATTTGAGCCTCATGGTTGGGCAGAAATCTTAGCTACCAGGGACATTGCAATGATGAAGAGCAATGGACACCTCATTATGATGAGGAGGGTTATGATATCTCAGTGTTCATGTGTCAGCCCTTGCTAGAAGAATGTGACCCTAGTGACTTCATAGAAAAAGAATAGAACGATGAAGATCTAGAGTCCATTGTGATGGATAGTTGCTTTATTTCAGAGAAGCACTATCTAGAAGACATAGGATTATTTACCCAAACGGAAGAAGAACCTCTCACAAGCATTAAAACTATCAATTCAAAGGAAGGAAGTGAAAGAGTTCAAAAGAAAAAGAAAAGACAAGTAGTGAAACAAGAAGAGGAGGAATCATTGTTCGAAGTACCAGAAAATTTCAAGAAATATGAAGTTGAGGACCAAAAAAACAAAGAAAAGACCAAAACAATCGTAGTGACCATTGAAGAGAATGAAGAGAGATGTATGTACATAGGAGATGACCTAAGTAAAGAAGAGGAAGCAGAGTTGGTAGCTTTGTTAAGGGAATATAGGGACGTGTTTGCGTGGCAATATAGAGACTTGAAGGGAGTAGATATGAAGGTTTGTTCTCATATGATCCCCATGATAGCAGATGCCAAGCCCACCAAACAGAAGCCCTACACATATAATGACACCAATGTAGGTAAAATAAAAGAGGAAATTGAGAGATTGATTGAGCCGGATTCATCTATGAGATTGAGCATACTGAATGGGTGTCCCCCATTGTAGTGGTGCTCAAGAAGAACGGGAAGTTATGTGTGTGTATTAACCTTAAAAAAGTTAAAGCTCCATGATAAGAGATAGTTATCCGCTTCCAATCACTGACCATTTATTGGAGCGTGTTGCAGGCAAGGAAGTGTATAGTTTTCTTGATGGATTCTCGGGCTATAACCAAGTAGCCATTGCCCAAGAAGATCAACACAAAACAGATTTTGCAACAGAGTGGGGAGTCTTTGCATTTTGTGTGATGCCATTTGGGCTCACCAATGCACCTACAACATTCCAAAGACTCATGTGTCATGTTTTCAAAGAGTTCTTGCGAAAAAGCTTAGATATGTGGATGATTTGTTTGCTCATTCCCAAGAAAGGAGATGTCACATTCTTGAGCTCAAACAGATCTTCAACAAGTGTAGACAATACCGAATGTGTTTGAACCTAGAAAAGTGTGTGTTCATGGTACGTCAAGGTAAAATATTAGGTCATATTGTTTCTAAGAATGGAATATCAACAAATGAGGAAAAAGTAAAAGCCATAGCGAAGCTGCCGAGGCCAAGGAATGTTAAAGAGGTACAAACCTTTATGGGCCATTGTGGATATTACCGTAGGTTTATTCACACGTATGCAATTATAGCTAAGCCTCTTTATGCCTTGTTGACAAAGTTTGAGTGGAACGACGAATGCGAGAAGTCCTTCAATGAGCTGAAGAAACGCTTATGCACAACACCAATACTGACCACTCCTGATTGGAAATAAGCCATTCCATGTACATGTGGATGCATCCAATTATGCAATAGGATGTGTGTTGTCACAACCCACTGGTGAAGAAAACCTAGATTTGCCTATAGCATATGCTAGTAGGCAATTGAATGCTCTTGAATGAAACTACACCACAACCGAAAGAGAAGGTTTAGGCATGGTATATGGTGTGAGAAGTTTAGACACTATCTATTGGCCAACATGTTCAAATATTTCACTGATCATCAAGCTTTATTATACTTGGTCAATAAACCTTGCAATACGGGACGCTTAGTAAGATGGTTCCTCTTACTAATGGAATATGACTTTGAAGTGGTTGTTAGGAAAGTTAAGACCCACCTCAGAGCAGATCACCTTTCTCACATAACCTCAGGTGAGTCACTGCAAGGAGTGTCTTATGAATTGCCCGATGCCTATCTATTCAATCTAGAAGTTGTTCCTAAATGGGCAAATAAGTTGGTAGCAGTCCTAACCTTCAGACCCGCAAAAAAGAATGTAAAAACAAACAAGTACGAAAGTGTAAAATCACAAAAATATCAAATATTGGTAGGAAGCATGTATAAACAAGATACCGAAGGTGTTCTAGCTTGTTGTGTTGAGGATGATGAACATATCAGTTGGTTGCAACAAGCATATGAACAATTTCTAGGGAATCACTATTCTAAACAACGAACATTGCAAAATCTAAAACGGTTAGGAGTGTATTGGCCTAGCATGGACAAAGAAGTTCATGAGTGGATTAAAAATTGTCTAGTGTGCCAAAAGAAACCCCCTGTGGAGCATGCGACTCTTATCATGTATCATTAATTCCAGATTGAAGTGCTCCATTGGTAGAATTTATGAGATCAGGCACACTACCCAGCGAGGCAAGTCTAGCAAGAAAACAAAGCATGGAACAAGAGGCCCTAGACTATACCTTAATAGGAGATAACCTATTCGGAAGAGGTAAGGATGGATACTTAAGACTGTGCGCTCACGAATCAGATTATTTGAAAGTCTTAGAAACTGCCCATAGCAGTGTTGCAGGTGGACATTTTGGTCGTGATCGAGTTATTAAGACTATTTTATTCTCAGGACTTTGGTGGCCCACTCTTCATATGGATGCACATACCTATGTGAAGAAATGTGACACATGCCAACGTGCCCAGTACACAATTAGAAAAGATGAGATGCCTTTAAGGACAATGATGGGAGGACCTGCATTCTCGAAGTGGGGCATAGATTTTATAGGTCCTATCAACACCCCAGCTAGAAACTCCCATGCAGAGTACATTATTGTAGCCACAGATTATCTCACAAAGTGGGTAGATGTAAAAGCTACGACAAAGAGTGATGCTCAAACAGTAGTTAAGTTCTTATTTGAGAATGTGTTCACGAGATATGGACTTCCAATAGAGTTAGTAAGTGATAGAGGAACACACTTCTTGAATGAAGTCATTGAAAATCTCCTCCAAGAGTTCTTGGTGATACATAAGAAGTCGGCCCCCTATCATCCACAGGCTAATGGACAAGCTGAGAGCACAAACAAGATCCTATATAATGTATTGACAAAATTGGTAAATAAGCTCTGATTGGGACAAACAACTTCACTATGCCATTTGGGCCTACCGAGTTACCTATAAAATGGTTCTCAATGCCACCCCATTTCAAATAGTCTTTGGACAAAATGCTATGCTACCATTGGACTTCCTAATTCCAACTTTAAAAGTAGCACAAGAGCATGAGTGGAATGGACACGAGTTATCCTCTAGGATCTTTGATCTAGAACGCTTAGGTGAGACAAGGCTACGAGCAGCAGCAGGCATCTATGCTGCAAAGAAACGCCAAAAGGCATACTTCGATGCACATATCAAAGATAAAGGCTTGAAAGAGGGAGACCTAGTGTTGGTTCACACTAAAGCAACATGCCCGTAAATTGGAAAAAGAGGATACGGACGCATGCTCATTAATAGAATTTCCACAAGCGGTGCTATTCAATTGGCCACACTAGAAGGTAATGTCTTGCGGAACTATATTGGTGGTTGTCGAGTCAAGCTATATCACGAACCTCTTACAGAGGATATGCTAATGAGACTCAACACTGCTAGGAAGTGAAAAGAAGAAGAGTTAAGGGTTAGAGAAGAAGCACAGGTAGAGGCTAGAGAACGCATTAGGAGAAAGAAGTTAAGACGCCTCGGCCTAGATATCAATCTTGAGGCCCCAAGATACCACATGGCCATGTGTCAAACATCAAGAGCCATTGCTTCTCGAATAATTGACCGGCGTCCCTTTTTGAACATAGCAATAGGACAAGGGAAGAATGCAAGGGCAGTGAGAGCATTGATTGACTCAGGTGTAGCAATTAGTGCAGTTAGACTTTCATACTGCCAAGACTTGCAATTGAACATAAAGCCTATAGAAGCCTATCTCATAGGTTTGGGAGGTGTCAAAACCCCTTGTTTGGGAGAGCTGGAACTTCCCATCTACCTTCAAGATGTTCCAATGAAAGTCAAAATGCTGGTATGTCATGATGAGGACATTATAGAGCCACTTGTCCTGGGTCGAGATTGGATTTAGGACCATGCAGTCAACTTGAACCTACGAAGTCAAATCCTTCAAGTTTGGGCACTTGAACAATGTATCACATTAGAATTAGAGAATTGCATGAGCACAAAGCCAAGTAGCACACATTCTCTTAGTTCTTCCGAAACTAATCTTCGTAAAGAAAATGTTGTGTGTGTCAAAAACCCTATGAAGCAAAAGGACTCAATCATGGAAGCAAAAGCTCAAAGGCCAGCAAACCCCTCTTCTTCTTCACATACTAATGCAAGTGTAACTCGACCAAAGAGGCAAGCAAAAGTGACATCTGCTATATCAAATAGACAGGTGGAATTCAAGAAGAAAGAAGCTCAGGGAAGAGAATTCTAACTATAGTGGAAGAGAATTCTAGGACCGGGTTCCTCAATGTAGTTCTTCAACAGATTACTTGTCTTCTGCATGAGGTGAGAACCTTGTGGCTTGCTCATCTCAAAGAGGCTACATTGTGCCTTCAAAGAGGGGTTGCCTCTCTACATGTATTGTTGAGGGACACCTTGATTGTGACTAGGCTAGTACCCAACTTTCCCAAGTGCAACAAGAGCTATGGTAGGTCGACGATTGGTGGTCCACCTTCTTCCAGAAAAGGCAGGCCTCTCATTGCACTTACGTGTGTGATCATGTTTTTGGTGAGTTTTTGGTTCAGATGATTAGCACATATGAGGGGTCTTAGATAATCAGAGATTGCACTTTTTAGTGGATTAGGGTGGTTGGCACTCGTGGTTGGGATTGGCGTATTGATCCCAATCCTACAAAGATTCAGACTCACTCTGCTTGGCATCTCTATGTCTTGGAGGCATGACCATTATCCCACCTTCTATACGATCTTAGAGAGTGCAAGTGGGGGGATCCTTACACCTCCTTGGGGAGTGCCACTATTCCCTTCCCTCACTATAATGCACATTTGGGGTGGAGGACCATTCAATCGCACTGAGCCGCCATCCCTGCTATGACTCAAGCTTGGTAATGCCATGGTCTCTTAGAGGACTTGCTTTGGTTCTTTTGGTGGTGCATCTAGGGTAGCGAACAACCTCTTTGGACTATTCTTTTTTTAGTGATTGGTTGCCCACAAGGGCATTGGAACCTTGTTGAGTTATGAGGGATATCCTCCACACTGCTCAGATTGTGGCTATCACACTAAGTCATCTAAGCATCAAATTGAGTATAACGTATATGTCTCCATTGCTTATTTATAGAGGAATACTACTCTAATCCAAGCATGAAATTGAGCCCAACATAAGACTATCTTGTATTTTTCCATCTACAATTGTTTAGATCACCATTGAAGTCTACTTTAGGAACACGTGGATGCACAAAAACCATCGTTCTTGTACTTGTAGTTCTAGCTATGCAAATTACACAACTCAAAGGTGCCTTTTGCAATTGTCAAACTCAAGAATAGTTAGAAAAAATTAAAAGACTTTTTTTAAATATCAAGGGTGTGTTGTGGTGTGGTAAATATGGCATATGTGCCCACACAAGATAACATCGTCGACCTTTTCACAAAGGCTCTTCCTAGGGAGGAGATTGAATCTTTTTGCAAAGCTTTGTGCTTACTTCCTTTTGTGGATTGATCTTTTTCCACATAGCTTGGAACTTCTTTACTCATGGGTGCCAGCTCGTTGTTCACTGCATCACTCTTAAGGGGGATTTGTTGATCTATTTCACTAGTGATGTGTGTGAACACTCTTTGATAAGTTTTTTCCCTCATCTTTCATTTACACCTATAACCCTAATGGGTGACTTATCTTTGGACATTCAGTTTGTAATTCATTCAATTATGTTGTGCTCCAAGCTTCTTCTTCTTCTTCTTCTTCTTCTTCTTCTTCTTCTTCTTCCTTCTATTTTTGCATGGTTTTGCAGATCTCAAACTCCAAGAACTTATCTTAGGATGATCGTCTTGAAGATCCTCAATATTTTGACACTTTCTTTTCAAATTATAAATGAATTAATCTATAATCTCTCTTTTCCTTATGCCCAACAACTCTTTTAAAGACATGGAAATTACTTTTTTCATAACTTTTTCATTGAAGATCTTTTTGAAATCAATGTGTTTCTTTAATTTAGACAGAAGGTTTTAGCTAGCTTTCTTAGCTAGCTTTTTTCTTAGCTACCTTTTCAACCTCTTTTTGGACTAATTGTTTTTCAGATTGTCTAGTAGTTCATCTATGTTTTTCTAATTCCAATTCAAGTACAATGAAGATAACAACACAAGTTGCTTCCTACAAGGAATTTCTATCTCTAATCAAGGATATTGGATGAAATCTCAATGGATTGACCATACATAAAAAAAAACACTTATGGACTCAATATTTTTCTAGCCCATTCCTATACATAATGCATGCCTCGAAATATTAACTATTGATCCACAATGAATCAATATCTTAGGACTCCGATAATTGAAAGTGCTTGAAAGGAAGAGAATGGAAGCAATCTTTTGCCTTGAGTAATGAAGTTGGGTTCAAATTTCCAGTATAGAACTTGCCATTTATTATTTGAAGCCTTTGGTTTAGCTTATAAGTTTCAACTTAGTGCAATGAAACAAATTGTTTCCTTTTCAATATCATTATGAAAAAGTTGGTGCAAAACACGACTTGCACATAAGCAACTCACAAATCTCTCATTATGGATCAATGTGCTATTCAAAATTCTTAGTGCTCTTAGCCTGATTATAATCGGTCAAATTCCTCTTAGAGTTTGTTTCCTTATAGATTAAAGATGCTAATATGCACTAGTGTATCATTTATAGGCAAATAATACTCTAATTATAAGCTTAACATCTAGAGGTTGTCGCCTGACAGAGAAAAAGAAAGAAACATATCTCATCGTGAAGAAACCAAATGCTACAAGATTAAAAAAACAATCAAGATAGAAACTATTACATTTGCAATGAATCCTTAATCATGAGCATTGGAGTTTTAAGTAACGAGAACCAAGCTCTACACCTCTACTAACTTGGGAGAAGATGGCATAGAGGAAAGGGCAATGAGCAAGATGTAGATCAAAACTAATTGTACTCACTTCTAACTTAAAGTACAAGTACATAGAGCAATTATATGCACTCATTTGTGTCTCCTCGTGGTATTCTAGGACTTCTGCCAAACAAATTGAACTCATAAACTACATTGCAATCAGTTAATTGTGACATTTCTCTTTTCCTACAATGTAGGAAATGAGATATAAACTTCAAATTCGATTGAAGTGTTGGTGGGAGGCTTCAACCACTTGTATCCTCATTTTATGGCTTCAATTACATCCTTAATATGTGAGCTAATGTTTTGGTATATGAAACATGTGAGTATACAAAAGGAGGTGTCTAAAGCCTTATGATTGGCCATAAGACTAAAGTTCATTTGATAAACAAAATGAGCTTAGTTTTTCCATGATGAGTCCTTCTTCAAGCATGTTCAAAGCTTGTTGTTCTAAAAAGTCCCCTCAAGCTAAAAACATGCTTGAGTCTTCAATCTAGAATAAATTGTATACTTGTAATTACTTTAAATATGAAAACCTTTACTCCATCTAGAGCTTTGGTCATCATATCTACTACTTCCTTATCTATTCGAACAAATGTAACATTGATATGTTTTGCTAACAACTTCTACATGATAAAATGATAATGATCCTCTATATGTTTGGTTCTTGGATGGTATACAAGGTTAGATGCTAGATGCATTGAATTCAATTTGTTTCGAGAAATATGAATTTTGGAGCTCACAAGTCCTAAATCTACATGCAATTACTTCAACCATATAGCTTCATCCATGGATATTGTCAAATCTCTATATTCAACTTTAGTTGAGGATAGTGTTATTGTAGGTTGTCTCTTGGATCTCCAAGACACAAGTTTAGATCCTACAAATACTAGAACTCATGATGTACTTCTCTTGTCATGCTTTAATCCTATCAAATCTACATATGAATATAGTTTGAGGTCCAAATCACATCTATAAGAATAGAATATACCTTCACTTATAGTGCCTTGAATTTTTTTGTCCCAATCACATCATCTGATGTAATAATTATGTCATCTATATAAACACATAAGTAGATAAGTTCATTATGAATCTTCTTGATGAATATGATGGATCAACATTACTTGTTTTGAATCCTTGATCCTCCAAGCATGTTACCAATCTAAAGCTCCAAGCTCTAAGGGATTGTTTTAGACCATATACTACTTTATTAAGTTTGCAAACATAATTAGGAGGATTAGGTTTTTCTTACCCAGGGGGTTGTGAAATATGTATCCCCTCACTAATCGATCCATTGAGCAAAGCCTTCTTTACATAAAGTTGAGATAGCTTTCAATTGCTTGCAGCTACAAGACTTGGGAAGGTTCTAATCGTGGTCATCTTGGCCACAAGTGAGAAAGATTCTTCATAGTCTATGCCTTGTGTTGAGCACATCCTTTAGCAACCACTCTAGATGGTTTCTTGCAAATAGAGCCATTTGAATTCCTTTTCAGCTTATGCAAGCATATGCAACCTATAACCATTGTGCTCATTTGTATAGGAACTAATTCCCATGTTTCCATGTCTTTTAGATCTTCAATTTCCTCTTTTATGGCTTTGTCCCAATAAGGGTTACCTTTGGCTTCTTCATACGTAGAGGGTTCTTCTAAATTTAAATCTTTGTCCAAAGAGATGGTATGTTTATTAACAAACACTCAATCTTTTTGAAGATTTGACATGGGTCTTCCACATATACTCCATGTTAATTGAGCCTAACTTGTAAGATTTTTTCTAGAATCTTGCTTACACTTATTGAAGTAACTCGATGGCAATGCACCACGATGCCCTCTCCTTCTCAAGAGCTCCATGATGATATCCTCAGAGTAGAAAATCCAGATCCTGAGGTCACACACAGTATTGTGCATAGATGTTGGAGAATACGCAAAAAAACACAGTACACAGAGAGCATGAAGACATACTTCTTAGGTCTTACAAATGCGATCGAACTTACAGTCTATGACTGACAAGGCCACTATATGTTTTATTAAAGAACATATACAAATAAGCGTACGGTGGCCATTTGGCTTTTCACATGGACACTAACAGTAACAATCTCCCACTAAAGGCCAATATGGCCAAAGTAACTATGGGAGAAAAAATAAAGAATGATAAAGAATACCTGAGTGTAAGTATACAAACTATACCTCCCACCTGATGGGCATGTTACACAGTATACAAGTGACTGTGTAAGATCATGAATCAAGTATCCCCCATCAAGTGAAAATAGTGTCCAAAGCTATCATGTGGTAGAGCTTTAGTCAAAGCATCTGCAGCATTATCTCGAGTGTGAACGTTCTCAAGAATAATGCGCTCAGTGGCTAAGCAATCTCTAATGAAGTGATACCTCACCTCAATGTGCTTGGCCTTTGCATGATAGACCGGATTCTTAGCCAAAGCAATGGCACTTTGACTGTCACTGAGCAAACGAGGTAGATGCTGAGGTAAAACCATATCACAAGCAAGACGAGACAGCCACAATGCTTCCTTACATGCCTCACTTGCTGCAACATACTCTACTTCTATGGTGGAAACAGTTGTACATTCTTGAAGATGAGATCTCCATGAGATAGCACCTCCAACAAAATGAAAATTGTACCCTAATGTAGACTTACGATTCTCTACACAACTTACTTACGATTTTCTACACAACCAGCATAGTCCGAATCTGTGTAAACAATAATGGATGCTTTCCCTCTACCTAAGCATAAACACTTGTCCTTAGTGCTACTCAGATATCTCAAAATCATCTTGACTGCTTCCCAATGTTTCTTGCCAGGATTAGACATATATATACTCACAACTACCATTGCAAATGCAATGTCTCATCTTGTAGCTACCATAACATACATGAGACTACCAACAGTAGACTGATAGGGAATTTTGGTCATGAATTCCTTTTGCTCATCTTATTTGGGGCAATCATCCTTGCTCAATTTCACATATGTGGGTAAAGGTGTACTCAATGCCTTTCCACCTTGCATATTGAACCTGTGAAGTACTTTGGATATATAATCACTTTGAGACATGTATATGCATCTGTTACTCCTATCACGAGTAATGTGCATGCCAAGAATATGTTTGGCATCCCCCAAATCCTTCATATCAAATGTCTGACTCAACTTCTTTTTGAGAATTGACAAGTCATAAGAGGACTTCCCAACAATCAACATATCATTGACATAAAGTATCAAGCACTATCTCATGTGAACTTCAGCGTATATATCCATTTACATGGTAAAGCTTTCTTGCAATTTGGCAAAGGTACTAAGTCCCTAGTACCATTCTTGTGAATAGAATCCAACTCACTCTTCATGGCATGATCCCACTTGACATGATCCTCTGTCTGCATAGCCTCTTTGTAGCAAGAAGGCTCACTGGTATTTTGTTGAAGATAAATGTACAAGCTCATTTTCATATGATCCATGCTTGGATAAATTTACCAAATATAAAGATAAAGAAAAAGTAGAGGAAAAAATGAAAAAATAATAAAAGAAAAAGTCTAGTCAAAATTCATGACGAGTAAGAGATACAATATCTTACCCTGTAGTTAGTAACATGTAGTGGAAGTGGTGAGTTAAGAAGAAGGTAGAAACTTCTTCACATGCTCATTGGTTATAAACGTGAACTGGGAGCACATTCAAAACAAGGAGAGAAAGAGGCAAGAGCTCCCAGTAGTCAGATCTAGCCATTTTGTCATTTTGTCTTCCCTTAGACTCCTTCCAGCCGCACGTGAGTTTGTGCATAGCTCTGTTGCAGAGCTCATATCTTAGTGCATAGGTAACCATTTTGTGTGCTTAAACATTCATTGGAAATCTTATCTTGTGTTATTTTTGCATATCAAATATCTCTTTGAAAGCTTATGTAGTTTGTGAGATATAAATGAAAGAGTGAAGTCCAGTTTTTTAGTATACCTATGTAGATAGGTAGTCTATTTTGGTTGGTTAAGTTTCCTAACCAAAACATATCCAAATTGTGTGACTTTTGTTTTATTAAAAGGTCATGACATCTACTTTCACTCTCCCAAATATCTCATTGAGATCATTTATATTTTGTGAGATATCTATCATAGAGTAAAGTCTAGTTTTACAGTGTACCTATGTGTGCAGGTGCTCTGATTTGGTCAGTTGAGTTCCCTGACCGAAACTCATCCAAATTATTTTTTTTTAGCGTGTTGGAAAGCTATTTGTGTCTACTTTCTCTGTACCAAATATCTTGCTCAAAGGATATATATTCAGAGATTTATCAGTCCGAGAGTCGAGAGTGAAGCTCAGTTCTTCTGCATGCCTGTGTGGATAGGTAGTTCATCTTTGTCAGATGTGTTTCCTAATCAAAGCTTGTCCAAATTAAGTTATTTATAGCTTGTTAGAAAGCTCTTCTTGTCTAATGTGATTGACTGAAGGCCCAAGTCCATTTGAGTTTTGTATTCAGAGCAGAAAGCTATCTAAGGTGCAACTATTTGTCCAAGTGTTGGACATACAAGGGTGGTTCACTACACATTTCTATTGCGCATAGGAGAACTCATTCTCCACACTTGGTATCAGAGCGAACTTGGTGCTGAAGCTTCATCCTTAGAGCTGGAGTTGAAGCAAAGAAAAAGAGGAGCTACAAAACAAGAGGGAGCTTCACAAACGCAAGAGCAAAGGACTATAAGTATTCGAGGTAACTCTCAAAGTCTTTGATACTCTTCAATGGCTGACTTGGGTCAACAAGTAGAGAAGTTGGATAAGGATAACTATCCCGTGTGGAGGTTTAGAATGACCAACTACCTAATGGGCAAAGGCTTATGGGGTATTGTGAGCAGCGATGATGCTCAACCTCAAATCAATCAAGCTATGGCCACCGAAGTCCAAAGGAGGCAAGCAAAAGAATGGGAAGAGAGGAATAGGAGAGTCATCTTCCTCATTTTGCAAGTCATTACTAATGCCATGGTAGGTCATATTCAAGATCTAGAGAAAGCTAAGGATTCTTGGGAAGCTCTTGAAAGGATGTATTCAACAAATACCAAAGCTAGGAAACTTCAACTCAAGAATGAGTTGAACACAATCAAGAAAAGTTCGAGTCAATCCATAGCTGAATATACTTTGAAGATTAAGGAGCTATGCGATGCTTTAGCTTTTATTGGCACAATGGTTGAAGACGAAGATCTTGTGTGTTATACTCTCAATGGCTTGAGAGAAGATGAAAGATGGAAGACTTTTATAACTTCCATTAACTTGAAAGATTTATATCCAGGTTTTGAACAACTAATCCCTCATCTTGTCACAGAAGAGCTTAGCTTCGGTGGTCCCAAAGGAAAGGACAACCACAACCAAATGTTATATGCAGGTCGAGGTAAAGGAAGAAACTCAAGAGGAGGCTCAAGAGGAAAAGGAAGAGGTCACAACCACTCCAACTACAATCAAAACAATTCGGAAGACAACAAGGATGCATCAAATGCCAACACACAAGGAAGAGGTCGAGGTAGAAGTAGAGGAAGAGGCCGAAGCTCCTACAATCCTCGTAAAGGTAGAACATGCTATCATTGTGGTAAAGTAGGACACTATGCTAGTGATTGTTGGCTGAAGAATGGAAGACCAAATGGAGGCAATCAAAGGAATCAAAGCAACTATGCAAGCACCTCAAGTGAAGGAAGCAAGGACACACTACTTGCAATGAGACATGAGTATAGAAGCTCTTGTGAAGATGACAAAAAATGGTACATTGATTCAGGTTGTAGTAACCATATGTTATGCCAAGGAAGTTTGTTCACTAATCTACAGGTACCAAGTGGAAAAGGATGTGTTGAAACAAGTGATGATACTCAACACATGATTGAACATATTGGAGATATAAGGCTTGGAGATACAAGTAGAGCAAAGGTACTATCTAATGTTCTTCATGTTCCTACAATTTCAAACAACTTGATTTTAGTAGGACAAATGGAAGAGAAGGGTTATCATGTCATATTCAATGAGAATGGGTGCTTCATAAAGAATCCAAAGGAATACTTCAATGTCATTGCTCGAGGTAGAAGAGAAGGAAGGATGTTCACTTTGTACGTCCAAGATCCACATGGAAAGGTCATGTACATTCAATGTGGGAACAAGAAGATTTCAGAGCTGGACTTATGGCACAAAAGAATAGGACACATCAACATTCCAGAGTTGAAGGACATGAGCAAACATGAAGTGGTAAGAGGTCTTCCAAAATTTAATAGCACTGGACTACATGAGTTATGTGAAGCTTATCAACTAAGAATGCAAACGAGGCAGCCATTCAAGAGGAGCAATTATGTGGCTCCAAATGTCTTGGAATTGATACATACGGATGTATGGGGGCCAACCCAAGAGGCATCAATGGCTGGTAATAGATTTTTTGTCACCTTCATTGATGATCACTCAAGAAAGGTATGGCTATTTTGTATGAAGCAAAAATCAGAGGTGTTTTCTATATTCAAAAGATTCAAAGTTGAAGTTGAAAAGGAAACAAGAAGGTCTATCAAAACCTTAAGGTCTGATGGTGGAGGATAATACTTCAAAGAATTTTCAGATTTTCCACAAGAGAATGGGATCAAAAGGCAATTCACTTGTAGGTATACACCACAACAAAATGGAGTAGCTGAGAGGAAAAATAGGCAAATTACTGAAATTGCAAGATGCATGCTCAACGAGATGAAGGTATCATTGTACTATTGGGTTGAAGCTACCACAATCGCCATTTACTTGATGAATAGGTGCACAACATCAGGAATACATCACTTGACTCCAGAAGAGGTATATTCCGGTAAGAAGCCTGATCTTACACACCTCAAAGTGTTTGGATGTGTTTGCTTTGTTCACATTCCACAAGAAGTTAGAACAAGGATGGAACCAAGATCAGAAAAATGCATTTTCATCAGCTACTCGATGGACCAAAAAGGATAAAAGTGTTACAACCCTAGAACAAAGGAATTCAGAGTCTCGCGAGATGTGGTCTTTGATGAACTAAGACCATGGTATGAAGATAAAGGAAAGGAAAAGGTTCTTGAAGAAGATTGTTATGATTATGCAGGAAAAAATCAAAGAGAAGCTCAACAATCAAGCACAAAGCTTTCAGGTCCAGAGGCATCTACATCAAATGAAGAATGTTCAACATGGAGGGGGAGTCATTCCTTGGTTCAAATTTAGCTCACAGTAGAGCTGAAGAAGCAAGTGCTACTCCAAACAGTGAAGTAGATGCAAGTGAAGAAGAATATGAAGAGGTAATCACTCCGATGGTAAAGCTAAATAGGTTAAAGAAGCAACTCTCTAAGGGAATGAAAGAAAATCTTCAAGGACAAGGTATCCAACTCAAAGGTTGAGTTATGATAGTTTTATGGCGACACATTTTGCATACATGATGTAGGTTATCAAAGACAAAGAGCCTGAGACATATGAAGAAGCTTGCACACAAAAGGAATGGAAGCAAGCTTTGAAAGAGGAGATCAAAGCTCTCAAAGATAATCACACATGGGAACTAGTGCCAAAGAAAGAAGGTATGAAGATTGTTCCAAACAAATGGGTGTTTAAAGTAAAGAGGAATGCTGATGGTTCACTAGCTAGATATAAAGCTAGATTAGTTGCCAAAGGATTTAGACAAACACAAGGCATAGATTATGATGAAGTTTTCAGCCCTGTTGCAAAGATGGGAACTATCAGAACATTAATCGCAATTGGTGCTTCAAGGAGATGGCCATTATATCAACTCGACATCAAAAATGATTTTCTAATTGGAGAACTACAAGAAGAGGTATACATCAGTCAACCGGTGGGATTTGAAGATGAAAACCATCCAAATTTTGTTTGCAGGTTGAAGAAGGCACTTTATGGCTTGAAGCAAGCACCAAGAGCATGGAATCAAAGATTGGTAGAGTATCTAACTAAGTGTGGATACAACCCAAGTAGCGCAGATCCTTCGTTGTACATGAGGAAGGAAGAAAATAGAGAGGTATATATTTGCATATACGTCGATGACCTCATCATAACAGGAAATGATGTTATAGGGATTAAAGATATCAAAAGGAAGCTTAGTAAGGAGATTAAAATTTCAGATCTTGGAGAGCTGAAATAGTTTTTAGGAATTGAAGTTGTTTATGGAAAGAGTGGCATCTACTTGATGCAAAGGAAGTACTTGTTGGATGTTCTTTTCAAATTTGGAATGAGTGAATGCAAACCACTCACTCAACCCATGCACACAAATACAAAGATTTTTTCAAATGATGGAGAACCATTGGAAGATGTAATGACATACATAAGCATTTTAGGATCATTGATCTATGCAAACATTTCAAGACCTGATTTGTGTAATAAAGTAAGTCTATGATCCAAGGGTCTGGCCGGTTCAGACAGATCTGAAATCGGACACCGTTTGGTCATCCGTGTGTATGACCAAAGATCTCGAGTTTTAGACTTACTAGGAGGTCTTGTGCTCTTGTGAACAAGTGATCCACTTAGCTTAGTGGTTAAGTCTCAAGGATGTGAAGGAGGAGGTCTTGGGTTCAACCCCCATGGGGTACATGGGGAGAGTGTTTTGCCCAAAGAGCTCTAGAGCCTTCTAGAAGCATCCACTTGAGTTAACTCGAGTTAACTGGGACACTTGGCGCACATGTAGTTACATGGCTGACACTTGGATGGTTAGTATCCACTTGCCCAAGAAGGCAGTCCCCTGGAGAGAGCTATATATAGAGGCATTTGGTTGGGAGGAGAGTCATCTCTCAAGCATGTGGTGGTCGTAATCCTTGTTCTATTGCATTGGTATCAGAGCCATTCTCCATAGCTCTTCTCTTTCATCATCTTGCTCATCAATTTGCTCTCGCCTATATGCGTGTGCATAAACTCTTCTACGAAGAAGAAAGAAGCTCGCGGCCGTTTTGAGAAGAGAGTACGTTGATTCTGCTGGATTGGCTTAGGAGAAGCATAGCAAAATATTATCAACTCTGTGTGCTGCCGGCAAGATTCGAACTCCCGCCCCTCTGTTGGGAGCGCGCTACTCTAACCACTAGAGCACGTCGTGCACGTGAAGAGTTATCTGCAGCAGACAGAATTGATCAGAGCCGGCGCTGAAGTAGATCTAAATTTATAGATCTAAAAGGTGATATTCTTTGGTGAAGCAGAGGGTGATCGAACCCCCGTCCCCCCGACTGGAGCACGCTGCTCTATCTAGAAGAGCATCACCGTCCGCGTGAAAATATAACAGAATTACTAGTTAAAGTCCTGAAGCAGCTCTCAAATAGCGGCAAAAAAGGTATATTCTCTCTGCTATAGGTCCACGGGATTCGAACTCCGATCCGGAGTATCACAGAGAACTGTTCTATCAAGTACAACTAGCGCTATTCGTGGCCTGCTACATGGGCAGAAGCTTCTAAATCGGAATTCCGCGCTGCAGATGGTCTCAAATAGGAGCCAAAAAGACTACACAAAATAGTTACTCTGCAGAAGTGCCGACCGGGATTCGAACCCGGGTGGACAGTTTACGGGCTTGTTGAGATAGCCAAGGCGCTCAAAGGCTTTCTCTGTTTCGTTTGCGCAGAAGACTCTCTCAAATCAGTAATCAGAGCTGAAGTGCAAGTCCTCTCATCCATCCAAGGAGCCAAGTCCTCTCATCCAGCCAAGGAGCCAAATCAATTCCTGCAGCTTGGAACCAGAGGAGTATTTTACTCTTAGCCAAAGAAACAAACAAGGAGAATCAAAGATTGAGCAAAGCTTGAAGGAAGTGGAGCTGTGGAGTGAAGATCCGGAGGCCTAACTTCGTCGACCTTGACGGACCAAATCATCAAGAACTATTTCTTGATGAGGAAGCTTCAAGAATGGTGAATAGCTCCTGGCAAGGATCAAGAGGATGAATCACTCTTCCAAAGGATCAAGGGAAGGACGTAGCTCTATATGGAGCTAAGTATTTTCCAGTTTTTGCTTGGCCTTAATGCATGATTTATTTTGTTTTCATTATTCTACACTTAATCCTAGATGCACATTGAAATAGCCAAGATTTCAATTGATTAAGTCTAGATTAGAATAATGAATTAATCCATTTTTCATTCCAAGCATTAGTTTGCATTAAGGAAAGACTTGATTTCAAAAAGATCCTTGTGCATCAAAGAATGTATTTTGGTAGTTTAAATACATATTTCCTTTCCATTAAGTTTTCTATTGCACTTCAATGGTATGTTTTTATATCATAGTGCATTAGGACAAAGGAAAGGATATACATGCATCAGGATTGCATGATATACATTCTTAGTACAAGAAAAAATCGTGCATCAAGCTCATGCATGATTGTTGTATTATTTTTTGGGCATGCAAAGAACATGCATGCATACGCATGTGAGCATATGCTTTTGCATGTAGATACATGCATTTGCATGATAGAATGGAATGCTGTTTGCAAGTAGATATAAGAATGTACTCTCTTAGTATTTAGCTTACTCTATAAAGTTCGCAGTTTGACATTAGGGAAGATCAAGGACTAGTTAGTTGCAACTCAAGTAATTAGTCGATTTCTTCCCAAGTCGATACTCCGCTATCAAAGACAAATACTTAATGATAATTAAGTATGATAGATGTCTTGCTAGGTATAAGTAAGCACTAGGAGAAAGTTAAGTAATAAATTTTCTTGATAACCAAGAAAATTTAATTACTTGCAAACTCTTTTGTGATGTATGATGACTCTAAGTCCTGGATGTACTTAGAAAGTCATGCGGATAAAGCTTTAGTTGATTAGTTATATATTTTATATAACTTCTCAAGCATCCCAAGGTTGGATGAGAGCATCAACTATGTTTCCAAAGTTCCATGAGCACTCTTCTATTTAGAAGATTTCGAAAGTTTTAAAGAAGTTTCTTGTGGTTTCAAGATTTATATCTCATGATGAAACCTCGGTAAGTGACTTTTTGGAATAGAGATATGAAATAGTCAAGCCTTCTATTTCATGTGAGATCATTCTCCTACCATGTTTAAGATGAATTTAGCTTTGGGAAGGAAGATGTTCCAAGTAGAGGATCTTAATTGATTCATGAACTCTTCCCAAAATACACATAAATTCATATTATATAATAGGTCCAAGGAATGATGAAGGCAAAACCTCTTTAGGATATAAATGTTTTGCCAAGATATAAAGGTACCAAGCTTTTATAAATTTTTATTTGATTTCATCCCAAGGGGTGATGGAAATCAAAGGTTAAACCTCAACATCAATTGATCCTTGATATCAATAAAAGGATGTTAGGTTCTATAGTTGCATCTCTGGTAAATGATGCAACTAGCTAAGCAATAAATGATGCAACTAGCTAAGCAGTCTTTAGGAAATAATATAAGTTCCTAAAGACTTGAAGCAAGTGTGAACTTTTCATTTAGGAATAGAAAGTTCCAAGAAATGGATTTTCAATCCATGAACTTCGCCTAAACAAGTTATAAAGTTCAAAGTTGTGTTCACAGTAACATTACTATTGGATCAATCATCAATAGATGCTTGGAGTTTAAACATAATTTTGATTGGTGAAATATGTTAAAAGGACTCTAGTAACATCTGAAGATTGACCAATAATAATGAATTTTGTATCAAACTCAAGAATAGAAGTCGATATCACATAAATGAAAGTTCAACTTAAACTTTCATACTGGCAAATGTGATATTTCGTCTCTAGTTTGATACTCAAGAAATGAATACAATTGAATCAGTAAATTTTTTGGATATTATTTGAAAGAATTTCTTTCAAATGTTCTTTTAATATTGCAAAAGATTCCAAGATGAATCATTTGCTCAAGTTATTCCTTAGAAGGAATCTCAAGTCTTTGAAGAATGGCATTCTTTCAAGTGTTGAGAATGAAATTCTTCATACTCTTTAATCAATAAGTAGTTCCCTAGATGTCCCAAACCACTCAAAGTGGTATTTCAAGTCCTATTTGTGATATAACCTAAAGGTATATCAAAGATTCTTAGCTTTGGAATCTGAGAGGCATAAGTGTATGCTTGGACTTGAGAAAGATCTCTAAAAATCCTGCAGGTAAGCAAAGAAGCTTAAAGATAGTTTAAGAGATCTTAAAAGATAAAGACTAAGTCTTTATTTTGTCGCCAGGATCAACCAGACTTGATCAAACTTGGCCGTGATTGTCCAAGTAATGTGCGATTAGAACTACTCTATAGATTGCCCAAGTATTGGCAATAAAAAATTCCGTTAGGAAGTATTCACTCAAGTTCCATTTATTCGATGGAAAACTGTGAAAAAGAGTAAGTTGTTCCAAGTCTGAACAGAGTAAAGAAATTCCAAGAATGTAGTCTGCAACCGTGAAAATGGTAATTAAGTCTGTGGAAGGTAAAACATAAGTGTTTACCTATCCTTAAAGGGATTTTGGTACAAATCCAGAAAGCATGAGCGGATGCTTAAGACTTAAGCAGTAAAGAGATTCCTAAATAAAGTCCCCGGGGTAGGTACCTAAAGCAACAGTAAAGAAAGGAATCTAAAGACAAGAAGTCAAAAGCTCTTGTCGCTACAAAATTGGTCAAGGGTAAACCAATTGAACTTGAATTCAAGAAAATTCAAGTACTTGGAATTTTGATTGGTTTTCATTTGAAAACCCTAGCAAAAAGGATTGGAGATATTCTATTAAAGGTTTTCAAGTTCCCAAGGTAAAGCACATGATTGTGAGACGATCATGTGAAGGAATCAAAACCTAGGAAAATCTAGTTAGAGGTAATGCCTGAAACTTCCAATTCTTGTAAAAGAATTGAAGAAATAAGGTACTCTATCAAGAGATGTTTAGACTTTAGGATAAGAATCACCCACACATTAATGTGAATATAAAATAGGGTGGTATGGGACACCAGATTTTATACTCAGATTGATGTAGGAAAGATGGAATGGGACATCGGACCGTGGGATGATGATTATCTTTTAGTCCTAGTTTGGATTTTGAAGTTAGGTTTCATCCTCAAGGGAATTAAGACTTCAAGGAAAAGTTTAATTCGTAAAGGATGAAAGTAGTATCTTACGATACTTCAAGGTAACTTCAAGATTAAGGAAACTGAAGATATGAAGTAAGTAACTTCCAAGATCTTCATAGAACACTTCAAGTTTAAGTGTTATTGATCAGAAACATTTGATAATTTCTGAAAGAAGTTGGACTTTGATTTTGAGTTGATCTTTTCAACTAAAGATTTAATTGACTAAGTCAAGCATCAAGTTCCTAGTGTAACTTGATAAAATTCACTCTTTTAGACTCAACGAAATGCACAAGAATTGCATTCACGGAGTCAAAAAGATTGAATGTGACCTGAACTTAGTCTCAAGTGAAGCATTATTTGAATACAAAACTCATCAGCATAACCTCAGTGGGTCGACACACTGATGTTGGTTACCACACTAGTATCTTGTGGTTGGATGTTTTTTTATTTTCTTTTGAATCTTTTTGAGAATCCAGCTTATTTCTCTTAAAGATAAAAGACAATGTTTCAATACCTTGTTGAAATAGATCTTTGAAAAGTTAAAGTCTTGAGTCAACTAGACTTTGACTCATAGCAAGTTTATGTATATTCGAAGTTTGAATTGGTTGTACAGAGTCTTAGTTATTTCTTTCCGCTTTCCAAATCTTTTGAAATTGACTCAGATATGGTATATGATTCCTTTTGCAAAAGACCAGGGTTAGCCGGTTAGAATAAAATAACTAACTTGAACATCCTAGATAGATGTTATGTACAAGAACCTTTTCAATCTTCAAAAGATGATAAGTCTAAGTGGACTTATTCATTTGAGTTTGCTTCAAGTTATAGCATAAATGATTTCCTGGAGTCCAGTATACTCTAGAATAGGGAAGTTAGGAATTGCTCATCAGATTGACAATTCCCAAGAACTTTCAGTTAAAAGTCTTTGAAAAAAGTCCTAAGTTGGACAATTTTCATTTTGAATTTGAATTGGTGAAGTTAGTATGGTTGATTCCACCGAAATGGTAAACTTTCTCCTACAGTTTACAAATAATTTTTAAACTCATAAGGACAAAGTAGTCCTCTAGTCGAGTGAAAAAATCAAGTAACTGTTAGATAAAAGTAAACCATCATACAGACATCTAAAGTTAGATGTATGGGACAACCAAACTTCAAGTTCTCCAAAACAAATTCAAGTGAATCAAGAATTCTCAAAGTCTTGCGAGGGATAAGAATCCCACTTTCATTACTAAGCCCATGCACCAGTTATGCCTAGAAATGGACTAGTAATTTGAATCCACCTAGTTCACATGTTTGTGCCTAGATCGCACATCCAGAAACTGTGAATTAGCCAGGGATGTCATTAGATCCACCCTTATTATTCTTCACTAGTTTGTACTTTGTCCCGTTTATCAAAGTGCAAACCTGGATAGTGTTTTGAATCATTTGGGCAGGGATGCCACCACAGAGATGAGACATGTTCTTCCAGTTCTAGAACATGACCATGTTCTTCCAGTTTTAGAACATGAGGCTCGGGGGTTGCCTACAGTATGTATATAGCTCTATTTTCGAGGACGAAAATATTTTCCAAGGGGGGAAGAATGTAATAAAGTAAGTCTATGATCCAAGGGTCTGGCCGGTTCAGACAGATCTGAAATCGGACACCGTTTGGTCATCCGTGTGTATGACCAAAGATCTCGAGTTTTAGACTTACTAGGAGGTCTTGTGCTCTTGTGAACAAGTGATCCACTTAGCTTAGTGGTTAAGTCTCAAGGATGTGAAGGAGGAGGTCTTGGGTTCAACCCCCATGGGGTACATGGGGAGAGTGTTTTGCCCAAAGAGCTCTAGAGCCTTCTAGAAGCATCCACTTGAGTTAACTCGAGTTAACTGGGACACTTGGCGCACATGTAGTTACATGGCTGACACTTGGATGGTTAGTATCCACTTGCCCAAGAAGGCAGTCCCCTGGAGAGAGCTATATATAGAGGCATTTGGTTGGGAGGAGAGTCATCTCTCAAGCATGTGGTGGTCGTAATCCTTGTTCTATTGCAATTTGTCTTATGTTGTTGGTGTACTTTCTCAGTTTATGCAAGCCCCAACAAGTGAACACTTAAATTCAGCCAAGAGAGTGTTGAGATACATAAAGCATACAGTTAATCATGCTTTGTTTTACAAGTTTGATGAAGAACTGCAGGTCAAAGGCTTTAGTAATGCTGATTGGGCAGGTTCAAAGGAAGATAGAAGATCAACCTTAGGTTATGTGTTCATGATAGGAAGCAAACATATCACGTGGAGCTCAAAAAAACAACCTACTGTTGCACTTTCATCTATGGAGGCTGAAGATAGAGGATTAGCGTTTTCCACATGTGAAGCAATGCGGATTAAAAAGCTTTTGGCTGATCTTGGAGTGCAAGTTGGAACCATCCCTATATACGGTGATAACATGTAAAGTATTTACTTGGCAAGCAATCCTATGTTTTATGCAAGGAGCAAGCACATAGAGGTCCAGAACCAGAGAGCAGGTTGCAGATATGTTTACAAAGTTCCAAGATGCTTCTAAACTCAAAGGTTTCAAAGACGTGATAAATTTGAAGGACATGGTTGAAGATAACTCCCAAATGAGCTTGAGGGGGAGTGTTGAAGATAAATGTACAAGCTCATTTTCATATGATCCATGCTTGGATAAATTTACCAAATATAAAGATAAAGAAAACGTAGAGGAAAAATGAAAAAATAATAAAAGAAAAAGTCTAGTCCAAATTCATGATGAGTAAGAGATAGAATATCTTGCCTTGTAGTTAGTAGCCTGTAGTGGAGAAAGTGGTGAGTTAAGAAGAAGGCATAAACTTCTTCACATGCTCATTGGTTATAAAAGTGAAGTGGGAGCACATTCAAAACAAGGAGAGAAAGAGGCAAGAGCTACCAGTAGTTGGATCTAGCCTTTTTGTCATTTTGTCTTCCCTTAGACTCCTTCCAGCGGCACATCAGTTTGTACACAGCTCTGTTGCAGAGCTCATATCTCAGTGCATATGTAACCATTTTGTCTTTTTCAACATTCATTCGAAATTTTGTCTCCTGTTCTTTCTGCATATCAAATATCTCTTTGCAATCTTATAAAATTTGTGAGATATCAATGAAAGAGTGAAGTCTAGTTTTTTAGTATACCTATGTAGATAGGTAGTCTATTTTGGTTGGTTACGTTTACCAACCAAAACATATCCAAATTGCATGCTTTTTATTTTATTGGAAAGCTCATAACATCTATGTTCACTCTCCCAAATATCGCATTGAGATCATTTATATTTTGTGAGATATTAGTCAAACAGTAAAGTCCAGTTTTATAGTGTACTTATGTGTGCAGGTGGTCTGATTTGGTCAGTTGATTTCCCTGATCAAGACTCATCCATATTAGTTTTTTTTAAGCTTGTTGGAAAGCTATTTGTGTCTACATTCTCTGTACCAAATATCTTTGTCAAAGGATATATTCTCAAAGATTTATCAGTCCGAGAGTGAAGCTCAGTTCTTTAGCATACATGTGTGGACAGATAGTTCATATTTGTCAGTTGTGTTTCCTAATCAATACTTGTCCAAATCAAGTTATTTATAGCTTGTTAGAAATCTCTTCCTGTCTACTTTGATTGACTAAAACCTCAAGTCCATTTGAGTTTTTTATTAAGAGCAGCAAGCTATCTAAGGTGCAACTATTTGTCCAAGTGCTGGACATACAAGGGTGGTTCACTACACATTTCCGTTACGCATAGGAGAACACATTCTCCACATATTTGTTAGCATAACAAAATCTAAACCTGGAACATACCTATCCGGTGGATGTGAGACATGTGTAGAGCATCTCAATGGTTGCTGAACAGGAACATGTGCAAACTGATCTGATCAGACATTCTCTTGAATGTCCCTATGTGCAGCATTTTTATGCATGCTAACTAGAGTACTAGTATCCTCAAACACCACTCTTCTCACTTTAACCTCCTTAATGGGCCCTCTATGCATCTTAGACTCATTGAAAATGACATCACTACTTCTGATCACTGACCGTGTTTTAGGATCCCATAAGCCATATCCAAAGTGTCCTTCTCAACCATATCCAAGAAAAATGCATTTCTTTGACTTATGGTCCAACTTTTGTCTAAGAATCTTGGGTATATGAGCATATGCTTCACACCGGAAACTCGAAGATGATCATAATATGGTGGCGGGCATAGGACCACACACATCTATATGAACGAGATCTAAAGGTTGAATTGAAGAGTCAATGTGTGTTCTATGCACATTTCTAGTTTGCTTTCCATATTGACAATGCTCACGAAATGAGAAATCATGGAAAGATAACACAGGTAAGTGGCCAAAATGAGAAATATTTTCCATTCCACTACGAGATATATGGCCCAAACGACCATGCCAAATAGAAGCCATAGGTTGTTGAGTAACAGCTAACAAGCATTCTTTCTGTGATACAAATAAAGGATAAAGTGAGCGAACTTATTTTCCTTTTGCAATAACCATATGGCCCTTTGATATACGAAAGGAATGAGCATAGAAGACCACCTTGTAACCCAGGTCATCAAGTTGACCAAATGACATCAAACTGCGTGATAACTGAGGTACATGGTGTACGTTATGCATAGTAAATTTTGAACCATCAATGAACTGCGCAACCACATCTCCAATCCCCACAACATCACACTAGTAAGAGTCAGCAAAACTCACGGTACTAAGAGGCTTTGCTGCATAATTAGAGAACCATTCTCTGTGTGGTGTCACATGGAAAGAAGCACCAAAATCTAGCAGCCACATGTGGGAAAGAGAATCAGCCATAAGGGCCTCAGTAAGCACATTACTATCAAGCCTCAACACATCAACATCATCAGAAATAGCATTACTTTTTTCAATCTTCACAGTCGAAGTAGATGGTGCACGTAACTGTTTAACATGCCCATCAACAATCTGTCCTTTACCTTTAGCATTCTTTAGTACATACCAGTGTTTCTTCATATGTTCCTTCTTATTATAATAATGGCACTCGATATCCCTCTTCCATGATTTACTTCTACTCTTATTTCGTTGACCATTCTTTTTCTTGTTCTTGCTCCTACCAGGTTGCTGATTCTTTCCTTGGTAAGATTCATGAACATTATATGCATCTTTACTTTGAGTCCAACCATAGATTTTTTACAAATATCCTCACTCAAGAGTGCTCTAAATATGTCATCATAGAAGAGTTTACCACCAAGTGCACTATTGCTAATGGCTGTGCAAAACATATCCCATGATGATGGTAGGATGCATAACAAAAATACTGCTTTCATTTCATTATACATATCCATTTTTTGAGCCTATAATTGGGAGAATATAGCATCAAACTTATTTAGATGAGAAGCAACACTATTTGTGTCCTTCATGCAAAGGCCATATAATTTTCTCATCAAATACACTTTATTTGATGTCGTTTCTTTTTCATATGTATTGCATAACTTCTTCCAAAGCTCCTCTGCACTTTCACAGTCTAATATTGTAAAGTAAACATTATCTGTGAGGTGCAAGTGAATGGTAAACCTGGCCATTTCATCTAACTCATCCCTGTCATCTTCATCCATGTCATCAGGGTTGTTTGGAATCCCATTTACTGGCTTCCATTTCCTCCTTTGAATCAGCAGATCTTTAATCTCATTCTTCCATAGACAAACGTTTGTGCGATCAAATTTTTAGATCTCAAAATGTTCTTTGCCTTGCAAGTTATAGCTCCTCCTCGAAATAGTGGCACTAGACCATGATCGACCAGATGTGCCTTAGACCTCTGATGCCATGATGGTAGAGAACTGAATAGAATGAAAATGGAGCTAGAAGATTCCAAACACCAATGAATAAGTGTGTCAAGGAGTAAATCAACCACTATATAGTTTGCTAAATTAGAAATCTATAAAACTTTAGCTAGAATATCCTCTCCAAAATGAGCATATGACAAGTGTCAAAATATCATAAAAACTACAAGTATTGGCTTGTTTTACTGCATAGTGAATCTGTGACTCCACTGCATATAATCAACTACCCAACATAAGCCAACTAGGCTTATCGAGCACCTATGAACAACTATCATATATCTCCTATGACGAGGCTGGGTAAGTCTTCCACCTACATCACCGAAGAGACCCTCACATCTCAGTGTGTCCTAGTTAAGAAAACGTCACCACCACCCTCTTTATCAAACGTAAAAGGCTTTATGCAACAACATAACCACTATACAAATTACCACACGGACATACATAATCAATATCCATAAAAGCATAAATGGAGTGTATGTGCTCAATATATGCTGTAAAATCACACTAAAAGGTTGAATGCACAGCCCGAAAACTAGCCAACAACACCTACAAGTGTCTGTCAACTCTAATGTTTAAGGCTCAAAAAACTTACATAAATTTGCAATGGCTGCTCCCACCAAAACTAAAAATCCTTTTGAGAAACCTATAGTTTTATGAGTATGGATGAAAGCACAGACCAAAAGGTTGATATTTATTGTTAGAGAAGTACAAAGAAAACTCTTCCTGATGTTCTTGGACCTGTGTGAAGAGAACCCTATGTGGAAGCACTCAAAAATGGCTCCAAAAGACACCCCAAAAATGATTCAAAAATAGGCTTTGAAAGCAAAGAATGAAGCTTTGAGGGACCAAAACATGTTCAAGGTAATGTTAACCTTAGTCTTTCCCCTTCTTTAGACACCACAAGAGTGTAGCTTAGTGGCAAGGGATTTCCACCGTTAAGTGAGTTGTCGGGGGAACAGTACTGGGATGGGTGACCTCTCGAGAAGTATCGAGAACCTCTATATTCCTTGATCATTGAGGTCCTTCCTTGCATGCAACCAATGGCACCAACGGTGACTTTGATGACTACGATGATAAGGTATGCCAAGGTGTATGCCTTGGTCATTGCCTTGGTTGTAAGCCTTGGAGAAAGCCGGGGGAGTGGGGGTGCTCGCTTCGCTTGCACAAAAGGAATAAAGCTTTTGTATCGAGATGCTCTGATACTAGTGAAGTAATTTGATAGTGATGCACCACAATGCGCTCTCCTTCTTGAGAGCTCCAGGTTGATATCCTCAGAGTAGAAAATCGAGATCTTCAGGTTGCACACAGTACTCCGCGCAAATGTTGTAGAATACATAGAAAAACACAATACACAGAGAGCAGGAAGATAGACTTCTTAGGTCTTACAAATGCGGTTGAACTTACAGTCTATGAATGACCAGGCCACTATATGTTTTATTAAAGAACATATACAAATAAGTGTCCGATGGCCATTTTGCCTTTCATATGGACACTAATGGTAACACTTGTTAGGTTTTTAGTAATAATGGGCTCATATAGATCCTTACTTAGAATGTTTGTTTTGTGATTGGATGCTTTGACATCTCTGATCCTTTCGACATTGTGCTTGGTATCATCTCTTATTTGTATCTCATGTTTATGCTTAGGTGTTTCCTACAACATGATTTGAATAACCAGAATCTATGTATAAGAAGTGGTCATCTTCTTTACCTTCTTTATTGCTCAAGTTCATTAGAAGTAATGATTCTTCATGTGATTGATCCTCTAAGAAGTAGTTGTTATCTCTTTTGGTATTGTTTCTATTATTTTTGTTGTAGCTTTGTCCACATTTGCCTCTTGTATTGCCAAATGCACTTCTAGCTTCTCCTTTCTGTGTTCCTCCATTGAACTAGCAATTTTGAGTAGTGTGGTTAGACTTGTTAGAGATGGAATAAGGTAGAACTTCTTGTCCTTTAGTTTTGTCCTGCTTTGCTCCTTTATTTTTTCTCTTCCATTTTCCTTTGTTTCGATAATTGGCTTGGGAACCTTCTTCATCATCATCCTCCTTCTTGTTCCCTTTGTTCTTCTTTTCCTTCTTATCTTCATAAAGAGAGTTTTTAGAGTTACGTTTGAAAGAGTTACCTTCCTTTATGTTGTTGGTGTCTTGGTTGAAGAGTTGCCAAAGAAATATTTTGAAGTCAGGTGTCTACACATCCATGATGAGGTCATAGCCAGTTGTGAATGATTGCCATTGCCTATGATTCCTAATAGATTTTGGGATCTACCTCATTATGACTTCATCTTCAATCTGATCTCCGGTTGATGCTTTCTGATATGTAATCTCCTTGACTTTGGTAACAAAATCAGTCATATTTTTCTTAGGTGTCTTCTTGATTTGGTTGCATTCAGTCCACAAGTGATTCTTCCTAGCTTTGCTTGCTAGCAAAGAAGAATGTCTAAAGTGCATCCCTAATTCTTGTGATCTTTTACAAGTTATATTGTGTGGAAGTAAGAAATCAGAGATAGAGTTTAGGATGTAAGACTTGGCTTGAGCATCTCTTGCATGCCATAGTGTCAAACTCTCAATCTCTTCTTGTGTAGGTCCTCCTTTGGATCTTGGTATAGGCATGCATTCATCTCCCTTTACTACTCCATATAGTTTTCTTCCATATGGATAGGCTTCCATTCTGATTTTCCATCAAGCTTCTTGATCATGAAAGGAAATCCATAAGCCATCTTGAAGAAGATAACTCTGATACCACTGAATGTGCTTGAAAGGAAGAGAATGCAAGCCTTGATTAATGAAGGTAGGTTCAACATTCCAATATAGAATCCAATATTTATCGTTTGGAGCCTTTGATTCACCTTCTAAGCTTCAACGTAGTTCAATGAAACACCTTCTGGTATTTGGAATATCACTATGAACAAGTTGGTGCAAAACAAACTACTTGCACATGAAGCAATTCATAAAGAACTTTATAATTACGGATGAATGTGCTACTTGAAATGCTCAATGCGCTCAACTTGACTACAATTGGTTAGACTCCTCTTAATTTATGTTCCCTTATAGAGTAAAGATGCTACTATGCACTAGTGTCTCATTTATATGCAAGGAATAATCTAATTATAAGCGTAGCATGATCCAAAGGTGCTCACCCCAACTTTTAGGGAGTAGAAATAATAGACCCTGAGACAAAGAAAGAAATGTATCTCATTGTAGAAAAGACCAAATGCTGGAATTTTCTACAAAAATTCGAAATATAAACTAATAAATTTCTAATGAATCATTAATTATGAGCATTGGAATTTTGAGTAGGCACAACCAAGCTCTACAAGTCTACTAACTTTGGAGAAGATGACATAGAGAAAAGGGCAGTGAGCAAGATGTAGATCAGAAGTGATTGTATCCACTTCTAACTTAAAGTACATTTACAAAGACTGATTATATGCACTCATTTTTTCTCCTTGTCGTACTCCATGACTTTTACCAAAAAAATTCAACTCATAAACCATGTGAGCATGAGTTAGTTGTGACATGCATGTCTTTTCCTATAATCTAGGAAAGGAGATATCAACTTCAAATTTGATTGAAGTGTTGGTGGGGGAATTCAACCACTTGATTCTTGGTTTCATGGCTTCAATTACATCCTTAGTATAAGAGCTAATGTTTTGGTACATAAAATATGTGAGTATACAAAAGGATGTGTGTGAAGACTTATGATTAGCCATAAGACTTAGGTTCATTCCAAAAACAAAATGAACTTAGTTTGTCCATGATGAGTCCTTCCTCAATAATGTTGAAATCTTGTTGTTCTAACAAGTAATCTTATACCGGACCATACTTAAGGAACCATCGTGATTGAGAGTGGCATCAAACTTGGGCAATAGCAATCCAATGTTTCGATAGACATAGACCATGTTTAGATCTTTAAAATTAATGTATGACAAAACACACATATGAGGAGCAACAATTGGCCTAAGGGAAGAGAAACTCGGATTTGTGCCAATGCATTCCATTTTTTGAATCTAGAGATCGTTTCAAGTGTATGGGATCAAAATACTTGGTGTGGCCTATGAATGTGTAGCTTCTTCAAAGGATGAAGAACCACTAGTTTAACCTTCAAAATTTTCACCTCGGGGAGTTTCATCGTTTGGGTGATTTTGAGTAATTAATGGAGCTTTCGTTTAAAATTCCAACTCTACCAAATTAATATTAAAATTTTTTATCGATATTGGAAGACTACTAGAAAGTACCATAATTCTACTAGAATCTATCATAACTTAATTGGTCAACACCTAACTTCATACGAAACAACGTCATTAGAAGTAACTTTGTGATTTGAGAACCTTTGGGATTCAAGGCGTGAATCTTGGTGGGGTAACTTTGTGGATTCATAATTTGTTACCCCTATATTGAGTACCTGCATTGATATTTTAGAGATGGTTTCAAATGAGGATGATTAAACAAGTATAATAATCTCTTAAGGAGTATTATATACTAAATTTGGAGGATTCCCACGAGATGATCTAGATGCCCATATGAGAATGTCTGAAACTAATAAAAATTGTCCTTTAGGAGTCATGCATGCTCACAAAAAACTCACAATACAAGGCCTAAGTATTTCACTACACTTTAGTCAATGAAGTGGCCCATTGCTGAGTTTGAGGTTAATGATCTCATGATGTGTGAAACAATAAGAGAGGATTTTTTGCATTACTTTAGGAAGAGTGTTACAGAAAATTTTGACTTGTAGCAAAATAATAGGCAAAAACCACATTGAATTGTGCAAGACTATGGCAAGAATTTTAAAAATCACTTGAGGACAACATTGTATCAAAACACTCTACTAGAAGACGTAACCACTTAGTGATTGATCACTAGATTACTACCTTGATTGCAATAGATTATGATGACATGTTGCTTTGGAGGAATGACCTTGGATGATGTAAGCGATACTCCCCTATGATTGGAAAATAACGTGGGCGGTCTTGTAGAGGATCTAGAGTGGTCAAATTTAAAGAAAACATTTAAATATGGGTTCGAGGAGCCGTTAAAACACCCTATTGCATTAAATGTCAAAACGTAGGGCATATAATAGAAAATTGCATGTGTAATTAAATAGAATGTTCCATATATAATAGTAGTGATCATGCTCTTACTACTTGTATGTATAATGCAAAAGTGCAATAGCATTATGCAATTGAAAATGCTATAGTTGAAGAGGTTGCTGAGTTAACGTCCAGCTATGATCCTCCCCATCAATGCTTACAAGCATATCCTTATTATTCAAAGCGATAATATAATAATATTCCCCAACATCAAAATTTTAGGTTCCAGCAATGGAATAATCACAATAATAATAGTGTGACTACTAATATCATAGCAGTAGGATGCCAGTTTTGTGGTTAGTATTATCATATGAAAAGAAATTCTAAGGAAGCCTAAGACTATGATAGAAAAAAGAACGAGAAAGAAGGCCCCACGAATAATATGGTGGTGATCACCCAAGATGACTTTAGATTATGATTGTGTAGGCCATATCATGATGAACATTACAATCAATCACCACTCTCTTTGAACTACGTTTGAAGGGAGAGCAACAAGTGGCTAGTAAAGCAACTACATGGATTAAAGACATGCCTCCAAGTTTTCCCACACACCCACCAATCAATGATAGAAAATAAGGCAACAAACAAATCAAGAACCATAGGAGCAGAAGCTATGTAGTGACATAAATATTCAAGGAATAGATCTATGTAAAGAGAAGTGAATGGTACGGATATAGGATTTGGCATAGTGGAATGTATTGGAGCATTGACAAATTGCCACTTATTGGCTCTAGTGCTTATATTTTGAGGGACTATAGCGGGAGCCTTTTACAAGGAACGCATGACTGAGGATGCGCTAGTTTCCACCGTAGAAAGACATGGCAGATACAACCATGGATCATGTCATACTATTTATTATGGTTTTTTCATAAGAATACAAAGTTAGCGAAGGTACTTATGGATGGAGGCTTGGCTGTTAACATTAGGAGATATGCGTTGTGTAAGAAGATGGTTTGGGCCCGAATTGAACCTATGAAATTTTTTGTTTGCATGGCTGACTTATCTACATTTCAACTCTTCTATCTGATTAAGCATATTCCCATCACAATACAAGGGGAAATTTTTCAATCACCTTTTGATGGAATTTAATCCCTCTGATTTTCCCACTAGAAGTGAAATGAAGCCAATACCTAGGTCCTTTCATACACCTTTTTTGCTACCTTGTAGCAAACTTCTGATTCACCTACCTTAAAATGATCCAAATCCCCTAAGCTTTTAGCCACACTTACTATGGCTATAAGATTTCCAACAAGCTATAGAACACCTCAAATCAATTTGTTTACATCCGTCAACAACTTTGTACAAAATAGACTATGCAAAGATGTAGGATATGCAAAAATTAGGATTATCGAGATACACAATTTCTCTACACAAAAAATTGATTTCAAGAAGCCCTCTTAGAGACAATACGAACACGTATAAGCAATAGAATGCAATTTCAATTATTTGAATTGGATATGTGTAGAAGGAGTTTCAACCGTTATAAGCAGATTATGTCTATACCTACAAGAGACTAGAGGGAGTTTGGCCTTAATAGCTCCTCCTTACTCATCTTCAGTGCATGTAACATCCTCCTCTGCATTTTTCCTAGCTTTGAATGTTATGTTTCAGCTCCTTGAGCTTTTAATGACTCTCTCCTTGAGCCTCCTTGAGTATATGTCTCATGGTCTTCAATGACCTACAGGGCTTCCATGCATTTGGTGTCTCTTCACATCTTTTTATAGCTTTTGGATGCCTCTCCCAACTTTTCCACCACCTTAGGATTGCCTTGTCTAACCTTGCCCAACCTTAAGGCCACCCTAAGTGATCTAGCTCATGCCCCTTTGTCCACCTAAAGCTTGCATACTTCACACTTTCAACACTCCCCCTCAAGGTTAAGGTGGCAGTGTCCACATCAAGTAAGCTCATAGCTTTTGAAAACTCTGTTAACTTGGTCACAAAAAAGCTTTGGTGAAGATATCTACAATTTGGTCCTTTGTACCTAAAAAATGAACATTATTGTCCCCACTTGCAACCTTTTCCCTTACATAATCATAATGCACCTCAATGTGCTTGTTCCTTGCATGATACATGGGATCGTTAACAAGATGTAGGCTTAACATGTTATATCCATAAACTAGATTTGGTCCAACTTATATACCAAGATATTTGAAGAGCTTCTTATGCCACATTGTTTCACAAGTAGTGAGGGCTAAAGCTCTATATTTAGCCTTTGTTTAACCCAATGAAACTGTGGACTGCTTTTTGCTCGTCCATGAAATTTCTTTTGTACCTAGCATGAAAACATAGCTAGAAGTTGACCTCCTATTATCAACACTCTCTACCCAATCTGCATCACTCCATGCTCTTAACTAAAGTTCTTAATTGTATAGCAACCCATAGTTAATTGTACTCTTCACATACCTTAACACTCTTTTTGCATGATTGAAATGTGTATCTGTGGCTGCATGCATGAACTAGATAGAACTCCAACTATGTAGCACAAGTCAGGTCTTGTGAGTGTAGCATAGTTTAATGATTCCACAATGCTCTTGTATAGTGTAAAGTATTCTAGCTTCTTACCATCTTCCTTGCTTAACTTGACATTTGAGTCCATAAGTTGAGCTATTGGTTTTCAATCTCTCATGCCAAACCTAAACAACACATCTAGAAGATACTTCTTTTGAAAGATATAGATACCTTCCTTCCCAAAGATCACGTCAATGCCAAGAAAGTACTTTAGCACACCTAAATCTGGGATTTTCAACTCTCATCCAAGCTTCCCTTTGATGGTCCTTATTCGTGCATCATCATCACGTGTCATAAGGAGATCATCTACATATATGCATATCAAACATATCTTGTCATTTTTTTTCTTTGTAGTCTTGAAGAGATGTGGTTTCTCTCCAAGTGATGTAGATCCATCCTTGTACAAACATAGGTAGGATTTTGTGGATCTACATACCCTTGAGGTTGTTACATGAACACCTCTTCTTGTAACTCACCATTCAAGAAAGCATTCTTTATGTCCATCTCGTAGATAGGCCACCTCCTTGCTGCACATAGGGCTATGAGCTCTAATGGTAGCCTTGTTTTCAAGAAGGCTAAAAGTCTCCTCATAATCTACCCCTTGTGTCTGTGTGAAGCCTCTGGCTACTAGTCTAACCTTGTACCTTGCCAAGCTGCCATCTACATTCCTCTTGGTCTTGTACACGCACCTCTTTTAGACTATCTTCATGCCATCCTTCTTGGGTACTAGTTCCCAAGTGTTGTTCTCCTTAAGAGCTTTGAGCTCTTCATACATAGCTTTCCTCCACTCTGGTTTGGTCTTTGCCTCCTCATAAGAATTCAACTCTTGATCTACAATGACATTCATCATTTATGCATGCTTTGCCATGAAAGAACCATTTGTATACCTTTGTGGGGGTGCCTTCTTCCTTGTAGACCTCTTGTGTACCTAAGTCCTAGAACCTTAGGGACTTGTGTCAACTAAGACCATACCTCAATCACCCCACAAGTGCATATAGTCATGGCTTAATACATGTTTAATTATTGATCCGTGAGATTAGACATATCAAGTGTATGGAGACATGTGCACACATGATGGTAAGTGAAGTGACAATGCTAGAATGCATGTGACTCAGTTCAGCTACCTCTCCTACTCATTAATCTCTTGAAAATGCATGCCATTATACTTGTAATAGTAGTAGGCCCAAATTCAAAGTTTTCTCTTAGCTGAGAACTTAGAATATGGTCAATACTGAGTTCTTTGCGAAGCTCTTGATGAGACACATCTAATGCGCATATCTTCAGCCAAATTAAAAAACTTGCTTCAAGTTATGAGCAAGGTCGTAAATGTTGGGAAATACTACTTCAGCTCCACAACTCACCAAGTTTCACACACATTAAAATCATGAAAATAAGAAGGAATGGGGTAGACAACACTATTGAACACACATTTCAAGCATGACACACACACACACACAAGCTCTTGGAGAAGAAGATATTCAGCAGAGAAGAAGCAAATTCGAAAATTCAACTTGATTTCTCACAATGGAAAAAAGTTCTTACAAAGAGTCGTCAAGTGACTTATATACATGTGCCCTAAAAATGGTCATTTCAAACAAGAGACATAAACTTTTATTCAAAAGTACTAAATTCCTACTATGTTACAAGGATTATGTTACAACATTTGGGATTTATGCATCTAGAGGACTCCTTTAGTGCATTTACATGGCTCATGATGTATTTCATAGAAACTTGAAGAAGAAACTTTCTGCCCATGATTTGAAAATTTTAAGGCTTTCTTTTTTGTGCTTCTTTCATGTACAACACTCTAGCCCTCTTTGTCTCTGTGGTCCCTTGATAGGCTTTGAATGCATTCCAATAGAGGCATATGAAGACTTTGGGATCATTAGAGAATATATCACCTTATCCGAATCTTCAGTCCTAAGCTTCTGTTTGCCTCTTGATATTCCTTTTATCCACACCTCTATGTTGTTCTATTAATTTTGGTGGCCACGCATGCACTCTTTGGTAGACATTGCATATCTTATAGTCACGCATTCATTTCAGACGTCCTATTCTTAAGTCTTCTTTTACATCCTTTGGGACCTCATGCATTCCTTTAACTTGTTTATTTCTTTCCACCGCATGCACCCAGTGGTTGAGGAAGCCTTTAGAACTTTCAGGCATATTGTTACCTTATCCAAGCGTCATTCCTATGCTTTTGTCATCCACTTGGTATTCCTTACATTCACACATCAAGGTTGTTGTATTGATTTCGGTTGCCACACAAGCACCAATTGGTAAATATTGCATCTGTTTCTGTCTGGTTGATGCTTCAAAGGTCCTATGCTTAATCTCTATTTACACACCTTGGGAGATCTTTCTTTCATGTTGCAGCGTGATGCGTGCCCTTGTGGGGATTTGGGTAGAGGATGAGTTACCTTTATTGAATAACTTTTCTTTTTGGTTTTCTTCTTCTTTGTTTTCTGCTTGATTCTCCCTCCACACATCCCTCCCCTTAAACTCTATCATCCATGACAGGATTTGAATGGCAACGTGAATATGTTTGAATAGCTATTTTATCTCTTTGGTTCATCAAATTTGCTATCATGAGCTCTTTCCATTGTGTTCATTTCACACCATGATTAGGGGCGTTTCTATGATTTGCAAAGAAACTCAATTCATAGGTCACCAGTCAAGCATTTAAATTGGAAGATAAATTTACAAAGGTTTCTGAGTCCATTTCAAAAAACCAGTGAAGAATGCCTCTTCGAAGGTTTGCGTGAATGGACTCGAAAGAAACATTAGACACAAGTATATGGCCATTATTTGTAAGTCTACTAGGCGTTAGAGAGAGATAAAACAATAAGGCATTTATGCCTTGGTTAATGCTGATGAAGTTCAAAAATGTGTATTGGGCATGTTTAAAAACCTTCAAAATTGTGAGCAGCATGCTCACCACTAAGTTAAATAATTGAGAAAGATGAACCATGTTCAAAGAAATCATTTTTGCAATCTGAATAAAAACTCAGATCATTGACAATGAATAGTACACTCACATAGACTTGAAGTTATGGCAACAAATATGTATGAACTCAAATGTATATTACATGGAGAGTACAATAGAATTAGTAATACATGTAGGAGCTCTGAGATCACACTCAAATCTGCCAAGAAGCTCTCCTAAGAAGTGTGTTTTTCGCAGCTAGATAAGTCACACATATATAATGTGTCTTAGAGCCATATTTTGAATTTGAATTCATGCTCACCTAAAACACTTTTCCAAAATTCTAGTAATAGATTCTGTGATGAACTCATGGAGTTCTTTGTCTAACATCAAGTGTCTTCAACCACTTTTGATTCTTTTACTTTTACAATAGGTGAATACTCAAGAAACTACAAGAGTGAGTGCACAAGAGAACTCTTCAACACTTCAAGTATTTTCTTCAAGACGACATGATCTTGTGGTACTCAAGCCATCACATAGGCTTGCCAAGAACTTGCTTCATGTATGTAGGCATGCATATACATGAGTATTTGTGTGTGTATGTATCTCTTTCTCTCTCTCTCTTTCTCTCTTTATCTCTCTCTTTCTATCTCTCTTTCATCTCTCTCTCTCTCTTCTCTCTCTCTATCATCCCTCTCTCCTCTCTCTCTCTATCTTTCATCCCTCTCTCTCTTTAATATCTCTCTCTCTCTCTCTCTCTCTCTCTTTAATCTCTCTCTCTTTCATCTCTCTCTCTTTATCTCTCTATCTCTCTCTTTATATCCCTCTCTCTTAATTTCTCTCTAGATCTTTTTCTTTCTCTTTCTCTATCTCTTTCATCTCTCTCTCTCTCTCTCTCTCTCTCTCTCTCTCTTTCTCTATCAATAGAAAAGAAATCATTCACTTACATCAATGTAATCTTTTGGATTCCTATTCTCAAAGCTAATGAACATCGACGCTAATCAAATGCCAAATAATCGATGCCAAAAAATGCATGGGAGGCCAAAGAGAAGAGAAATTAGACAATAGAAAACATAGAGAAAGAGAAAGGTTAAAAGAGTACGTGCATAATTTATCAAGATGCAAGATCTAGAGAGAGAGTGTGTGTAGAGACCCCACAAAATGTTGAGTTTTTGTTGTCGGGTCCCCGTATGTTTTAAACACGACGTCAGTATAGGCAACGATATGAGCACCAGTATGAGCATTAATAATTTCTAGGAAGTTATTGATGCTCATACCGATGTGCAGATCCTCATACGCATGCCTATACTAGTGCCTATATCGACGACGGCAACGTATATCGACTGTCAATTTCAAAGGGTCATACTGATGCTCTATTGACCATGGGTATGCCTAGCGTGACTCTTCCAAGCATTTCCACGTTGAGGGTGGACCATCGGTATTGAAAACATTAGTATGCCCGTCATATGTTGTAGCGAATGTGGGATTATCCAACCAAAGACTAGATGAGAGCATTTTGAGAATGGATTGATCATGACAAAAGAGTTAGTTTCATTCTTTCACAACACATTACCAATAGTGTGATAGGACACATTCAAGACTTAGATTCAAGCGTGAGAGTTTGGGAAACCTTAGAGAGGCTCTACTCTACTAGTACTAAAGCATGGAAGATTAAATTCAAAAAAGCATTGAACAATATAAAGAAGACCTCAAGGAGTAGCATCAATGAATTCATTCTCAAAGTCAAGGAGATTTTAGATGCATTGAGACCTATTGGCAGCCACCCACATAGATGATGATGATCTACTAAGACTCAAACTCAAAGAATGAAGTCAATTGAAGAATTAGGAAGAAATGTTTTGTACATTTATGCATAATAGCTTTGGAAAAATACTTCAAAAATACTTGATGTAGTGACGAGTTTATAGTCACATGTATATATAAGCTCATGTATAAACGTGGTATAGAAGAGAGAAAAAGAATAGATGAAAAAGTGGTCAATAGATTTCAAGTTGTTCAAGAGATAGATGTGTAGAGAGTTTTCTCGTGAGTTAGCGATGGGTCTTTCCTAGAATTCTCTCAGCCTGATCATGTGGATCAAGAAATCTTTTGTATATATTTAATTCAGAGGCTAACCAAGCTATGTCCAAAGTTTGATGATCTAATTCTCTTCAGATTGTGTGTATGACAAGTAGGAACATTCATATGTAGAAGTTTGCAAGTGAAGTTTTGAGAATCACGCATTTTGCTGCTTAAAGATTTGCTTGGATCTCATTGCTTAGTGTAAATTTTTTTATGTTTCAGCATTCAAAATCTAAGTTAGAAGGTAAGGAAGCTTTGTTCAAAATAATTTAGCAAAATGGGTTAGATTATGAGAGAAATCAACTTAAGAAGTTGACCATGTCAAAGTCATCATTTGTAGAAGGTAGTTTCTCACACAGGTTTAATCTAAGTGATCAAATTAGAAATCTACTAGTTCTTTTGAAAAACTAATGGTCACTGTGATTGCACAAAGGGAGTGTGAACATGTGAGTATCATTTGAATGATTAAAGTCAAAGTCATATGTAGAGATTGAAGTTCATTTTTGAAGCAGACTCTTGAAGCTGAAGAAAACTTCATACGGAGAAGTATTTCTTAATACATATGAAAGATAATATGAATTTTGTGTAAAGTTTGGTTTATTCTTGATATAGAAGATTTCTTAAATCAAGATAGATCAGATATTTGGAGAATTAAAGGTCTGTAGCATATGCATCATAAGATGATTTTCAATCTTAGAGATAATTGATGCATAACTAACTTGCTCTTTGTATGTTGAGGCTTGTTTGTAACTCCTTTGGCTGCTCTCGTCGTAGAAATCCCCTGCATAATGTCCATGGCATCCACATATGTAGCACCCTTGACCATCTTCTCTTCTTGATTGTCGATGTCTTCCTCCTCTTCCTCTTTTCATTCTTCTTCCTCTATACAAAGAGCCTTCTTGATCATGTCCTTGATTGCTTTGTCTTCCTCAAAACCTTTCTCTTCCCCTACTTTGGTTTCCTCTTCATCCTTTGCTTCTTGATTTTCCTTCATAAAACACTTGGGCATCCTTGAACTTAATGAACCTCCATTTATATTCATTTCTTTTGTCCAATAAGAGAAAATAATTGATTGAGATATGGAAGTGTGTCACTTACATAAACTGACGTGGGGAATGGTTTCTAGTTTTCATCATCCTCAAACCATTGAGGGTATAAGCTCCTTCATTCTTAATCTTCATGTAATCATCCATTGATGATTGTCTTGCTCCAAGAGCTGCCCCTCAATCATCAATTGTGATTACTTGCATGTATACATGACTTCAATTTCTTTGTCAAGTACCTTTTCTCTCAAGAAATGATACTGAATCTATATATGTTTAGTCCTGGCATGAAAAACAAGACTAGCTGCCAAATATAATGAACTCATGCTGTCTCCAAATATGATTGAAACACTCTCATCAATTCCTAGACTTTTTAATAAAGTCTTCAACCAAATTACTTCCTTTGCAGCTTCCACCATCCCTTTGTATTCAGCTTCTGTAGATGACAATGCAACTGTATGTTGCTTCTTTGAGCACAAAGAAATTAGCTTATCTCCAACATAACATAGATAACCATGAGTAGATCTTCTATCATTTGAATTACCTGCCCAATTTGCATCACTAAACACTTTGAGTCTAGTATCAGAAGTGAATCCATAATACAAACCTTCATTCAGAGTTCCTTTGATGTCTCTTAGCGCTCTTTGTGCTGCTACCTACCAAACTCTGATATGTCTTCATGTCTTTGAACTCTTCTCCTCAATACTTGCTTAGTTTATGATTAGCCTCCAATGGTGTGGTTCAGGACTTACAATTCTCCATATTAAACTTCATCATAAGAATTTTCCAATACCTTTCTTGTGTAACATACACTCCATGTTGAGTGTATATAATCTCCATCCCTAGAAAATAAGACAGATTTGCCAAATCACTTATCTTAAACTCATTTTCCATCTGCTTCTTTAGTTCCTTGATTCCTTGAGCATCTGTACCTGTGAGAATAATGTCATCAACATAAATACACACATAAATGTATCTATCTTCATTTCCTTTCACTAGGAAACTGCTATCTGCCTTTGAAGCTTGATATCCAAGTTCATTCAAGAACTTGACCAATCTGTAAATCCATGCTCTTGGAGCTTGTTTTAGACCATACAGAGCTCTCTTAAGCTTACATACATATGAGTTGCATTCAGGATAAGAGTCAAGTCTTCCTTCTTATCTGAAGCATAATTGTAATATGTGTTGTTATAGGATTGAGATTGAAAGCTTCTTCCTCCTCCTCTAGCATATGAGGATCTACCACCTCTTTCTCTGAAGTTGCCTCTTTGATTTCTGCCTCCTCTTCCTCGAGCATGAAATTTTGATTATGACTTCCACCATTCTGATGGTTATACCAACAATCATTTGCCAAATGATTTGTTCTGCCACAAATCCAACAAGCTTCAGTATTATCTTTGTTCTTACCTCCTCTTCCTTTACCTCTGAAATTCATCTTCCCTTTCATGAAATTTACTTGATTTGAAGATCCTTCTTCATCATTTGTCTGCTTGCCTTTAGCATTCTTCATCTTATCCTTTGAATACATCGGTTGACTTGAACCTCTGTAATTCTCTCCTTCAATGTCTTGCTCAAATGTTAGCATATGTCCTATCAATTGATTAAGATCAGGAGTAAAATGATCTAATGATAGTTCTGTAGACAATATGAAAGGTTTTCACTTTTCATCCCCTCTTAGACCTGTAAGTATATTCCTTACCAACATGTCTTCTTCAATTTCTTCATCTACTACTCCCAAACTATCTGCAATGTCCTTCATCTTTGTAAAATAGTTAGAAATTGACTGAGAACCTTTCTTCTTGAATGTTGTAAATTCAGCCCTCAGTGAATCCTTCCTTGATTTGGTTGTGTTTTGGAAATGTTCTTCCAAAGCACTCCATATATCTGCTGCACTTTCTAATCCTCTAATGTGTGGTAGAAAATAATTTTCTCATGTAATAAATGATATCAAATGTTTGCTCATGAGGTGTGCTTCCATCCTCATGGACCATGCTGGATAGTTCTCTCTATCCAACTTGTCAATCTGCAAGCTTTCTCCCATCCCTTGACTTCTGTGTCTGCAATTACTAAGATTTATGGTGATATAATGTACCTTTGATATGAAGCTTTAATCCTTCTTGATCCTTTGAACTCGTGCTTTGTTCTTCTTCAGGTTTTCTTCCAAACTTTACTCTTTGCTCCTTCAATTCACAAGATCTTTCATATCTGCAACAGTCAAGATTCTCCTTGCTTTTTCTTCACCTTGATTTGATCTTTTAGCTATGAGACCACTCCTCGAGACCTTTAATTCTCCAAATGTCTGATCTATCTTGATTTAAGAACTATTCTATATCAAGAATAAACCAAACTTTACACAAAATTCATATTATCTTTCATATGTATTAAGAAATACTTCTTTGTATGAAGTTTTCTTCAGCTTCAAGAGTCTGCTTTGAAAATGAACTTCAATCTCTGCATATGACTTCGATTTTAATCATTCAAATGATACTCACATGGTTATATTCACTTTTTGCAAACACAATGACCATTAGTTCTTCAAAAGAACTATAGATTTCTAATTTGATCACTTAGATCAAACTTGTGTCAGAAACTGCCTTCCAAAAATGATGACTTTGACATAGTCAACTTCTTAAGTTGATTTCTCTTAGAATCTAACCCATTTTGCTAAATGCTTTTGAACAAAGATTCCTTGCCTTCTAACTTAGATTTTGAATGCTGAAACTTGAGAAACTTTACACTGTTCATTGAGATCCAAGCAAATATTTAAGCAGCAAAATGCGCGATTCTGAGAACTTCACTTGCAGACTTCTACATATGAATTTTCCTACTTGTCATACACACAACCTAAAGAGAATTAGAGCATAAAAATTTGGTCATAGCTTGATTAGCTTGATTCTTTCCTTCACTTATTCATTCTTAATCTTCATGTAATCATCCATTGATGATTATCGTGCTCCAACAGCATATGTCTAGAAGCTCAAACAATGTAGATACTACATCGTATATCGATACTAGTTGTACCAACAATATGATTTGCAGCCAAACTTTGTTCACTAATCTATATGCTTCAAGTCGTAAGGGCCATGTGGAAATAGGGGAATAATATAGCCAATGAGATCACACACATAGGTGATGTGGTTTTTGATGACAAAGAGCAAGGAAGGCGTCTCAAAGATGTGCTTCATGCACCTACAATCACCAAGATCCTGGCATCCATGGGACAAAGGGCATATAGAGGCTACCAAGTGAGATTCAAAAAAGGAGGATGATTTGTGGAGAACCCCAAACAAGCCTACAAGCTACTTGCGAGAGGAAATAAACAAGGAATATTTTTTACATAAGAGGTAAAATCAAATCCTTCACATCATTTATTCTTTACTTCTGGTAATAAGCACATTGCAGAGGTGAAATTGTGTCACAAAAGAATTGGCCATGCAAATTTGAGCTTTTTTAAGAGAACTCTTTTTTGTAATCGAAGTCCTTCCATTGTTCCACTCTTTGCTCTTTCTTTGTGCGCATGTGTGTATGTGTGTGCATGCTTGTGTGCTTTCACTCACAAACTTGTGGCATCACTTGTTGATGGTCTTCATATTGGTCTTCACGTCTCTGCAGATTGACATTTATGAGGTGAATCTCCTCACATTGGTCCTTACCATTGTGCTAGAGTGACACCAAATTTGGTGCTGTTGCCGAGGAGAGAGCGTCGAGGATGAGCATGTGACAGTAAGACGTAGAGTAGCGATGTTGAAAGGTAAAAAAAATCACATTTCTAGTTTAGTTTTTGAGTTTCTCTTCATCTTCATCTTCACCATCACCACCATTTCCTCCCCATCTTCATCTTCTCTTATTTTTTTCATTTTTGAATATACATTCACCTTGTTTTTCACTTGTGGCTGTGAGAAAGAAGCACAAAGGGAGTTGAGAGCTAAAACACTGAAGAAATACCCTTCAAAATGCCTAAATCTGGTGAAGTATTGCACGGGCTAAAACGACATGCATCTAGTATCGTGAGTGGAGTATCGCGAGTTTGGAGGTTGAGTTTGCATCTAGAGGCACATAGAGGTGACCTGGAGAACATAAGGTACACATATTTGCAAAAAATTTTGAATTTGGGTGTCAAAAACTCCAGGTATTGTGTCCGATTGAGTTTTGGTATCTCGATACCACAACTCTCGTGTATCGTGATACTTGTCGAGTATTGTATCACCTCCTTGAGGTATTGTGATACCATCAAGGTATCGTGTATCATCAAGTCACGGTATCATGATCAGATTTAAGTGGTATCATATCGTGCACCTTGTGGTTTCGTATCGCGCAATAGGAGGTATCGTATTGTGTCAGTTCAGTGCTATCGTATCACATAGCATAAGCAGTATTGTATCTTGATTGGAGTGGTATCGTATCATGAGCGTGGTGGTATCGTATCATGATCAACAAGCAGTATCGTATTGTGAGAAGTGAGGTATCGTCCGACTAGCGGTATCGTATCATGAGAGCAAGTGGTATCATATCATCTGGAAGGTATCGTATTGCATAGACTTGGTATCGTATCGTGCCTTATACCTCTTGGTATCATATCGCAAGAAAGGTCAGTATCATATCGTTAACCAAGAGGTATCCTATCATGACCACTTCCAGTATCGTATCGTCTGGATAACACATGCTATGAAACTAACATTGGTGTGTGCATGAAATTTAGTTTTGATATGAATTCATCTATACACATGAAGTTACACTAACTTATGTTGATTCATAAAAGAATGCATAGATCCTATTTGTGTCTTTTAGAATCTTTTTAGGTATTGAAGCCAGAACAAAAACCTTGTTATGAGGGCGTGTAGTTCCCAACAACAAATATTGGAAAAGTTTCTTATTTGCAAGTTTCTAGGGCTAAGAAAGTGGTTTGCTTACCAATAGGCTGATGCCTATCATTGTATCATGGTTATTATTCTTTTCAGGTTTGATTTTCTTGGGGAAGTGCTATCAAAGTTTTTGTGGCCATATGGCATTATATACCATGTGAAAACTAAAGTGATGTTGTGTTGTAATGTAAGAATTAAGATGTGTTTTCATCTAGTAACTCTTGAGCACATGAATTGTTGTTCATGTGAGTCTATGTACTTGATATAGAATTGTATCCAATAGTGATATGGTTATGATCATCCATAAAAGTATTAAATGCTTTTATGTGATTGATTGTGATGAGATTTATGAATGTGAAAGAAGCACAATAATTAGAATTACATCCATAGATATTCACTTTCACTGAAAGGTGGATACTATGTAAAGAGTCGATTTTTCCTCGAGATGATTTGGATTGTTAATTGGTTTGCATTGATATAGATGATCATTATATGCATGGATACATCTCCATGACATAATCAATCCAAGAGAATGAATGAGAATTTCTAATCATAAGGATTAACATGTGTCATCATTTTTTAAGTCTAAAAAATAATTGAGTAAATAGTTAGTGAGGTAGCATCCTCATAGATATTTGGATGATGCTCTTTGAGGAAAGCCCAAATTTATTGAAATTTAAAGAGCAAGTAGCTCATAGGGTTTTCTTTAAGCTAACTAGTTTTCAAGTGATTTGGATACTTCTACATAGGTCAAAGGACCTCTACACTAAAAGTGCTACTAATAGAGGTAGATGCCTAAAATAAGTGACACATGCCTATTACAAAGGGCATTTCTCTTCATTAGTAAATCCAAATTGCATGATTTTTATTGGATATGAAATCTTGACAAATCCCCTTTTGCAAATCAATTTTCATGTTTTTTTAAGATCATTTGGTGGGCCAAAAGGTCTCTCCACATGAAAGTGTAGCCTTTGGAATTTTTGGAAGGACCAAAGACCATGTCCCCTAGAGGTGATTGTTTCTCTTAACTCCTTTACTCAAATTAGATGATTTTTATTTTTCAAGTTAGCTAAAAACCACCCAATCGTGCTTACAAAATATCAAGATGAGATGTGTCTCTATTTATGAGATATAAGGAAAAGAGTAAAACTTAGCCTCAACAAATTCTTAAAATATTGCAAGTATAGTTGCTTAGTACTTTGGTCATCGTGAATGCTTCAAATGTCCAACTAATATGAAATTCATATCAATAAACATAGATAGTAGTAGCTATATTCCATTAAAATGTGAAAGAAATTAGACGTCAATTGGTAGGTCAAATGAACTATTCTTCTCAGAATAATGTCTGGTGAGAATTTGCCAAAAAGTGGTACATGTGTCTGTTTAACACATGGTTTTTTCATACTAAGTTGGAAGCTCCAATTTCAAAAAAAATTCTTCGAGAATTTACTAGAGTATAGACCCTATGCTATACCCAAAATTCAAAGATTTTGGAGTCTAGCTTCATAGTTAAAAGATATTCTAAATGTGTAGTAGCCTTGTTTTTAGGCTCACCTAAACAAGTGTAGCAAAGATAGGATGATACATTTGAATGAGTATTTTAGTGCATTTTAACATGAAATTCTGTGAAAAATAACAAGATAAATCTATCTATATTTTGGTACAAAGAAAATGAAATTCGGAGTTTGTCTGATCAATCTAAGGGCTTCAAGAAGATGACCCTATACATTTTCAAAGTTTGTCATCAAGTGTTCGACCCTTCCAATGAAATGGTGATAAAACTCTGATTAAAGGTCCAAATCAAGCAGTTTTTGAGCCTAATGAGAGCTTGGGAAAAGCTATATAATTCTAGAAAATTTCATAATTTTTTAATTAGTAAAAGATAGTTAAAGTTAAGATTTAATATGCTGCTATTAAACATTGTTTATGCACAAGATGTTGTTGAAAGGAAAAGATTTTTCACGGGTGTTTATGATATTTTTTTGATATGCTGCGATCACTATGGGCTAGCCATGCCCTACATACTTGTTTATTGATCATTGTTTTATGGTGACCATTCTCAATAGGACAGAGGAGACTCTGTCAAAATTTTCAATAATATATATAGTGCCATGAGAGCATGGAATTGAAGAACTTTAGTAGTTGTTCTCATTTCCTATATTATGGATTGATTCAAGTTGTACAAATTCCAGTTTTTTTATGAGTTGATATTTGATGAAAGCCACATGCTTCACAACTCTAGTTGAGTTTATTTATCATGTCATTTCTCAACTAAAGATGAGTTAATGCTAGAGATAGTTTTGAGTGATAGAGTCATAGGAATGACTCTATCCTTTCCATAGAGGGAAGGAAACACTTCAGGAACACTTCACATATTCATTATTATCATTGATGGCTATGAGTACTCAGATTTATTATTGTCTTTTTTAGAGAAGTGTTCGACTTTAATCTCATACATGCATCTATGTGGGGTATAAAGTTTGGTGGTATGGGACATCAAACTTTGTATTCTACCTAGGTTTAAAACAAAGGGTATGGGAAAGAAGTTTTTGAGATTGTAATTTTTTATGGTTTGGAGTTAATTCATATGATCTTCTTAGTATTAGACAACAAAGGGTCAGTTGAGATAGTCACTTTGTATGTGATCACAAACAAGGCAAGTCTGCAGGCAAGTAGCCTAGAAGCAGAAAGGCAAGGTTTGCATATAAGAACTATGAATAGGCAATTGCATTAAGAAGAAATTCATTGAGTGCATACTATATTTGATATGCCTGAGGATAGGCCATGGTTCATACATAGTGTGTAAGACGTGAGCTAGATGCTTAGCCTAGTCGGCTATGAGTGTGCACAAATCTACTTACCATTTTTTAGGATATTTAGTAGACTCACATTATCATCCTCATTATATCTAGGAGTGCGAGATTATTAGAGTAGTTTACTAGAGACATCTTATTCCTACTTGGGAATGATTTGATCATACTAATGATCAGACAATGGTGATCAGAGATAAAGTAAGTTTCATCCACTTAGAACATCTTGCATGTTAGTATTGAGAAGGTGGTGGTAGTTCCACTAGTTGCTGTAGTTTCTCAGCACGTCTTTGCTTGGCATGAAAGACTTAGTTCCACATAGTGGATTGGGATTTACTTTTTCTTGGGAGATATTTTGATCCATAGTTTGGATTATTATATATTTCATATGATAAATGGATATTTGATCCAAACATTGGATTATTATATATGATAGATTAATTCAGAATTTGGATGTGATAGATCTTGGTCCATAGTTTGATCATTGATAGATTGACATCTTGGCCCATAGTTTGGTGATAGATTATCATCTTGGAATCACAACTTGGATCATGATGAGACTCTCTAGAGTTTCATTTCATTACAATGAGTAGATCAAGCAAATTTATTTGAGCTTAGAGATTAAGCACTATTTGGAAATATTTCCATTTATTTTTAGTATTCTTTCCAGAGAGCTTGGAGGATTATTAGATTGTTTTGGATGAGTATAGTATTTTTTCATTACTCTAGTGAAGTGATTTTACATGATTATACCATATGAGAAGCTGTCAGCGGTATTTTAGGGAGACTAAGGGCAAGTCGCCAAGGTCTCTACAAGTGACAAACCATCACAAGTTAATGGTCAAGGTCTAGGCATAGGGAGTCCCAGGATATTCCGAGTACTTATGTTGTACACATATGGACTCATTGGGCCTCATAGGGATTCCTACATATGCCCAAGGCAAGGACTACTATTTATTGGTGAAAATGCTAGATAGGAAGCAGAGAGACGAGTTGTCTACCTTTTGATTATCTAGTATTTCAGACACTGAGCACACTCTACTCTTATTATTTGCAATCATAGATTTTGATTCCTAGGTTTATAACTCCTTCTATATCATTGAGGACAATGACCTTTAGAGGGGGAATAGAGTGTTATATTACAGAGATGTATGTGCTGGAGGTGAGTCCTAGGCATGTCATTCTCGACTTCTCACATTTTAAGCCACCAGAAAGTAATCAAAAGTACTTGCTCATCCAATAAAGAGAGAGACAATTTTATTTTCTTCCTCATTTTTGAAAAATGGAAAGCTACAAAAGTTTGAAATGAATATTCTTTTCTTGTAAGACATGGGGCATAAAATACTATATTTGATCCCAAGTGTAGTAATACAACTTAATATCTCCTCCCAATTGCAATAGTAAAACATAATATCTTCACAAACGCATTCATCTCATCTACATTGAAACCTTTTGGGGGTGCCTTGACACATTGAAACCTTGAAACCTTTTGGGGCTGCCTTGACACATTGTGTGAGGTGTGTGGCTCCAAAATAAAGCACTTGAAAACCACTTTCAGAGCTATCATCAGACCACCACCCCAACTATTGGTTGAACACGGTTGCCAAATTATCACTAGGGGTCTAGTCTTTCCCCTACTCGATATTCCGATGGGCTTTGGTGTCTCAATGGATTAGCGATGGAATTGGGTCCTTTCCAAACTAAACAACAAGTTAGCATATTGGAAGGGCATGCAAATCAACCTCAATTAGCATGTCATGGTAATTAATACCTTCCTCATCTTCTTGACCATTGACTTTCTCTCTTGCTAGAGATCAAAGGATCAAGAGATTAGCAAATTGGAAAGAATCTACAAAAACTTTCTTTGGATGGGGTACCACAATAGAAGGGGGGTTCCAAAAATAAATTAAATGGTCTACCTGCATCAACCAAAAGGGTTGTGGAGGTCTAGGCATTATGGATATTGAATTCATGGCTGACAAGCTGGTGGAAAAATGGATCATCAGGGCTTGGTGCAACTATCAGACCTCTTGGTACACCTCATTTTTAGGAACAAGAACATGATTACACTCATGGGCCTCCATATTTTGAAGGACTTGGGCCTCTTTACCCTTTCATTCTCCCAAATTCTAGTCTCCCCTAAAGGCTTGAATCTTGTGTGCTCCATGTGGAAGAGTTGGAACAAGTTCAAACAATTTATCAGAATCGGAGAAGATTGTAAATGGGCTGCCAATATCAGGAAAAATGACTCAATATGGTTTTTGATCACGGGCATCAGGGGTGTGGTATGCTATAACCTCCAAAATGCTAAGATGCTTTGGAGCAAGGATTTCAGACATTGGAAACACCTTTGGAAATAAAAAATTGGCCAATAGATCATCTTTGAGGACATAAACCCTAAAATAAGAGTGAACTACAAAGAGTGGACTCTCCTTCAGCATAGATGCATCGAATGGGAAGGCTCAAAAAACAGAATCCTCATTGGGGGGTGTCCTCCATGCCATAAGGTTCTTATTTGGCACAACAACAATCGCTTGACCAATATTCCTAGAATGAAGGTGAACATGGACTATCATATCATGCTTAGAAAGAAGTGATGCTTGCGTTGGACAAGGTTGCATTGGGATTTGAATTTCATGTCTATTTGGCATCCTCTCATCAAGATCAAAAAGTCAGTTCTCATGTGCAAAATTCTCCACCGTGGTATCTAGACCAATCTAAAGGCTAGCAAAATTTTTGGGCTTCATCGTGGTGCAAGCAATGCCATCACAGCATTGAGGATCTGGGTTATATCTTCTTCGCACGCCCCAAGTCTCTTCAACTCTGGTGGACCCTTGGGAATATTTTGGGACTGCAGGAACAAATCACCTAGAAGAAAGCACTTTTGAATGAAGCAATCAGCTTCTCAGCGCCTCTATCAAATGCTATAAGAGGTGAAAGCATCTAGAAGATTTGGAGGGAGTGGTGTGCCTACAGTTTTGGACACCCTCGTAAAGAGTGGTCAATCGAGAAGTCTTTGTTCCTCCTTGGCAAAAGAATCTAGAACGAGAAGAGCTCCCCACCCTTTAGGCATCATAAAGTGCTTCTCATCGAGAACAACAAGCTTAAACCCATGTGGGCCCCACATGAGGGGGATGAGAGGGTTATTAACCTCCTTTGAAACACTCTTTAGATTCGCAAGTTCTACCCGTAGTTTGTGGGATTCAACGGGGTTCCAAGGGCACTAGTCCCATTCACTTGTAACACTTTTCTTTCCTTTTTTTTAATTAAAGTCTGGGAGAGTAGGCCAAGGTAGAACTTCCTTTACAAAATATATAAATACTTGTCATATACCTAGTAGTAAAGTATAATATTTAAGTTAGAGCATGGGAATAAAATAATATTTCTTTATCGTAGACGAGGAATAAAGTATGATATCTAACAAATTTCAAACCACTATGACAATGATTTTCTAAATTCTATCTTCTACTTAAGGCTTTTTTTGTATCAAAATCCCGAGTTCTCATGCTATCCAACCTATAAGACATTGGAAATATCTTCACACTCAAGGTAGATATACAATCATTTTCATACAATTGATATGGTTTCTATTTGTATGCTACCATCTCATTGTGTTGAATATATGATATATATTGGATATTGATGACACCAAGAAAGAAAGAAAACTTCCAAATTGAGAACATGTGGTTGGACTCCTAGAAGGAAGACTTCTTCGCTTCAAAAAAAATGAATTAAAATAAGTCAAAGAAGTTCTGGTGCAACATGTGTACATGCATAGAGAGATAGTAGTTGCATAATATCCATCATATCCTCCAATGCATAGAGCTAATTATAAGTATTTCACACCATTGAAGTATGTAAGCTATTTTAAAAATTAATGAATTTGAAAGTATTTCAAATAGTAAGCTATTTTAAAAATTAATGAATTTGAAAGTATTTCAAATAGTTGTGTGTTGGAGATTGAGATCTAGGGAAGAAAACGCGACAATGAAGAAGAAAAAGCTTGGTGCATAGCACAATATTGAATGTATTACCAAGTGAATGTACAAAGATAAGTGAACCATTAGTATTATAGATGTATATACAAGCAGAGGGAAAAAGACCTTCTAAAGAGAGGAAGAAGTACCTTGACTGTCATAACTTTGTTCAGAGGCACATTACCTAAATATATCACCAAATCACCCCTAGGAATAAGCCATGAACAAGAGCTATGCAGAAAGGTATTGTTCATGATCTTTTTGACGCAAACAAAACTATTGCATGTGGTACACTGTGTCATGGGTTATATAAGATCATAAATTATGGAAAATCTTCAGACGATTATGCATGTACAGTAGTAGAGGATTTGTATGCTATTTCAAATGCAAAACTTTAGCATGCACATTTTAAACAATTTTCTTTTGCTTGTTACTTATACCTAGAAAAGGCAGACAGAATGTACTTTTTGCCTGAACTTGAGGCACCATCCAAACATGTATGCCCAAGATGCATTTTTGGTAATATGCAACATGATTTATTTCCCAAACATGGTATAGTAAGATCTGAACAAAAGTCTATCTTGTTCATAGTGTTGTATGTCGTCCTATGCACACATCAAATTTTGGGAGTTAAATTTACTTCATGACATGTATTGATGACTTTTATTGGCATGCATGGGTCCACCCATTAAATTCAAAATCAACATGTAAGATGGACATCCTCCATTTTGATTGAGGATGGGAGTACACATTTTGAATTTAATGCGTTTCAGGTCCATTTTCGGATTAAAAAACCAATCTATAATGCCATATACTAAAGAAAAGGTATTATAGAGAGAAAACATAGGTGTCTCTCATGGAAATGGCAAGATTTATGAATCAAAGGTCATGCCTTAACTCATAGTTTTTTTCTTGAGGCTGCAATGTGTGTTGCATATGTACTGAATAGGTGTCCTACAAAATCCATTAAAGTCTATAATTCGTTACAAATCCTCGGATGGTTGCAAGCCATCTATTTCCATTTTGAATGTTTTTGTTGTTTGGCATATGCATTAGTTCCTAAGAAACAACACATGTGATCAGATGACAAGTTTGTGAACTGCATTTTTGTTGGTTACAATTCTACAAGCAAATTTTATCACCTATATCACCTACAAAATAAACACATATTCATTAGTTTTGATGTAGTTTTTATGTAAAGTGTTGTGTAGATTTTACATGAATATCTAAAAGAGATATCAATGAGTTCACACGATGTGTATGATACATTAAAGCCTCTTTTCGTTTGAGGGCAATCAAATGTATCTCCTATTGAGGCAACCTTTCAGCCATCCAAGGTTGAATGAGAACACATATTATCTTTTTTCTAACCTACATATTCATGGTGCATTTAGATAGTGTGTTCACACACATCACTACCTAAATATATCAGCAAATCCCCCTTGTGAGTGATGCGGAGTCAGAAAAAGCATGCAAATCTAGTGGTAGTGATCCCCCCTTGGGATAAAATAACCCAAGTCAGAAAATGCCCAATCTGAGTCAGAAAAAGCATGCAAATCTAGTGGTAGTGATCCCCCCTTGGGATAAAACAACCCAAGTAGCCGAGTACCACTCAAGTAGCGAAAGATGCGCTTAACCGCCTTCCAATGCGTGACTCCTAGGCAATGCATAAACCTGCTCATCTGTGAGACAACAAACTGAATATCTGGCCAAGTAATGCATAAGTAAATCAAGCATCCAACATCCTACTCATAGAGAACAGCATCAAATGCATCTCCAGCATCATGAAGTCTCAATTGTAAACCTGTCTCCATATGAGTGGCAATAGGCTTACAGTCTTCAAGGCTAAAACGCTGCAATAATGTGTCAATATATTTCGTTTGACACAAAGCCATTCCACCATCAGCTTTCATAAATTGAATGCCCAAATAGTGATGCAAATGCCCCAAATCAGACATCTCAAATGAGGCATGCAAATCAGCCTTGAAATCAACAATATGCTTCTCAATAGGACCAGTGAGCAGCATGTCATCAACATAGACAACAATGATCAAAAGCACATCATTAGCACGCTTAACATATAAGGTGCTTTCAGTTGGACTGTTCTCAAAACCATGTGCAATCAGATAGGCACGTATCTTCTCATACCAAGTACGTGGTTCTTGCTTTAAACCATATAATGCCTTCTTTAACCTGCACACGTGGTTTTCATGCCCTTTCTGCACAAAACCACGGGGCTGAAAAACATACACTTCTTCATGCAAGTCACCATTCAAAAATGCTGTTTTAATGTCCAACTGATGTACATTCCAACCATGATGGGCTACAAGTGCACAAATGCTCCGAACAGTAGTCATACGGCATGTAGGTGTAAAGGTCTCATCAAAATCAATGCCTCTTTCCTGCGCATAACCCTTTGCAACAAGCCTAGCCTTATACGTGTCAACTGTACCATCAGGTTTACGCTTCATCTTGTATACCCACTTAGTGCCAATGGCCTTCTTGCCAGGAGGCAATTCACATAAGGACCATGTACCATTCTTCATTATAGCATCATATTCAGATTGCATAACAGCCATCCAATTTTTTGAATTCTGTGCTTCATCAAAAGAAACACGCTCATTCTCATCACAAAGACTAGACGCAACCATAACATAGCAATCTGATGCAAAGGAGGCACTATGAGAGCCTGAACGAGTACGATATGACAATGGTGCATCTAATTTGATGTCACGCAAAGTCCGTGTAATAAAGTAAGTTGGTGATCTAGGGATCCGATTGGTTTAGACAGATCTGAAATCGGATTCCGTTTGGCCATTCGTTTGTGTGGCCAAAGATCTCGAGTCTAGACTTACTAGTAGGTCATTTACTCTTGTAACCAAGTAATCCACTTAGCCCAATGGTTAAGACTCAAGGGTGTGAAGGACGAGGTCTTGGGTTCAATCCCCATGGGGTACATGGGAAGATTATTTTGCCCAAAGAGCTCTAGAACCTTCTAGAAGCATCCACTGGACACTTGGCGTACATGTCGTTACATGGCTGACACTTGGATGATTAGCATCCACCTGCCCAAGAAGGCAGTCCCCTGGAGAGAGCTATATATAGAGGCATTTGGTTGGGAGGAGAGGCATCTCTCAAGCATGTGGTGGTCGTAATCTTTGTTCTCTTGCATTGGTATCAGAGCATTCTCCATAGCTCTCATCTTCATCATCTTGCTCGTGAACTTTTGGCGTGCATAATCTCTTCTTCGAATTCTGCTCCCGCCTGTCTGGAGATGCGTGTCGCAATCATCTTCATGGTTTAGCTTAGAGCAAAGAGTACCAAAAGAATAGATCATCTCTGTGTGCTGCCGGCAGGATTCGAACTCCTGCCCCTCTGTTGGGAGTGCGTTGCTCTAACCACAAGAGCACATCGACCGCGTGAAGATATATCCGTAGCAGATGTTAGTGATCAGAGTCGGCGCTGGAGAAGATCTCAATTTGTAGATCCAAAATTGTATATTCTCCGGTGAAGCAGAGGAGATTCGAACCCCCGCCCCCCCAACTAGAGGACACTCGCCTATCCATAACGTCGACGGGCATTCACGCCCAGAAGTCTGCAGAGATTTGTGTTGTTTTCAAACCCAGCGTTGCAGAAGATCTCCGAAAGGAACAAAACAAAAAGTAGCTTTCTCTGCCCGCTGCGCCTACTAGGGATCGAACCCAGACGGGCTCCTTGGGAGCAAGTTCACGTAGCCACGTTGCCCACGAGTGTTCCTTGCCTATGAGTACAGAGCAAAGTCTGCTAAACCAGTAAACAGAGCTGAAGTGCAAGCCCAACTCTCATCCATCCAAGGAGCCAAATCAGTTGTTGCAGGCCGAACCCGAGAAGTATTCTGCTTTTAGTCAAAGAAACAAGCAAGGAAAGTTAAAGTTTGAGCAAAGCCTGAAGGAAGTGGAGCTATGGAGTGAAGATCCGGAGGCCTTTGGTGATCCAAGTCAAACCAACTTTGAATTCGGACCAAAGTCTTTAGAGAAAAGCTCTTTCAGAGGATCAAGGGAAGGATGTAGCTCTATGTGGAGCTAAGTATTTTCCAGTTTTTTCTTGGCCTTAATGCTTGAATATCTTGTTTTCATTATTCTACACTTAATCCTAGATGCACATTGAAATAGCCAAGATTTCAATTGATTAAGTCTAGATTAGAATAATGAATTAATCCATTTCTCATTCCAAGCATTAGTTTGCATTAAGGAAAGACTTGATTTCAAAAAGATCCTTGTGCATCAAAGAATGTATTTTGGTAGTTTAAATACATATTTCCTTTCCATTGAGTAAGTTTTCTATTGCACCTCAAGGGTATGTTTTTATATCATAGTGCATTAGGACAAAGGAAAGGATATACATGCATCAGGATTGCATGATATACATTCTTAGTACAAGGAAAAAAATCGTGCATCAAGCTCATGCATGATTGTTGTATTATTTTTTGGGCATGCAAAGAACATGCATGCATACACATGTGAGCATATGCTTTTGCATGTAGATACATGCATTTTCATGATAGAATGGAATGCTGTTTGCAAGTAGATATGAGAATGTACTCTCTTAGTATTTAGCTTACTTTATAAAGCTCGCAGTTTGACATTAGGGAAGACCAAGGACTAGTTAGTTGCAAAGACATACTAGTTCTAGTTTGCAACTCAAGTAATTAGTCAATTTCTTCCCAAGTCGATACTCTGCTATCAAAGATAAATACTTAATGACAATTAAGTATGTTAGATGTCTTGCTAGGTATGAGTAAGCACTAAGAGAAAGTTAAGTAATAAATTTTTTTTGATGACCAAGAAAATTTAATTACTTGCAAACTCTTTTGTGATGTATGATGACTCTAAGTCCTGGATGTACTTAGAAAGTCATGCGGATAAAGCTTTAGTTGATTAGTTATATATTTTATGTAACTTCTCAAGCATCCCAAGGTTGGATGAGAACATCAAATATATTTCCAAAGTTCCATGAGTACTCTTCTATTTAGAAGATTTCGAAAGTTTAAAGAAGTTTCTTTGTGGTTTCAAGATTTGTATCTCATCATGAAACCTCGGTAAGTAACTTTTTGGAATTGAGATATGAAATAGTCAAGCCTTCTATTTCATGTGAGATCATTCTCCTACCATGTTTAAGATGAATTTATTTTTGGGAAGGTAGATGTTCCAAGTAGAGGATCTTAATTGATTCATGAACTCTTCCCAAAATACACATAAATTTATATTATATGATAGGTCCAAGGAATGATGAAAGCAAAACCTCTTTAGGATATAAATGTTTTGCCAAGATATAAAGGTACCAAGCTTTTATAAATTTTCATTTGATTTCATCCCAAGGGGTGATGGAAATCAAAGGTTAAACCTCAACATCAATTGATCCTTGACGTCAATAAAAGGATGTTAGGTTCTATAGTTGCATCTCTAGTAAATGATGCAACTAGCTAAGCAATCTTTAGGAAAATAATATAAGTCCCTAAGGACTTGAAGCAAGTGTGAACTTTTCATTTAGGAGTAGAAAGTTCCAAGAAATGGATCTTAAATCCATGAACTTCTCCTAAACAAGTTATAAAGTTCAAGTGTTCATAGTTGCATTACTATTGGATCAATCATCAATAGATGCTTGGACTTTAAACATAATTTTGATTAGTGAAATATGATTAAAGGACTCTAGTAACATCTGAAGATTGACCAATAATAATGAGTCTGGTATCAAACTCAAGAATAGAAGTCGATATCACATAAACAAAAAGTCAACTCAAACTTTCATAGTGGCATGGGAAACCATATCCAAAATGTGATATTTTGTCTCTAGTTTGATACTCAGGAAATGAATACAATTGAATCAGTAAATTTTTTGGATATTATTTGAAAGAATTTCTTTCAAATGTTCTTTTAATATTGCAAAAGATTCCAAGATGAATCATTTGCTCAAGTTATTCCTTAGAAGGAATCTCAAGTCTTTGAAGAAATGGCATTCTTTCAAGTATTGAGAATGAAATTCTTCATACTCTTTAAACAATAAGTAAGTAGTTCCCGGACATCCCAAACCACTAGAAGTGGTATTTCAAGTCCTATTTGTGATATAACCTAAAGGTATATCAAAGATTCTTAGCTTTGGAATCTGAGAGGCATAAGTGTATGCTTGGACTTGAGAAAGATCTCTAAAAATCCTGCAGGTAAGCAAAGAAGCTTAAAGATAGTTTAAAGAGATCTTAAAAGATAAAGATAAAGTCTTTATTATTATCGCATGATCAACAAGACTTGATCAAGCTTGGCCATGATTGTCCAAGAGCATGCGATTGGAACTACCCTGTAGATTGCCCAAGTATTGGCAATAAAATTTTCTTTAGGAATGATTCACTCAAGTTCCATTTATTCGATGGAAAACTGTGAAAAAGAGTAAGTTGTTCCAAGTCTGAACAGAGTAAAGAAATTCCAAGAATGTAGTCTGCAACCGTGAAAATGGTAATTAAGTCTGTGGAAGGTAAAACATAAGTGTTTACCTATCCTTAAAGGGATTTTGGTACAAATCCAGAAAGCATGAGCGGATGCTTAAGACTTAAGCAGTAAAGAGATTCCTAAATAAAGTCCCCGGGGTAGGTACCTAAGGCAACAGTAAACAAAGGAATCTACAGACAAGAAGTCAAAAGCTCTTATCACTACAAAATTGGTCAAGAATCATCCAATTGAACTTGAATCTATGAAAATTCAAGTACTTGGAATTTTGATTGGTTTTCATTTGAAAACCCTAGCAAAGAAGAATTGATATTCTGTTAAGAGGTTTTCAAGTTCCCAAGGTAAACACATGATTGTAGACGATCATGTGAAGGAATCAAAACCTAGAAAATCTAGTTAGATGTAATACCTGGAACTTCTAAATTCTCGTAAAAGAATTGAAGAGAAAAGGTACTCTATCAAGAGATGTTTAGACTTTAGGATAAGAATCACCCACACATTAATGTGAATATAAAATAGGGTGGTATGGGACACCAGATTTTATACTCAGATTGATATAGGAAAGATGGTATGGGACATCGGACCGTGGGATGATAATTATCTTTTAGTCCTAGTTTGGATTTTGAAGTTAGGTTTCATCCTCAAGGGAATTAAGACTTCAAGAAAAGTTTAATTCGTAAAGGATGAAAGTAGTATCTTACGATACTTCAAGATGACTTCAAGCTCAAGGAAATTGAAGATATGAAGTAAGGAACTTCCAAGATCTTCTTAGAACACTTCAAGCTTAAGTGTTATTGATCAGAAATATTTGATAAATTTCTAAAAGAAGTTGGACTTTGATTTTGAGTTGATCTTTTCAACTAAAGATTTAATTGACTAAGTCAAGCATCAAGTTCCTAGTGTAACTTGATAAATTCACTCTTTCGACTCAAAGAAATGCACAAGAATTGCATTCACGATTAGGAGTCGAAAAGACTGAATATGACATGAACTTAGTCTCAAGTGAAGCATTATTTGAAAACTAAACTCATCGATAGAACCTCAGTGGGTCGACACACTGATGTTGGTTACCACACTAGTATCTTGTGGTTGGATGATGTTTTTGATTTTCTTTGAATCTTTTTGAGAATCCAACTTATTTCTCTTAAAGATAAAGAAAAATGCTTCAAATCCCTGTTAAAACAGATCTTTGAAAAGTTGAAGTCCTGTGTCATCTAGTCTTTGACTCATAACAAATTTATGTATATTCGAAGTTTGAATTGGTTGTACAGAGTCTTAGTTATTTCTTTCCGCTTTCCAAATCTTTTGAAATTAACTCAGATATAGTATCTGATTCCTTTTGCAAAAGACCAGGGTTAGCCGGTTAGAATAAAATAACTAACTTGAACATCCTAGATAGATGTTATGTACAAGAACCTTTTCAATCTTCAAAAGGTGATAAGTCTAAGTGGACTTATTCATTTGAGTTTGCTTCAAGTTATAGCATAAATGATTTCCTGGAGTCCAGTATACTCTAGAATAGGGAAGTTAGGAATTGCTCATCAAATTGACAATTCCCAAGAACTTTCAGTTAAAATCTTTGAGAAAAGTGTCTTAAGTTGGACAATTTTCATTTTGAAGTTGTATTGGTCAAGTTATAGTATGGTTGACTCAAAGAAATGGTAAACTTTCTCCTACAGTTTACAAAGGATTTTTAAACTCATAAAGACAAAGTAGTCCTCTAGTCGGGTGAAAAAATCAAGTAACTGTTAGATAAAAGTAAACCATTGTACAGACATCTAAAGTTAGATGTATGGGACAACCAAACTTCACGTTCTCCAAAACAAATTCAAGTGAATCAAGAATTCTCAAAGTCTTGCGAGGGATAAGAATCCCACCTTCATTACTAAGCCCATGCACCAGTTATGCCTAGAAATGGACTAGTAATTTGAATCCACCTAGTTCACATGTTTGTGCCTAGATCGCACATCCAGAAACTGTGAATTAGCCAGGGATGTCATTAGATCCACCCTTATTATTCTTCACTAGTTTGTACTTTGTCCCGTTCATCAAAGTGCAAACCCAGATAGTGTTTTGAATCATTTGGGCAAGGATGCCACCACAGAGATGAGACATGTTCTTCCAATTCTAGAACATGACCATGTTCTTCCAGTTTTAGAACATGAGGCTCGGGGGTTGCCTACAGTATGTATATAGCTCTATTTTTGAGGACGAAAATCTTTTCCAAGGGGGGAAGAATGTAATAAAGTAAGTTGGTGATCTAGGGATCCGATTGGTTCAGACAGATCTGAAATCGGATTCCGTTTGGTCATTCGTTTGTGTGGCCAAAGATCTCGAGTCTAGACTTACTGGTAGGTCATTTACTCTTGTAACCAAGTAATCCACTTGGCCTAATGGTTAAGACTCAAGGGTGTGAAGGACGAGGTCTTGGGTTCAATCCCCATGGGGTACATGGGAAGAGTATTTTGCCCAAAGAGCTCTAGAACCTTCTAGAAGCATCCACTGGACACTTGGCGTACATGTAGTTACATGGCTGACACTTGGATGATTAGCATCCACCTGCCCAAGAAGGCAGTCCCCTGGAGAGAGCTATATATAGAGGCATTTGGTTGGGAGGAGAGGCATCTCTCAAGCATGTGGTGGTCGTAATCTTTGTTCTCTTGCAGTCTGCACCAGCCATTTTGGCATAGTTTTTGCCTGCTCAATATCAGCTCTCTCATCAACAAGTGCATCATGTAAATCTGCATCAGAAATGGGATGATCTTCATCATCATATGAAACCTGCAAAGGCTGAGAAGTTGCCTCATTAGGACCAGCACTAGACTGTCCACCTGTAAAAAGAGGCATCAAAGTATCATACATGTCTTTGGAGCTAACAAACATCTCCTTAGTACATGAAAGCAATGGCTGAATCGCATCTTCTAAAAAAACAACATCACGGCTAACCAGAATGCGTTTTGTCTTTGGATGATACAGACGATAGCCTTTACTTTCAAAATTGTACCCAAAAAAAATACATTTTAATGCTTTATCATCCAATTTTCTACGATGTTGTTCAGGCAGTAGTGCATATGCCAAACAACCAAAAACACGCAGATGAGCAACAGATGGCTTGCGGTCATGCCAAGCCTCATATGGAGGGATAGACTGCACTGCTTTAGTGGGACACCTGTTCAGTACATATGCTTCACACATGACAGCCTCAAGCCAAAAACTATGTGGTAAAGCTTGACTTTTGAACATGCACCTCGCCATCTCCATGAGTGACCTGCAACTCCATTCTGTTGAGGTGTATACGGCATTGTACACTAGTGTTTTATCCCACATTCAGCCAGAAATGCATTAAAATCTAAAGACATATATTCCCCCCCTCAAAGAACGGAGGGTGCCCATTTTACATGCTGACAGATTTTCAGCCAAAACCAAAAACTGTTTGAAGCACATGAACACTTCGGACTTTGCTTTGAGTGGATATACCCATGCATGCCTCGAAAAATCATCAATGAAAGTCACGAAGTAAAGGTAATTTCCAAAAGAGGGTGTCTGCATAGGACCACAGACATCACTATGTACAAGCTGCAATTTCTGCGAAGCCCGAACTGAACCATCTTTTGGAAAGGATGAACACTGCATTTTGCCCAAAATACAGCCCTCACAAACATGTTTTCTAGGTGCCTCTAGTTTGGGCAAAGAGGACACCATTTCTGATTTCTGCAGGCGTAGCAAAATAGCAAAATTTAGATGACCAAAGCGTGCATGCCAAAGCTTTGCATCTGACATGGCCTGAGAATCATGAACTCCACATGCCGAATCATTCACAGATCTTTCATAGTCTATGAGCTTATACAGCCCACGACATAAAATGCCAGAAGTAATAATCACATCGCCATTGACAGATCATGAACTATACACCTGTCATCAACAAATTTCACAACCAAGCCAATCTTGGCTAATGCAGAAACTGATAACAGGTTCTTTTTTATCCCTGGCACAAATAGAGCATATGAAAAAGTGAAAGAACTACCATCAGTAGTAGTCAAAATGATCTTACTAACTCCCATAACAGGATAAGAGGAGTTGTTGGCGCATGTAATAGTATTCCCTGTAGGGGCAGGCTCGAGTGAAGAGAAGAAACTGCGCTGCGAGGTAATATGTTTGGTCGCCCCACTGTCAAGGTACCAAACATCTGAGTCTACTATAGACATGCACTGATCATGAGAAGATGGATCAAAACTACAGATAGTAGTAAACGCCCATTCTTCTTCCTGCACAAGATTTGTAGACTCTGTTTTTGGTGTAGAGGCTTCTGCAACAACCATTCCAGCCTCCTTTTTCTTTGCCTCTTTTGCAGCCAGTTTTGGACAGTTCTTTATGATATGATCATTCCCTTTACAGTACTTGCAAAACAATTTCTGCTTTTCTGATGTCTTTTCATCTTTATCCTGGTTCTTCGAATGTGCAGCATTTGCAGATTTCTGCTTACTAGTTGAAGAGCTCCATTTTCCTTTGCCCTTCTGACTAGCCAGGAAAGCTTGATCTGCAACTCGCATAATGGACCTGTTTTTCCTGGGCTGATCTTCCTGCAATAGAACAGAGACGAACTCCTCAAATGATAAGGCATTCGGATTGCCTTTCATCATCAACCGAAGAGTAGAAGCAAAACTCTGATATGAATCACGAAGACCATTTAGAACGGTTTGCACAAGTGAGCTATCTGGTATAACCTCATCAGCAGAAATCAATTGTTCCTTCAAGTCTTTGATCTTCGTTAGGAAACTGTCCATAGAATCACCTTCATTCATGTGCTCACTCTCCAACAGTTTTCAGAGATAAGCAACATGAGCCTCATTCCTAGCTTGGTACAATGTTGTAAGTGTATCCCAAGCATCCCTAGCTATTCTGCAAGAGTGAATGTGAGGAATAATGGCACGTTTGAGAGACAAAGCTATCAATGCATGTGCCTGGGCATCTCTACCATCCCAACAAATCTGCTCTGTAGTAGGTGCAACAAAAACAGTAGCACGAACAGGAATCTGCGAAATATCATCTTCGACACCATCTTCATCAGCTCTAGCACCTGTATTTACAGTACCTGTTATTGCAGGTGTAACAGGACGTCTTTCAACACCCTGCACAATGTTCCACAATCCTTTTGCAATCGAAACATGTCGCATCATATAAGCCCATAATGGGTAGTTGGTACCATCCAACTTATCCTCAACAGCCAACATACGGAATACATCACTGCTTTCAGCCATGGCCGGTGACTAAAATACCTAGATGCAAAAAATTGACTGTATCTCAAAACCTTGAACGGAACTGCCTAGACGAGTTCTGCTAAACTTGTAGCAGAGTTTGAGAGGCTTATATTGGCGAACAGAAATAGGTATATACCTTTGGCACAAAAAGACAAAATAGCTTGCACAAGCACTGTGATAGTGCATTCAGAGGTCGAAACGAGCTCAGATCGCGATTTCGACACCACATAGTGTAGCTGTTTTGATCTCGGAAACACCTTGAGTATGCTCACCAAATTTCATGCGAATCTGAGACTGCAAACGAAGGAGTGTCGATGGCGCCCTAGAAGAAGCGACGACCTGCTCTGATACCAATTGTTGGAGATAGATGTCTGCGGAAGCACGCAAACAGCACAAGGAAGAAGAAGAAGCTTGGAGCACAAACACACAATACTGAATGTATTACTAGAAGGAATGTACAAAGATAAGTAGCCCATTAGGGAAATAGGCGTGTATACAAGCCGGGGGAAAAAAACCTCCTAAAGAAGGAAAAAAGTGCCCCGGCGGTCCTAGTGTGTTCACACACATCACTACCTAAATATATCAACACCGATGATCCAAATTTCACAATTTCATCTATTTCAATGTGTTTAAGAAACTTAGAAAAAAGAGATAGTCAATTGTATGGAGATTTGGGATTTAAGAGTAGAGGGTACTTAAATGATGGAGCAGATACTCTTGTTGGGCATTCAAAACCATTGTAGTTTAGATTGTACATGATTCAAGGGATACCCTTGACGCAATATAAATTGCATTCAAAAAATATTGATTGGTTACCTACAAATGGTATAGAGTTATGGAAGAAAAATGAAGATGGCATATCGAAGCTTCCTGAAGGAGTTCCAAAATTATTTCCACCTAGTGAGTATGTGAAGGATAATGAAAGGGTCATGGAAGGACTCCTTAAATATGTGAATTGGTGGAAAATGCAGCTGGAAGAGAAGGGGGATAACTTAGATTATGGCAAATGGATTAATCCGTTACTTACTTATTGGAAAAACCTTATGGAGGTTTTGAAATCTCAAATAATATGGAAGGATACATTTTAGCATGATTTTTGGCCAAAAAGTGGATGCAAAGCATTTAGATCTTCAAATCTTACGTAAGATAATACATTTGATAATGAAGATACAGATGAAAATGATGTTCACGTTTGTGGTCCATTGTTCAACAAACCAGCAAAAGAACTTGATCCATGCCTTGATGTGAGAAAAGGAGATTTTTGTTCTTATAGAACCATGTGATGTAATGTACCCTGTGTGGCTTGGCATGGCGGAAACTGAAGTTAATCAAACTAGAGAATTAGAAACATATCTTAAGGTTCAGATACAATATTGGATACCTATTTCAAAAAAGAAAAATATTAGTGATGAAGAACTAGATAGAGATTGTTGGACAAAATATTGGAGAGAAAATATTGCTGATCCTCAATGTTGGGAGAATACCTCTTCCATTCTTTGGGCTTGGACACCAAAAGGTGGGTACAAACCAAATAAAACCAAAATTCCATCAGCGATTGTATCAAAGGTAAAACAAATCCAAGGGAAAGAAAATGAAGTATTCAGACATTTGAGCTACTTCTCTAATGAAGATGATTGCAATTTGTAATTCACTTATAATAGCTTATATGATATTGATCGTATTTAAAGATCATTACTTTTTTAATATATCCAATTTTGGTTCATCATGAAGTTTTGATTGTTTGAAACATCCTTATCTCATCTCAATTGCTTAGATATTTATAGTTCTCTTGTGTATAATATATGGAATGTTGGAAGGGGGGAAATCATCCCAAGCTTTTGTTTTCTTTTACTTTGCTAACTTTTTATGTTGCAGGAATTAATGTCAACTAGATGGGTTTGCTAACTTTTTGTGAAGGAAGTAATGACGACTAGATGGCACTCCATCAACACCAATGTTGTTGATTACAAAGGGATAGTATTGAGTTCATTCAATCAATTGGATTGTTATCATGTATTAAATTTTTTCCGGTGTTTCTAAACACCACACAATTTTGAGATCATTCAATTACATGAATAGTTAACCGTACGTTAAATATAATTAGGTGTTTCAAAACACCATATGTTTTTGAGATAATTTTCTTTAAATGGAGAGTTATAGATTCAGTTATATTTTCTCATCATTTGATAATATTCTATGTTATTCATAGATTTTGAGTTTTCTTGAAGTCATTATGTTTTTATATTTTGAAGATATTGATTCAAATGATTGGATGTACACATACACACACACACATATATACATATACATATATATATATATATATATATATATATATATATATATATATATATATATATATATATATATATATATATATATATATATATATATATATAAGATTGAAATTTCTTTATGTATAAAAGTATCAATATTTAATATTTCTAAATATTTTGAGTTCTCTCGAATTTGAAGATATTTAATTAAACAATTGATATGGTTATATAGATATATGCACACATTGCGCACACATGCACACACACATACACAAACACCATATGTTTTTGAGATAATTTGCAATACATGGATAGTTATAGATTTTATTATATTTTCTCATCATTTAATAATATTCTATCTTATTCAAAGATTTTGAGTTTCCTTGAAGTCATTTATGTTTTTATATTTTGAAGATATTGATTCAAATGATATTTATGTATAAATTTATCAATATTTAATAATTCCAAATATTTTGACTTCTCTCAAAATAGGTACATCTTTATAATTTGAAGATATTTAAATAAATAATTGATATGGTTATATACATATATACACACATTGCGCAGACATGCACACACATACAGACATGCACACACACACACACACACACATATATATATATATATATATATATATATATATATATATATATATATATATATATATATATATATATATATATATATATATATATATATATATATATATATATATATATATATATATATATATATATATATATATATATATATATATACATTGTGCACACATGCACAAACACATACACACACACACATACACATATATATATATATATATATATATATATATATATATATATATATATATATATATATATATATATATATATATATATATATATATATATATATATATAATATCAATATTTAATATAATGTTTTATACTTTTAAAATATTTTAATTGTTTTATCTTTTAATATAATTTTCACTATGAATATAAAATGAAGATAATCATTTTGCCTTTTCATAATATTCAGGTCAATCTTCTTTTTCCTGGACATTCCATTGATGAACTAGTGTTTAAATTTATAATAATATGCTCAATGTTGAGTTTTGTCAACTATCTCATTAATATGCTCAAGTCCCTTCCAATTTGCAATATTAGGCCCGAGCTAAGATTTGAAGATTTTATTATCAACAAGAGAGGAAACTACCTAGAGAACCTTGAATACCAATTTCGAGTCATTTTTTAAGATATTTGTATAACATGAATCATTCAAAAACATAGAGTTGGGAAATATAGAATTGCCCCAAAATGATGATCCTCTTGTACTTGGAGAGATTTCCTAAAATATTTTTGAAGATATTTAAAAGATAGTAATTGATATATTTTTGTAATAATAATAGATTGGTTAGAAATTGATATTTTGTAAATAAAGTAGATTTTCCATAAACGCATGATTTTCAAAGCATCACCCTCATGTATCTTTTGTTGAGGACATAATGAAAATACCTATAGATACATGTACTCGGAGAAACTTTTCCATCAGAGTATGTGGGGGCAAATTGTACCCAATCTTGTGTTCATTCTTATCTCTCTCTATTCTAAGTGTGTTCTTGTGAGATTTCATTATGGTATTAACTATACGTACATGCGTCTACCAGATCCAGTTTACACTCTAGAGATAGCTGGCATGCTATCTCGCATATGAGGAGAGAAAGGCATGGAAACCCCCGAAAGTTGGGTGAAGCAATTGAAAATTAGCATACTATATATTCTGTTGGAGGAAATGGTGGATAGATTCCAGAGATGAAGTGGTGCTGCAAAACCCTACTTCACACTAGCCAAGAACAAGTTGTGGGGAGTATAGATGATCCCTTAAGATTCCCAAGAATCTTAAATAATCACCTATGTGCTTTGGAACATGATTCTCTAATCAACGAATCAAAACAGATGAGTAGAAACTTCAACTAGTGTCAAGAATTGCTATTTTGGTCTCTACACATGTTAAAAAAATGAACAGCTCTTAAGCTGCTAGCAGTTCACTAAATTCCTTTCAGAAGTATCTGACTAACTTAGATAGCTACCAATCATGAATTATTTGAATATAAATAATCAAATTTACAATGATAATGATGCTTAGAAAGTTGAAAGATAAACCTAACATTTTCGGGGTGCTATAGTATCTAGATGAGTGAGAAGTAATGTAAAGAGATCTTGCAATTGAGAAAAGCAATGATAATGAAACTTTATACCTATGAAGTAGAGAGTGTGCAAAATCTATAGCACTTTAAATCCCATGAATTGATCAACTATGCATTGAGAATAAGCTCTGAGAAGTTCACTCTTCCGAGATGATCATAGGAGAGAAGAGAACAAGAGTTATGATCAATGTGTATTAAATCACATAGAAATACAATGATCAATGTGTATTAAATCCCTCTCAATTGCTCTTGAAATCAGGCTCATTTCACATGAGTATTTGATCCACTTTTGTAGCTAGAGTTGGAGCCAGGTTTTTGAATTCAAATTCAAACTCTCACCATAAAGTGAGTCCTAATCTTTAGGCTTTACATTCTCATCCATGAACTTCCAAGAATTCGAGATTTGATTCCTCCTAACTCTACGTGGGGTTAGTGCAATTATCATATGCACTTTTACAAGGATAGAAAGTAAATTGACTTCTACAACGGAATACTCATATGTGACTATATGAGATATATGTTAATTATCCAAGTATATAGGCTTGGATTCATTTGCACCAACAGGTTCCCCTCAAGCCTAACATGCTTGGTCTTTATTTCTCTTTGATTTCCTACAATCCAATCATCATCTTGAATCTGTTCATCTTTGTTCCATCCAAAGACTTTGTGAGCATGTCTACACATTGCAAATTGGTTGATACATAGGATGACCAGATGTCCTTGCTTAATAGCTTCTCTCTTACATAATGATAGTGCACTTCAATGTGCTTAGTCCTTTCATGATATATAGGACTAGCAGCCAAATGAAGTGAGCTAGTGTTATCTCCAAAAATCATTGGAGCAGTAAATAACTTTTGAGTTAGTATTCTTTATGAACAAAGAAGAATCTTCTTTACTGGCAACAAATCCTTGATCCTGCAAATATGTGACAAGCCTATGGTTCCAAGCTCTAGGAGCTTGCTTTAAACCATAGAGTGCTTTTCTTAGCTTGCACACATGGTCTCGTTTGTCCTTGTCTTCATACCCTAGTGGTTGCGCCATGTACACTTCTTCTAAGATCCATCCATTTAGAAATGCATTTTTAACATAATACAAGTTCCAACTTTTTGAAGCAGCAATACTTAGTAACACCTTGATTGTTGGCATCTTAGCCAAAAGTGAGAAGGTCTCCTCATAATCCACTGCATCGGTTTGAGCAAACCCCTTTGCTACTAGCCTTCCTTTATACATGTTGATTGAACCATTTGAGTTTTTTTCTTTTTATTTTGTAAATCCACCTCGATCCTATTATCTTCATGCTTGGTTTATTGGAAACCAAATCCCAAGTGATTTTTTTCCTAATTTGCTTCAATTTCTTCCTACATAGCTTCTCCCTATTCTTTCTTCTTATTGGCTTCTTCAAATGAAGAAGGCTCTTCTGACATAGAATCTGTAGTTATGTATATAGAATGCTTGGTGAGTAGTGATGTGTCATAGCCATACCTTATGGGTTTTTTACTCTCCCTTTAGGATCTTCTGAGTGCTTGATTGGATGACTCTATAATGTCTTCCAATTGTTTGAACTTTCTCTTGCCCTTAGACTTCCGAGCTTTGAAGTCAATCTGCTCTTCATCTTCTGAGTTGACGTCTGATATTCGTGGTTCTTCTTGAGTTAGAGTTGGAAAATCACTTTCCAAGTCATAGGGTAGATTAATTTTTTTGCCATCATCTTCAAACCATGAATTATTTTCATCAAACACCACATCCCTACTTACTATAAATCCTTTTTTAGTGGGATTGTACAACCTATATCCCTTTTGGTTTGCCCAATGAATATATACTTTTCAACTATTGGATCAAGCTTCCATCTAATCTATGAGGGTATATGAGCATAAGCAGTGCACCCAAAGATTTTACACATGATCTAATGAGGGTCTCCTGCCATTCCATGCCTCATAAGGTGTCATTCCATCCAAGGATTTGAATGGAAGCCTATTCATTAAGTATGTGGATGTGGAAACAACCTCTACCCATAGGTAATTTGGAAGTTTCTTTTCATTCAACATTGATCTTGCAGCCGCTACTATTAGTCTATTCCTCCCCTCTGCCACTCCATTCTGTTCAGGAGTGTACCTTGTTGTGACCTCTCTCTTTATACCTCTCTCCTATAAGAATGAGTCCAATTCATGTGAGAAATACTCACCACGGACACATTTGGAATGCAAAGCACACTTTGATCCTTGCATATTCACTTTAGTGTTCTTTCACCTATATGACCTAGTCTCTTGTGCCATATCACAAGTTCAGATAGGGTTTGATCTTTGGAATTGAAGAGTGCAATGTTTCAAGTATATTCAACTTCAAATATAAACAGTCTACTAGATTTCTCACCGTTTTCAATCCTCTTGAAGCTTTGTTGATGATCCTCCACATATGCTCCATGCCTTGTGAATCTAACCTATAAACCCTTCTCAACAATCTGGCCAACACTGATTAGGTTTTTTGTTATGGGTGGCACATATAATACCTTACTTAAAAGGTCCATGTTACCATCATAAGCCTTGACATTTCCAATCTTCTTAACAGAGTGTCCAGTTTCATCAGCTGCACTGCATGATTCCCTTTAGGTTCTTCAAGATCAGATAGTAATGCTACATCTCCAGCCACATGATTGGAACAACCACAATCAATATAGAAAAGATGCTCATCATCTTTAACTTTCTAGGATGTCATATGCATGATGACTAGAGAATCTTCTTGGTCTTTTGTGTAGTTGTTATAATCTCTTCTACCTCTAAAGCCTCTTTGATAGTTGTTGTTGTAGCCTTGGTTGTAGTTGTGCTAGTAATTGCTTCCTCCATTGTTGAGCCTGCCTCTAGATTTTCCATAGCCTCCTCCATGGAATCCTCTTCCTCCCTGATTCCTTGTGCTCTTGAAACACTCATCTGTGGTGTGATTAGTTAGGCCACAGATATTGCAAGGTGAAAAGTTGTACGATCTACCCTTGCCTTGCTTTCCACCTCTGCCCCTTCCTCTAGTACCTATTCCTCTATATGTGAAGTTCACTTGAGAGGCACTTGCCTCTTCTTCATTCTTTTTACCTTTACCGTTATCTTTATTCTTATTTATATCTATGTAAAGGGTAGAAGATTGCTTACCTCTGGAGGTGTCTCTATTCGTGTTGAGCTTTATCTCATGTGTGAAGAGTTGTCCCATCAATGTGTTGAGGTCAGGTATTTTCATATCCGTATATAGGTCCATTGCTGTGGTGAATGACTCCCACTTATCATCAGATTTGATGCCATTTATGATCTGCCTTACTATGTGCTACTCTTCTATCTCTTCTCCCATGCTCCCAAGTTGGTCAGCTACATCCTTCATCTTGGTTGCATAGTCAGTTATACTTTGCTTTGGTTGCTTCTTCAAGGTTGTGAACTTGATCCAAAGCTGGTTCTTCCTAGCCCTTTTATTTGATGAGAAGTATGAAGAAAGTACTTCCTAAGTCTCTTGGGAGGTCTTGCAATTCCGAATGTGAGGTAATAAGAAATCAGATATTGACTTAAGTATATAAGACTTGGCTAGATCATCCTTTACACAACATGTAGTTATCCTTTCTTGCTCTTCTCTTGTAGGTTGATGCTTTCTTTTGAACATTGGCATTTCCTCATCCCCAGAAATGTATCCATATAAGTGTCTTCCTTGAAGGTAGGCTTGCATCCTTAGGAACCATGCTCGATAGTTGCTCTTGTACAATTTGTCAATGAATGATGGAAGTCCATCTCCCATTTTTCTTGTTATTGCTTTGATACCACTGTTGGAGGAGATGGTGGATAGATTCTAGAGATGAAGTGGTGCTGCAAAACCTTGTTTCACACCAACCAAGAAAACGTTATGGAGAGTATAGTAGACCCCTTGAGCTTCCCAACAATCATAAATAATCACCTATGTGCTTTGGAACATGATCCTCTAATCAGTGGACAAAAACACATGGGTAGTGTAATAAAGTAAGTCTATGATCTAGGGATCCGATGGCTTCAGACAGATCTAAAATCGGATACCGTTTGGTCACTCATCTGTAGGACCAAAGATCTCAAGAAAAGACTCAAGCATAAGTCATGTGCTCTCATATTCAAGTAATCCACTTAGCCTAGTGGTTGTTGTACTAACCTCTTGAGTTAAGTCCACTGGACTCAAGTTAACGAGCTCTTTGGGCAAAACTCTCTCCCCAACTCCCAAGACCTCCTCCTTCACAACCATGAGACTAACAATGTAAGGAATTGAACTCACAACCTCTTGGTTAGGAATGTGATGGGCTAACCACTTGCCCCAAAAGCCATGGTTGAGGATTACTTCCTAATCCTCTCTCTTAGGGTGTAGTTCAACCATCTCATATCTGTCAAGGGTGTGGCTCAATCATCTCCTACCTATCAATTTATTACATTCTTCCCCCCTTGGTCAATCATTGTCCTCAATGATCTGCTCTTGTATCCCTCTAGCCTCGGTGCTCAACCCCTTGAACTCCCTAGGTGCCCTTGAATTGATGTCCCTCAACCTCGCATAGTTTCTTGAACCTTGTTCGCAACCTTGGTCTCTTGAACCCTTGCTCTCAACCTTGGTGTCTTGAACCTTCTTGTTCGCAACCTTGGTGTCTCGAGCCCTTGTTCTCAACCTCAGTCTTGAACCTTGTTCTCACCCATGCTTGGTATCTTGAACACTCAATCAAGTGTCACCTCAGGATTCCCAAGGAATTCACAATGGCAATCTATCTCATTGGAAAGTTTGTTCTGAGAGCTTTCCAACGGTATATTACATGCCTCAATCCGACCTACGGATTGACAGATACACCTCAATCTCTGTAAGGTCCATTCTTGAAACGCACGCGCGCGCCTTCCACAATTCCTACCCTTTCACATGATAGAGTGCCCAAGCGCCTTTTTTAGAGGCCATTGGATCATTCCACCTTTCCCAAGCCTACTTCCTAGGCTCTAATACGAATGTAAGGAATTGAACTCACAACCTCTTGGTTACGAATGTGATGGGCTAACCACTTGCCCCAAAAGCCATGGTTGATGATTACTTCCTAATCCTCTCTCTTAGGATGTAGTTCAACCATCTCCTATCTGTCAAGGGTGTGGCTCAATCATCTCATACCTATCACTTTATTACAGGTAGAAACTTGAATTAGTGTCAAGACTTGCTATTTTGGTCTCTACACATGTTCAAAAAAATGAACAGAGCTCACAACCTACTAGCAATTAACTAAATTCCTTTTGGAAGTATCTAATTAGCTTAGATAGCTACAAATAATGATTTATTTCAATAAAAATAATTACGTCTATGTTGAGAATGATGCTTAGCAAGTTGAAAGATTAACCCAACATTTTCGGGGTGCTATAGTATGCAAACCACTGAGCAATAATGTGAAGATATCTCGACAGTGTGAAAAGCAATGATAATGAAACTTTGTATCTATGAAATAGACAATGTGCTAAATCTATAGCACTTTAAATCACATCAAATGATTGATTGTGCACTGAGAAAAAGCTATGAGAAGTTCATTGTTTCGAGATGATCATAGCACAGAAGAGAAGTAGAGATATGATCACTGTGTATGTATTAAATCACATAGAAATACAATGACATTGGCAATGCATAATTGCACAATGTGAGAATAGTGATGGAGCTATGGAACGAGCTCACTAATCACAAGAAAACCCTATCAATTGATCTTCAAATCGCGCTCATTTCACGTGCGATTTTGATCCATTTTTATAGCTAGAGTTGGAGCCAAGTTTTCGAATTCAAATTCAAACTCTCACCATAAAGTGAGTCCTAATCTTTAGGCTTTACTTTCTCATCTATCAACTTCCAAGAATTAAAGATTTGATTCCTCCTAACTCCACATGGGGTTAGTGCAATTACCTTATGCACTTTTATAAGGATTAGAAGTAAATTGAATTTTACAAGGGAATAGCCATATGTGACTATATGAGATACATGTTAGTTGAATTTTACAAGGGAACACTCATCTGTCTTGCACTCAACACCATTGATATCCATCTCTTTAGTAGGATTCTCTGCTTTTGTCACCCACCAATCTTTAAAGTATATTTGGAGATTCTTTCTTTGAATTTCCTCTTCATATCTCAGCATGCCTATGATTTTTTGGAACCTTGTCTCATATGAGAGTGGCCTTTGTTGACATCTTTCTCAAGATACCTAGCCTTCAGCAAACATTTTCCCTTCTAACTTGATGAATCTTGTGAAGGTTCTTCTAAGTCTTGACCGAGATGTGTTATGACTTCATGACTACCATCCTCCAACACTTGTTCGGAGAGTAGTGGGTGGCAGAGGCCCAATTCGAGGTAGCAGCAATCTCTTGTTGGACCAAATGGAATATTGAAGAGATCAAAGGTAATTTAGGAACTGAACTAAAAATTTTAGATCTTACTTTGCTTAGCTACTTTCTTGGCATTGAGATTGTGTATGGAGATGAAGTTATGTGGTTGATATAGAGAAGTATATATGTGATATGCTAAAAAGGTTTGGTATGTAGGAATGTAAGTTTGTTTCTACTCCAATTGAATGCAATGTAAAGTTCCGTGCAAAAAAAGTGATGAACTGCATGATATGGATGCTTATAGATATGTAATATGACCTTTGATTTTTCATATTTTATGCATGAACTGAGAGTATCTGATATGCATGCAACCAAAAGAGTGCTTAAGTATTTGAAATGTACCATGAACGAAGTATTATTTTATAGCCATGAAACTAATCTAACCCTTAAAGTCTTTTGTGATGCAGATTGGGCTAGCTATAAAAATGACAAAAGATCCATAATTGGATATGTGATAATAGCAAAAAACAAGAAATTAACATGGATATCAAAGAAACACCCTATATTTTCTTTATCTTCTATAGAGACTCGGTATAGAGGTTTTTCGTTGGCCATTGATGAATCATGTGTTCTAGAAAGTTGTTTCATGACTTGAATGTGCCCGTTCATGTACCATTGATATATGGGGATAACTTGAGCAACATTCATATGGCCTCAAATCCTAATTCTCATGCTAGGAAAAAGCACATAAGGGTACACTCATTATGTTCAAGAGAAGGCCATAAACAAGAAAGTGCTAGTTTCTTTGTTGGAACGAAGGATCAAGTTGCAAATATCTTCACCAAATCCTTAAATGGGTCAAAGCTTCAAGGATTCATACATATTCTTGGTATGAAGCAAATACCATTTGGAAGTTGAGGGGGAGAGTGCTGAGAACATGACTTCTATGTATCGATTAATATACAAGCTCCAAAAGAGACAAATACCTTTGGGATGTCTTAAAATGCTTACAGAAGGCTCAAAGATATGATAGAGGATGGCTAAAGTACCACGTGATAACAAGAACATGAGAACTCAAATGGATGAGTCAGACAAAAGTTTTGTGGTGTCCTAGTGGAAGGTTGATGTCGCTACTTCTCAAAGTCTAGACATATTTGGCTTATTTCAGCACTTGAGTCATGGAATACTCCAACCACGTTTCTAGAACAAAACTATCTATATTAGGAAGGTTTTTTGATAGTTTCTTATGCTATAAAAAGAGAGCAGAACTTGTGATCGCCTTTAAAGTCCAATAGAGTCTTATGTCCATCTCTATGTTGTTGTAAATTTGTAGACAAAGATTGAAGAGCTTCTATCTCCTTTATTATATATCCAAAACCAATATTTAATGTTTCATTTGAAAGATTATAGATTCTACTGTTATCTTTAAATTTTCATATTCATTGTAGTTATGTGCTTTGAGAAGTGGTCTCTACAGTTATTGTGTGTTCCTAAGTTCATCTCTGGATCAAGGTCACCATTAAACTTGTAGATTTGGATAGGTCATATCTCCTAGTGTATTTATCCATTTTCAGAGTTATGTAGTGCATTGGAAAGTTGCTAGTCTAAGTAAAACAATGTTGGCGAATTCCAAGTCCCAATCTACCAAATGTTTAATAGGAACATTCAAATTGATTCATAAGGACTCTACAGAAGTAATGTATGGAAACAAATCTGCTATATGTTTCAATAGCATACAATTATTTATTTATTTTGTAGATTCTCAAGTACTATTAAGAAGAAATGCATATGGAGAACTTATAGATCTCTGAACTTATACCATTTCTTCATTAGACTGGGAATCTCTTGATCAATGAATAGTTTAAAGTATTCAAAGAAAGATCAAAGGTGACATTGAAAGGGCCATGTCACCAACCTCAATTTCTCTAAGAATGTAGATTCAATGGTTTTTGCCTCTTCATGTTTTGATGACATGGTTCAAAAACATGACTTTACAGGGAAAAACAATGTGGTAGACTATGAGATTTTCAATTTTATAGATTTATTATGTTTTAGGTAAGAACTTGAATAGAAAAGAAGTTTAGAAAGTATAGGACATAATTTTATATAAAGCAAGCCACAATCTACTTTCAGTTTCAAATTAAATATCTCTATAGTCCCTAGTGTTAGGATATGACTATAGAAAGTGGAAAGAAAAGATTAAAGACTCGATATCCTTGGATTCAGACTAGAACTATCGAGAATTCGAATAAGAAGTAATAATGGATCCATATTTTCAACCTAAGAGAATAACTCTCACTATGGATTGGAAACTCAAAAATATTCAAGAGATTTTAGATTATCTTGAAAAGGTTTTACTTCAATTTAGATTCTCAATTGATGGTGTAGTGGTAAACATAAGATGAGAGAAAACATTATCTTGTATTGTTTACCTGCTACATAAAGTGATCAAGTTCTAACCTTAAAAAATGTAACAATCACCCTTGAAATTCTTTTGTCCACCAAAAATAATTATACTTGTCTTGCATGAAAACACAAAACATCTTGAGTGTGCTTAATCTATTTTTTAACTTATTTTGGGTTTTCAATGACTGCTATCCATTCAATTTCATAGTGTCTTTATTGTGTGTTTTACATCAATCATTTGTTTCTCCCAAACAATACCAATGATTACAACTTTAGAAAATGGATCTAATATAGGCCACATACATCTGCTAAGAGATAAAAAAATCTAGATGTAGCATTTGAGGGAAGAAATATATCAAAATGGAAAAGGTTGTAGAAAATATAAGACATGATGAACTCAAGCAATTAGAGCCATTGGAGGTTCTCTAATTGCTCTAATTTCTTGAATTGTTCCTGTTTTTTTTCTCCTCCAAACATAGTTTAAAACCTTAGTCCATATAAACATATTTTTTACACAAATGAAGCTTTCGAACACCTAATAATAGTTTTTAATGAACACCACTTATGATACAAATAGATCTCATAAATGCTAGGCACACCATGTTGGAAGTGGGGTGGGCCTCAATAAAAATTAATCACATGTTTATAGGATCTTTCAACACATGAACCTTAGAGAAGACTTTCTGAGTGTAACGGTAAGCTAAAATGCTCACCTACACTGTCTATTCCAATGTCAACTTACAATGTGGGAATATGATACAAACTAACAATATCTACGTCTAGGCACAAGAGCAACTAGATAAAAGAGATTGTGTGCATAAAGGGTATGGAAAGCGTGTATGTCTGTGGGGGGGGGGAGAAAATACAGAGAATATGAACAATTTAGAACTATTTTATAGCAAACCCAAATTCTGATGATCTAAATCAAAAATTAGTCAATGCACAAGTGGGGATAGACATAGACTCTTTACTCTCACTATGTACTGACATGAAATCCTCTAGATGTCTCTAGATATAGAGCACACCTCCTTCAAGTGTGTGATAACACTTCTTCCTAGTTGATCACCTTCAATATATCCTTCAACTTGCATTGAGCTTGAGTTGATTACTCCTTGAGTGATTGGATCAAAGTGATCATAGGTCACTTGTTATATAGTTTTTCTATCTCATGAAAAGTATAAAGCTATGATCTCCAAAAAAAACATTGCTAAAAAACAAAGATAATCGAGGTCCCTGCGTTTTCAACAAAAAAACATCACAAAAAAATATTACATGATTTTCATTGTGCCAAAAGTAATGAAGGCTTTCAAAAAAACTTTGGTTTAAAAATGCACCCTGTTAGAATGCAACTCAAGTGGAAGGTTTGAAAGGCATTCACCTTAGCCATTCCTTCTCACCACTTTTGGTTATGAAGAGATATACAAAATATTCATCATATTCTGGTTGGCCAACTTGAGATTGGTTCCAAAAATCCCCCCTTGAATTTCAAAATTCTACATGGTCCAATAACTTGCAAAACTCCTTCTCACTCTCTTTGTTCAATGTATCTCTTGAGTGATTTCCAATGAATCTTCAACAGACTATGCATGAACCTAGATACTTGCAAAATTGTAAATTGAATATTGAGACGTGTATTACATAGATATATCAAGCAACCAACTCCTTGACTATATAATGTAGCATCAAACGGTTATGAATCTACTTGCAACTATAATGAGACATTGACATTTATAAATGTCTGCATAGGCTTAGAATCTATCACCTCAAACATTTCCAATAATTTCTCATTGTTTTTCAACGTTGTCATAGATACACTCATCTGTGTAGATGAATTCAATCCCAAGTTAATAATGTAAAATACCTAATTTATTTACATCAAATGTATGCTTAAATTGTTCTTTAAACAACTCAGGATCTAAATCTTTGGGCCTTTTACAATCATATCACTTTGTAGTGCATCTTTCAACACTAGCTAGTTCATCCTCAATTGAAGTAGAAGCTAAAATACTATGAATCTCAAGATGTTCTGCCAAATTTACCTAGTCTATTTGTTGCCTCCTTATTTGATTTCTCGTTCCTCCATTGTATTCATTTACACCATTGTCCTTTCAGGTTGGATATAACCACTTTGGTGTATTCTCGAAAAGTGGTGGTATCCTTTCTAGTTTTTAAGTATCTCTTTCTTCTGGAACTCTACAACCTTGTTCAACTTCATAATTCAAAACTTCAATAGGAACAAATGATGGACTAGGTACTGACATTGGTAATGAAACTCTATCTTCACCTTTATAAAGTTCATCTCTTAGCTTTTGACAAGGTTCATCACCCCCCTCGTATCACTAAATGTAAGACTCCAAATTTCTCTTAAAAAATGCACAGTTGCATAGTTATCTACTTTTATGAATTCTCGAATTTCTTCTTTTCTTGTCATAAATCTACTTGCTCCTACCCAATCTGCATCTAAATAGATTTTGATATCCAAATTTGAAGACTAAGGATAATAGATACCTTCATTACAGCATGCATGTGTGGCTTTCTAGGTGAGTGCATGAACTGTCTAAGCACTCCCACACAATATGATATGTGTTGTCCTTTGTGAGAAGCATATATCAAGCTACCAACTAAGCTTTGATACTCTTTAGGATCATCAATCTGCTCACCTTCATAAAAACTTAGTTTATGGTTCAACTCAAAATGTGTACCTAAAAGCTTTGTACTCTCCATTCTAAACTTGAGAAGTATATCCTGAATGTATCTTCTTTGAGTTAGATACATCCCTTCATCTATATAAATCACTTGCATACCTAGGAAATATGGGAGCTCACTTAAGTCACTGATTTTGAACTTCTCTTGCATGTGTTTCTTGATCCTTTGATGCCATTTATATCATCACATGTCACAACAATATCATCCACATATATACATAGATAGATAACCTCATTGTGATCTTCTTTTATGAATAAATATGGATCTATGTTGCTAGGTTTTAATTCTTGATCTTCAAGGTATGTAACCAACTTGTAATTCCAAGCTCTATGAGCTTGTTTCAATCCATACAATGCTTTCTTAAGTCTACAAACATAAGATGTATGATTAGGGTTTTCAAAACTTGGTGGTTGTCACATGTATAACTCTTCACTTATCCAACAATTTAGGAATGCATTTTTAACATCAAGTTGAAGAAGTCTCCAATTTCTTGTCGCACCCACACTTATCAAGGTTTTGATTGTAGTCATCTTTGCAATTGGTTAGAATGTTTCCTCATAATCTAAACCATGGGTTTTGAGCATCCTTTGGAAACTAATCTTTCCTATAGCTACAAACATATCCATCTAAGTTTCTTTTAACTTTATATATCCATCTGTAATGAATTACCTTTTGATTGGGAGACATTGGAACCAAATCCTAAGCATCTATTGGAGCAAAGCAACCCCTAATTGGTGATTATGAAGAACTTGAAGCAAGTTAGAAAACAAAATGAAGCCAAAGAAGTCATTGAAGAAAGTGAAGAGATCTCAAAAATGTAGCTTGTATACATATGTACATTACAAATGAAAATCTTGTACTGTGAGTATAGATGATCATTAGAATGATAAAGAGTAATGAAATAGACACAAGATGAGTCTAGAAACATATGTATATAAGACAATAATGTAAAGAAATTAGTGTGAGAATCATTAGAAGCCAAGTGTCAATGAGATAGATATGTAGAGAGTCATCTTCATGAGTTAGCGTCGAGTCTTTCTTTGAATTCTCTCAGCCTGATCACGTGAATCAAGAAATCTTTTGTACAAATCTAATCTAGAATATAATCAAGCTATGTTCAAAATTTCATGGTCTAATTCCTTTCAGATTGTGTGTCTGATCAATAGGAACATGTATATGTAAAGCCTGCAGGTAGACCTCTCAAAGTCGCGCACTTTTTCATGTTAATGTTTTGCTTGGATCTTAGTGTACAGTGTAATGTTAAGTGCACAGGCTGACGATATAGATTCCGACGGTCAAGAAATTCAACCTCGGAACTCAGGTGATAGTAATAATACAACAGCAAGCACCATGATTGGACAACAACAAGAGCAACAACAACATCTACTTCCACCTCGTCCAGTTCCGAGAGGAGTTACCTACACAAAATTCAGTGGATTTCCAGGTGATGATCCTGATGCTCATGTACGAACCTTTGAAATTAGTTATGCAATACTTAATCATCCACCTGATCCGGCATACAAGGCCATAGTATTCCAGTCGACACTAGTTAATGAGGCTACCAAATGGCTTACAGAATATGATATCAATCATTTCGGCACCTATGAAGCAGTAAGAGATGCGTTTCTGCAGAGATTCCGGTTAAAGAAGAATCCCGCCGAAATTTTTTATTACCTATAGAACAATAGACAAAAGCTGAATCAAACAGTGCAGGGATATGCCACCCTCTTCAGAACTCACTTGAGACAACTACCGCCAGCACATGCTAATTTTCCGGATGATGTCATTACTCAATGGTTTATTAATGGTTTAACTCCGCAACTCCGACAGAATATGATCATTTGTTGTGTTGGAGCTATGACACTAGATGCGGTTATTGCAATGGCCCTACAACTCGAGAATAAGGTTGGAGGTTTTACCAAAGATTTGGAGTGGTTAAAATCTAGTAAAAATGTTGTAGAAGATCCAACTAGACAAATGTACTGCACCACGTGCAAGAATTCAAGGCATACCAGTATCACATGTGCACTTAATCAGATGTATTGCGCTATCTACAATACAGCCGGACATTCCACCCAAAACTGTGCCTATAACGCCAAAGTGCAGGGAACAACAACAGTAAATGCAATTATACAAGAACCAGGACAGCATGCCACCCACTATGTACCACCTCAGAGGAGAAATAATCAGCAGCAAGGATACAAAAATTTTAGAGGACAGAGGAATACCAACTATAATGGAAATCGCAGGCAGACAGGAACATCACAAGAAGGTAATGCCTTGCCACCACCTCGCTATCATTTTTGTGGTGAGTTTGGGCACATCAGAAGATTCTGTAAAGATGCAGCCGAATATGATCAGAGGAAAAAAGAACGTCAGAACCCAATGACAAATATGGTTCATATCACACCAATAAAAACACAAACCGCAGTAGTTCAGACCCGATCCGATAAGCCATTGCCACCAGCAGCTGAAATATTCAAACCAGGTGTTCGTGAGCAACAAAGAATGTATGACAAAGCTAGTTAGTGGACCACCACAGAACCTCTAGTGTTCCTAGATCCAGTTCCGGTGACACAAGTTCCGCTGCCAAAGGAAATCACGCAAGAGCAAGAGTCAATCCCAGTAACTGATGCATCGTCTTCAGAATCTGTAAGAAGTACAAAGCAAGTAGATCAGGCATGGGAAATTTTGTCTAAGGCTTCCATTACTCTTCCTCTTGGAAAATTACTTGCACTAGTGCCGGGAGTTCGACAACAATTCTAGCAACAGCTCAAGTCTGGGTCTTCATGCGTTCCAGCGACTGCAACCGTACAAACAGAAACTCATTCAACAGTGGACCATGTTGTCCCCTTAATTATGGTATGGTACAAAAATCATAAGATTAACCAAGTACTAATTGATGGAGGTTCTGGTGTAAACATTGCTACTGCTGCACTGTGTAAAAAGTTAGGATGGACGGAAATAGAGCCTGTTCAATTTTTTGTTAGAATGGCATATCAATCCAGAGTTCATCCAGTAGGACTCGTAAAAAATATCCCAATCACTTTACAGGGAACTACGTTTCACATGACTTTTGTAGTCTTAGAGTTACCGGAATCTAGTCTTGATTATAATCTACTATTCGGTAGACCATGGCTGAAGCAGGCCAAAGTCATTCAAGATTGGTCCGCACAGGAATTAACTTTTAAAGATAACGACCGAAAATATGTGGTTAAATTAGATGCCATTCAGCCATGTGAACTCCATGCCAGACTGTACGTAGCAGAGCCAATCTACATGATGGATTGGTCCGCACAGGAATTAACTTTTAAAGATAACCACCGAAAATATGTGGTTAGATTAGATGCCATTCAGCCATGTGAACTCCATGCCAGACCGTACGTAGCAAAGCCAGTCTACATGATGGATGGTCTATCTGATGATGAGGAAGAAGCCTTTATGAAGAGTAATGAAGATCTCATTTCTTTAGGTACTATAGATCTGCAATCTATTGCACACCACTAGAGTCCGGCAACCTGTACTGTTATTCCTATTACCAAAAAAATAGAGGCAGTGGATACTGATGATTAGGATAAAGTAACTTTGCAAAAACTTTTAAAAACAACTGATGATTCAGAAAAACCTCGTCAATTCTATGTTCTAGAAGATCAGTTGATCACATACAATTTAGGGGATGAAGTTAATCCATGACCTGTCAAAATAAAGGAAGGATTATCTGAAGTATTTCAAGCAGATCTGATCCAGTTACTTCATGATTTCGCTGATGTTTTTGCATGGGATTACCATGACATGAAGGGTCTAGACCCTCGCATATATCAGCATCGAGTTGTACTTAAACTGGAGGCAAAATCAATTAAGCAACCCAACTACCCGATGAATCCTAATTATGCAACGCAGGTAAAGGCAGAGCTTGATAGGTTATTAAAAGTTGGATTCATTGTTCCAGTCGAACATGCTGAATGGATTTCCCCGATTGTAATCGTACCAAAGAAAAACAAGCAGCTCCGAATATGTGTCGATTATAGGAAATTGAATGCAGCCACCGTACCTGATCCATTTCCACTTCCATTTCTTGATACAATGCTGGATAGAGTGGCTGGGCATGAAATGTATTCATTTCTTGATGGATATAGGGGTTATAACTAGGTTCGAATGGCTGAGGAAGATATACCAAAAACAGCGTTCATTACCAATTGGGGTGTTTTCGCCTGTACAGTTATGTGGTTTGGATTAAGAAATGCTCCTAGCACTTTTTAGCGATGTATGCAGGAAATCTTCTCACCCTATCTTACTTCCTTCATGCAAGTATATCTAGATGATTTCTCTTTATTTGGTAAGATGGTAGCACACCTGTATCATTTACGATGTTGCTTTGAGAAGTGTCGTGAATACGGACTTTGCCTGAACCCAAACAAGTCTATGTTTGCAGTGTCATGTGGTAAGCTGCTTGGCCATATTGTGTATGCACAAGGTATATAGGTTGATCCAGATAAAATTGCAGCTCTGTTAGAAGCACTTGTACCTACTACACCGAAAGAAGTCATGAGATTCATGGGTCAAGTAAGATGGCATGGTCGCCATTTATGGTGGCTTGCCCATTTGGCTATTCCACTCAATCGTTTAATCACTAGTACCCCTAAACAGTTTGATTGGACTTAGCAATGTCAAATTGCTTTTGATCGTCTAAAGGGATTATTAACATAGGTTTCAATCTTACAACCTCCTGATTGGGAATGACCATTTCATGTTTTTGTAGATGCATCAGATATAGCAATTGGCAGTGTATTAATGCAACAAATCCATAAGTGGTTCCGGCTAGTTTATTATGCCGGTCGAAGGCTTGCTCCTGCTGAAAAGAAATACTCTGTAACTGAAAGAGAATGTCTTGGTTTGGTATATTCTGTCAAAAAATTTCGGCACTATTTACTACGCCGAAAGTTCATCTTTCATGTAGACCATGCTGCACTGGTGTATATCTCTGTTATTCTCTGAGTGTACCACTTCAACTACTGTCAACTTCAAAGAGGCATATCTCAGTGCCTACTGAACCAAATCAAGTGATTCAAAGCTTAATAGATCCAGCTCAAAGCATACCACAAGCATACAAAGTTTGAAGCAACTTGGTTCAGTCAATTTCAAGAAATCGTGGTCAAAGTTCTCACTGTTGCAGTTCTTACAGTAAACGAGTAATTTTCGGTAGAAGAACGAAGTAGATCTCGCAGAGTAATGCGAAGCTTTGTATGAGAGATAGCTCACTCTATAGCTAGACATCTCTACTTTTAGTTGATCAATCTTTCCGGTGAAAAAGATATCTACACATAGTACAAAGTCTGACCGGAAAGAGGTTGTCTGAACTAGAGAAGTTTTTTTCTTAACTTCAGAAAGAGTTCAGTAAGTTAAGAAAGTTCACGCGTCACTTCCTTACTTCATGTATGTTCACTTGAAGTAATTATAAACAAAATTGAAGTTCATTCCGGTACGATTACGGTGTCAGTCCAATGGCAGTCCGGTGAAATTTCTGTGAAATTTTTCCAGTAAAGTTAGAGCATATGTTGAGCACTAGACTTTGCTAAGCTATTGATTGATTACAGAGAATTTCTGAATCACTCTAACTTAGTTCTTCTTGGCGTGGCGGTTTCCGCAAGGCTCAGTCTTCGTCGCGTTATCAAGGAGTAGAATCAGAGAAAAGGATCATAGAGGGCTGGTACAAAGCAGGATTAGCAGTACCAACTCAATCTTTTGAGTGCGTCCAACCATCTCTCCCAACAGCACGTATAGCACTAGGTGATCTGTTATAAGAAACTCGATAGCAACTTGATGAAGTGGTACAAAGAGGGCAAGAGATGCACGATTTAGTTATGAAGACTAATGAAGAACTCCAACGAACCAAGATTGATTTATCAGAAGTAAACAATATTCTCAAACGCAAATTGACCATGGAAGCTCAACTGCAGAAGGAAATAGCAGCTGTTCGAAGAGAAAGGTATGCCTATTCCAGGACAATCCAGTTTCAGAATCAGGAGATAGAAAGAAGAGAAAATCAGCTCGATGCTCAAAAAGACAAATTATCCAGAATTGATAAACAGATAGCATATATGAAGGTCAGTAGGGATGCGGCACTATCTAATGAATTTTACTTACAGGAAGCTTTTTTGCTGACCCAGGCAGAAAGTTTAATGAGCCAGGTTATTTCTTTAAGTTCAGTGACACAGATGCTCAGCTCGTGGAACCAGACGTTTCAAAACAGATGCTAGAATCACTAAAGAAGAAAATTGCCCAGACTTTTCGGTTAGCTAGAAATATGTATTTAGAAGGAATAGTCGATGAACAGTAAAATTTTGTATACCTGCGGGTTCGAGTCCACCGTGCGTGCCAGTGTAAGCCGCCGGATTGGTAATTGTAAAATCTGACTCTTAACGAACCGAAAGGTCGTTGCGTAGATGTTGCAACCTTGATTGATGTTGTAACCCTTATATAAATCAATGAAAAAAGACGCTTCGGGGAAGACCAGAGGGATCGCCAGATTGTGCGTCTGGTTGATGATGTCTGTATAGTCTCTGTAGTGTGTTTGAGAACTCTGAGTTATTCTGTGTCTTTCTGTGTTGTTGATTATTTGTACCTGTCCGGTAAAGATTAAGTTACAGTAAGGTTATCTTAAGTTGAGTACTGAATCTCAGTTCCACTGGTTTATTACTGTGAGTTGGTGTTACGGTCATCTTTGAATTGTGCATTGGTCACTGAGGAAGTCTTACTCTGTGGATGAACCAACATTATGTGAATACATTCTGTTTGATTATCTGCACCTGTACGGTACAGATTGAGTTACTGTTATTATCTCTGTTGTTTACAGTAGTTTGTGTGTGGGTCAGTTCCTTGGGACAGTTCTTTGAGTTAATGAAAGTAATTTTGTATTACGGTACTGAATAGTCTAGCGCTGTATATTGAGAGCGCATTAACTAGAGTGTGTTCGGTAAACTCTGGAAGAGTCCGATTATAGACAGTAAGATTGTGGAAACGTAAATCGAGTCTTGATAAGTAATTCTTATTGTCAGAGTTCTTGAACTTTAGTATATTGTTGTGTGAAGTGATTATTTGGGAAAATCAAGCATAAGGGCCTCTGCTTAGCAGACCCCTTCAACTCCCAAGAACCGATATATGTTTAAACGCGTCTCTGACGGCAAGACCCGTGTTTAATAGGTATCATGTTATATCATTGCTGACCATTTTGGTAGAGGGCTTTGACCCTTATAAGGAATTTATTTTCTCCACTCTTCACTACATACACCTTCATTAGTTATGGGAGATTTATTCTCCATCTTCATAGGAATGTATGTAACAAGGGATTATGCATTGGTATGGAAGACGAGAGCAAATGAATTCATAAGTTCCTCTTTTATGGGATAAAGAAAGTGGCAATTAGCTTAGAGATTGATAAGAGATCTCACTTTAGCTCAGTGGTCTCATTTTAGGTTATGTTCTTTGAAAGAAAAAGGAAAGGAAAACATGATTTCTTCATAGGAGAAGAACAGAGTATGTTTTCCTTTGGAGAGAAAAGGTGTTTAGAAAACATCTCTTAGTCTTTATTTTAGAAGGAGTTCAATTGCTCTGCTCATCTATAATTGAGAACATGCCTATAGGTTCTCCATGTTTTTCCCTCCAAAATAATGGAGAATCAAACTCACATATGAAGGAAAATTCCATTGAAAAGAAAGTGGAATTTAGCTTAGACATTGATGAGAGATCTCACTTTAGCTCTGTGGTCTCATTTTAGCTTATGTTCTTTGAAATAGAAAAAGGAACGGAAAACATGATCTCTTCATAGGAGAAGAACAGAGTATGTTTTCCTTTAGAGAGAAGAGGTGTTTGGAAAAAATCTCTTAGTCTTTATTTTAGAAGGAATTTTTACTCTATTTTTCAATGGAGTTTTCCTTCATATGAGAGTTTGATTCTCCATTATTTTGGAAGAAAAACATGGAGAACCGATAGGCATGTTCTCAATTATAGATGAGTAGAGCAATTGAATTCAAAAGAATCTCTTTCAAAGGGAAAGGGAAAGTGGAATAGATTCCACTACCAAAACTCTTTTCCTTAGAGGAGATTACAGAGAGAGAAAGAGAGAGAGTTCCACTTTCTCTCTTCTAGATTGTCTTGTTAAGAGTGGCACTCTTCTATGAAGGCAATAGGGAGATAAGTTAATCATGATGGTTAGATTGAGTCTCACTTGTAGACTCTAGAGAGTAGCAGTTATGCTATTTTCAGTCATGGTCCTTGACTAGATGAGATAATCTAGTTATTGACATTAATTAGACTGGGAGTAGATTGATGATATCTCTTTTTAGAGTTTCTAGGAGATAGGGATATATCAAACCTATTGGTGTATCAACTCTTAGTTGGTGTTACATCATGAGGATGATGTGTGAGCACCAATTAGGAGTATGGGTACTTATGGATTATGTGAATCTCCAACTGAATTCTTTTGCATTCATATGGTAAACTACAAGGAAGAGAATATTTTAGAGTTTGCACTAGTACCAATAGATGCTCTTCCAATAGAACTTAGTCCAATGGTAAAGGATGACAAACCACAAACTTCTGGTTGGTGAAATGTAGAGACTACATTTTACTACCAAGAAATCTTATGATGTATGAGCTAGATGATGGATTTGCATAGTTCACAAGGTAGTTTAGATTAAACACTACTACTTGTGATTACAATCAAGACTAGGAAGACCTAAAATGGTATGAGGGCAATCTATCGTTTAGTCCTAGATGGGTTTGGAGTCACTTTCTATGGGACTTTGTTCTATATTTCACAGGATTCTATGGTTTATTATCTCCATTGCGGTATGGTCAAGCTTATAAGTTTGGCACTTTACATTTGCTTTTTATACTATTACTCCATAGAGGATACATCTTATGGACTTAGGTCATTTTGATGATGCTATATGTCATGGAAGTGATAGTTTAGAAGTGGAGTGTACATGGGAGATAGTAGACACCATTGAGACGGTCTCCGACCTTTGAGATGGTCTCATGTGAGACTTCTTAAGGGGAAGGATATGGGGAAACAACACATAGATATGACCATGTACATAGAGTACATGGGGTTCAGAGGAGTCTGAGCACTTACTTCTACCATTGTGAACATTTCATCTACATTTTCGAACATGAAAATGCTTTTAAGGGGAAAGAAATGTCAAGTCATGGATGCATACCCTCTTGGGTGAGATGGCATAGATGCCACATGGCATCACTAAGGGCATTATGCCCATTTGGTAGAAGGGGGGAGAGGGTAGTCTCTCCCCTTAGAGTATTAATATCTTATTATTATACTCATGCATGAGGATGCTCTCACCAAAAAACATGACATGGCTCGATGGTTGGGCGACGAACAACATGAGAATCACTATGTGTATCTCACGAGGAAGATGGCCTTGTGTAGGGAAATCTAAAAAAGATGATTAGAATCCTAAAAAGATAAGATTTTCACAGTCAAGATCATTCAAAAGGATTGAAGAAAACTAACTCTCTTATATTAGGACATCAATCATCGTTTTTAAAGAGATTATCTTGTAAATACATCCATATGTAATTTTGGTCAAAAAATGCCTAAAGATATTCCAAATACTATTTGATTAGATCTTCGTTCCTTCAACTTTACATTAGAATGAGATGTCATTCTTCTTGTATTTAGTTCTAATCTTATCCTAAAAGGCCTTTTGTTCCTTAAACTCATATTAAAATGCCATAATTTATGTAGTTTCAATATGTTGATAATATTTGGGATGTACACATTTCTACTTGTTGAGATATCAAGCTCAACATGTGATGATCCAGGATGACACGTACTAGTTTTTAATTTCTCTGACATGTATAGTGGTCACGCCGGTATAAGTCAGGGATGCTTCATTGAGATTTATTAGATTTATCTATCAAGAGTGATGGCACATTTGTTCCTTCTCAACTCACTCCTTTGTAGACATTAGGTGTTTCCTAATGTACTGATCTTTATATATTGCACTTGTTGTATTCTTGTTTTTAGGTCATTCTTGTACATTCCTTTTTATGTAAAAGAAGAAGAAGAAAAAGATCATTCATCCTTGCCTCAATCTTTGTGTGTGCTTCTCCTTGAGAGTGAGAGTGTGTATGTGAGATCTCTTCCTTATCTCCTTCCTGATGACATGGTAACAGAGCTAGCGTGGTTGTAGAGAGCTCGTGGATGTGAAGAGTACGCGGCAAGGCAAGGAGAAAATGCGATTCACAAACGACCTCAATTTGCTACAAAAATCGGCGTGAAGGTAGAAGACCTCAAAATATTTTCGAGAGTCAGATTGAAGTTTTAGAGCCATCTTGACCTCCGTTTCTAGCCCGCAAGGTGGGGCCTACAGAAAAACCAGGTCAGTTTTAGAAACTGTAACTTGCGTTGTGTTTGGCAACACTCAAACTCCTAAATTTCAAGAGATTCTATGTACTGTTGATACACCAAAATTGTGTTTTTTTGAGATCAAACTATCACGTCAGAGTGCGATAGTGTTGAAGCAGAAGTGCTACTTGTAGTGTTTTGTAGTGTTGTGAATTGCTGTAGAAATGGCAAACACAGATGGAATGAGTCAGCTTATGAGCGATAAGCTGGAGAAGAACAACTTCCATGCTTGGAGATTTAGAATGACGAATTTCCTGATGGGAAAAGGCTATTGGAAGTTCATCGAAGGAGAGAATGAAAATGTTCCACAGGTGCTAGAAAGGAATCGGACTGCAGATAAGTTAAGAACATATGAGGAATGGAATCAAGGAGCACGAAAGGCAATGTTTTGGCTATCTGTTAGCATATTAGATAGCATGATTGGACACATACATGATGCCAAGACTCCAAAAGAGGTTTGGAATAGTTTGGTCACATTGTATGAGACCAATACAAAGGCACAGAAATTGCAACTCAAGAACGAGCGGCATACATTGGAGAAGAGCAGCATGTCGCTAAGTGACTACACCTTGAAACTCAAAAGCATATGTGAGCCACTTGCATCTATTGCCGTGAATATAGATGATGATGATGATGATAAGGTGGAAGTGTGTCTTCGTGGTTTAAGAGCTGCATATAAGTAGTTCAGAACTTCTTTAGAGATCAGGGAAAATATTCCAAATTTTGTTGATCTAGTATCTATGCTGATTATTGAAGAAAAGAATCTTGGTTAGGATTCAAACTCCCAAGGAAAAAATCTAGTTCTGAGTAGGTATTCTACTTTGGTAGAGGAAGAGGCAGAGGTTTGGGAAGTGGAAGAGGAAATAGTAACCAAGACCAAAGTCAACAACAGAATCATGTAGGAGGAAGAGTATAGTTTCGAGGCAGGGGGAGCCAAAGAGGCCGCAAAAAATTCCAAGGAAATGATTGAGTTAATGATAGTAAAGGATGTTGGAATTGTGGTAAACCTGGACACTTTGAATGTGATTGCCTGTTGAAGAAACAAAATAATAGAAGGCAACAGAATAACTATGCATCCACAAGTGTAGATGATTATGAGAAGCTATTCGTGGTTCAACATCACATGATGAATATGATGTCTGCTGGTATTTCAAAATCAAATGATAATGTCTGATATGTTGATTCATGTGCTTCAAATCACATGACCAGTCATGCAGAATGGTTTAGTACTTTGCAAAAACTGCCAATTCCTAGATATGTTGAAACAGGTGATGACACATCACATCCTATTGAGCATACATGAAACATAGCACTATCGATGGAGGATGGAAAGGTAAAACATCTTGCTGATATGCTGCATGTTCCGAATATAACAAAGAATTTGGTTTGTGTTGGACAAATGGTTGACTATGGATTGCAAGTTAGGTTCAATGCTGATGGTTTGTATGTAGAAGAGTACAAGTAGGATGGACAATTGGTTGCCAAAGGAAACAAAGTAGGTAGGATGTTAACCTTAAATGTGAAGATTCCTAAAATGAATGCAGCCATGTTTGCAAAAGGTGCAGGAGTTATTGTAGATATAGAGATTTGGCACAAACGGGTTGTGAAGGAGTTTGAAAGAACTCCAAGTGCAGCAAGAAGCTAGATGAACCTCACAGCTTATTCTTCGAAAATTTGGTGAGACAAATAGAGAACCTCTCTAGCTTGCATAAGCCATAACTCCAAAAATATATAGAGTAATTCAAAACTGTTTTAGATAGAGATACTAGACACTAATAGCTTTCCAATGAGATATATATCATCCTAAATGTACATTGGAGCACTGAGATATGACTCTTGGAAGATACAAGTATGAGGGACATCTCTAACAAGTGCAGTAGAGAAAACATGCTTTGTTGCAGAGATCATAAATCTGAAACTATACCTCCAATGATCATGAAATTTGCACCATGCATAGTAGACACATAGCGATTTTCAATGAATGTAATAACACAAGATTTGGTTTAGTAATCAAGGAGAAACATAGATGCAAACAGAGCACAAAAGTCTAGATACCCTAATTTGACAGTTTATAGCAGCATGTAGTATTTTGATCATAGCACACAAACCGCTACACCAAATGCAATCAAATGATAGATCTGAAATAGACTGTCCAAGCTACCTATAACAAGTTACGAAACTGAATTTGGATAAATACATAGGGAGAACCAAGAAAAACTCTTCAAGAATAACTTGTATTGAGTACAAAACTCATGTACAGAGGTTGAGGAAGCTTCTCCACTCCTTCTACATCATATTCCATGCTTTGGGTGTTTATAAAACACATGTAAAGCCTCAAATTCGTGAATCTCTAACTATCTCTTTACATGCATCCTAAAAATGACTCTCCTTAGCTTTTGAACAACTTTTCCTACTTTGAACAACTTTTCCTACTTTAAGTGAGTAATACATATAAGCCACAAATTCTAAAGATTCTAAAGTAGTGATACACATACAAGACCATCCAACATTAGTCTAAACTCATGAATTCATATAAAAGTTGTGTTTGCTTGCTTCAACAAATTGGACATGCAAACTTGCAAAGGTTGAAATTGATGCCGTCAAAGGAGATTATCCATGGACTAGCAAATTTCAAAGTTGCAGAAATGCAAAAGGTATGTGCAGCATGTCAATTTGGTAAACAGTCAAGAGCATCATTTCCACATGAGAAGCATGTTAGTGAGAATGCACTAGAAGTAGAACATAAAACTGTTTGGGGTCCAGCAAAGACCACATCTATGGGTGGTTGTAGGTTTTATGTTACTTTCATTGATGACCATACATGCAAAGTATGGGTATATTTCATGAAAGAGAAGAGATAGGTGTTTACTCACTTCCAGAATTTTAAAGATATGGTGGAAACACAGACAGGGAAGTACATTCAAACATTAAGATCCGATGGAGGAGGTGAATACATGTCAAATGAGTTCAAAATTTTTCTAAAAAATCATGGAATTTCACATCAGTTTCATGCACGTACACACCACAGCAGAATGGCATTGCTGAACGTAAAAATAGACATATTGTAGAAATAGCAAGAGCCTTGATGGCTGAAAAGAATATGCCTCATTATTACTGGGCAGAAGATGTGCATATTGCTGTATACATTATGAACAGAACTCCGACTGCTACTGTACATCAACTTACACCTAAAGAGAAGTTTATGGGTAAAACGCCAAACTTATCACATCTGAAAGCTTTTGGTTGTATTGCATATGTACATGTCCTAGATGAATTGAGGATGAAGCTTGGTCCAAAAGCAGAAAAGTGTGTCTTCATTGGATACTTCCTTGAGCAAAAGGGATATAAATGTTATAACCCACTCACATGATAGGTAAAGGTGAGTAGAGATGTGGTATTTGATGAAATGTCAAGCTTCTATTCAGATGCCAAAGGAGGACTTAATCTTGAACCAAATGACAAAGAAAATGCTAAAAACCCAAGTGTACAATCTCAAGTTTTGAGTGGACCGGATGCATCACCAAGCAATAGTTCCAGCTCAAATCCATGGAGTGGAAGATTGTGTGGAAATTTTAGTCTAGCAAATTCATCAAATACATCCAAGAAAGGTAAAGAAAAGCTTTCTGTAGGTCATAAAACATGTGCAGGTTTTGAAGACATTGATGGAGATTCAAGCCGTTTAGAAGACTTGGATTGTCCTCTATGAAGACTATAGGAGTAAGAAGGGCACATGCAGATGATACAACGAGAAGTGATCCAAGACCAAGAAGATCTGGGAGGATGCGGAATTTAGTGCAACGATTGACGTATGATAGTTATATGGCTCGTCATTGTGCCCACATGACAAATGTAATACAAAATGTTGAATCCTCTTGCTTTGAAGATGGAACTAGAATTGGAGATTGGGAAAAATCTATGGATGAGGAGATGGCTGCACTTTATGGAAATGATACATGGAAGCTGGTTCCATTACCACAAGGAAAGAAACCCATAGGTTGCAAATGGGTTTACAAGGTAAAGCATAATGCTGATGGTAGCATAAGCATGTATAAAGCACGATTGGTAGCTAAAGGATATGCATAGACATGGCTTGATTATGAGGAAACATTCAACCCTGTAGCTAAAATGTCTATTGTCAGAACACTTGTTGCATTAGGTACAACAAAAGGATGGACTTTGCATCAGATGGATGTGAAGAATGCCTTCCTACACGGTGAGTCATAGGAAGATGTATATATGGACCAGTCACAAGGATATGAAGATTCAAGGCATCCAAAATATGTTTGCAAGTTGCAAGCAGATTTGTATGGGCTAAAGCAAGCCCCTTGTGCATGGTAGGCAAGGATTGTTGATTACTTAACCAGCATTGGGTTTTCTATGTGTGATGTAAGTCACTCACTATATGCAAGGAAGGATAATGATGGCATCACTACTGTGGCTATTTATGTTGATGACCTGATTGTAGGTGGTGATAATGAAGGAAGCATCAAAGAGGTAAAGCAACTTCTTATGCAGGAATTTGACATGAAAGATCTTGGTGTGTTGCACTATTTCTTGGGCATTGAGTTTATACATACAGAAAGAGGTATATGGATGTCGCAAAGGAAATATGCCTTGAATATGCTGGAAAAATATGGTATGGCTGATTGTAAGCCAATTTCTATGCCATTAGATCAGAATTTGAAGTTGGTTACTACATCAGGTGAAGCATTGGAAAATGCTACTATGTATAGGAAAATTGTGGGAAGTCTTATATATCCCACAATTACAAGGCATGATCTACGTTATACTGATCGACTTGAAAGTTAGTTTATGCAGGTTCCCAGGAAGCCACATTTGGATGCTCTAAGGCGCACTCTACGTTATGTGAGTGCTACTTTCGATTATGCATTGTTTTATGAGGCTCGTGTAGATTTGCAGGTTTATGGATACACCGATGCAGATTGGGCAAGTAACATTCCAGATAGAAGATCCACTAGTGGTTTTCTATTCTCACTTGGGAGTGCAGTTGTTACATGGAGCAGCAAGAAGCAACCCACTATTACTTTGTCGAGTACAGAGGCTGAGCATAGAGGTGTTGCAATGGCAGCATGTGAGGCATCATGGCTAGATATAATACTTGGAGATTTAGGTGTGGAAGTGGGAAAGCCTATCACTATTTATTGTGATAATCTTAGTAGCATATAATTAGCACAGAATTCTGTTTTCCATGCTAGAACAAAGCATATTGAGGTACATTATCACTTCATTAGAGAGAAGGTTTTAGCAGGTGATATTCATCTTGTTTATGTGGGAACAAATGAGCAGGTTGCTGATATTTTCACCAAAGCACTTGGAGTTGAGAAGTTGAAGAAGTTTCAAGAGATGCTTGGATTTCAGGATATGGCATTGAGCTTGAGGGGGAGTGTTGAGATATCAAGCTCAACATGTGATGATCCAAAATGACACGTACCAGTTTTTCGTTTCTCTGACATGTATAGTGATCATTTCAATATAAGTCACAGATACTTCATTGAGCTTTATTAGACTTATCTACCGAGAGTGATGGAACATTTCTTCCTTGCCAGCTCACTCATTTGTGAACATTAGATTTCTCCTTATGTACTAATCTTTATATATTCCACTTCTTGTACATTCCTTTTTATGTAATAGAAGAAGAAGAAGAAGAAGAAGATCATTCTTCCTTGCCTCAATGTGTGTGTGTGCTTCTCCTTGAGAGTGAGATTGTGTGTGTGAGCACTCTTCCTTATCTGCTTCCTCGTGAGATACTTTTCCTCTAAAGAACTAATCAAAAAGCTCTTTGAGTGGATTACTTTTTGTCACTCATTTTCCTTATCTTTTGCTTTTGAAGAAGCTTGTGCAGGCTTGATAATGAGACTTTTCCATCCCCTAAGTGTTCCATGTGGCAAGCATTCCTTTCAAATTAAGAACGTGAGATACTTATTTGAAGTAATAATGGCTAAATCAGTAATCTCCTTGTAACTCACCAAGTAGTAAGTTATGTCCTTATCACTCCAAGCCTCTATGATAGTTTCTATAAGCTCTATGATTGTCCTTTTGAAATCAATCATATACACATTAGAAATAACATGTTGCCTCATGATCTTCAAATATTCATCAGGTTTAAGACACAACTCCATTATTTTCTTATTTTTGAATTTATCTTTACATTTGTTGTAGCCACTTGTTTCCAAGAATTGCACATTGTGTTAACTTCTTTACCACCATTGTACCTAAAATGACTCCTTGCTTTTGCACCTCCCATTAACACATTTTCTAATACATCACCTATACCTTACAAAATCTTTGGATCTTTCCTAAGATGAACATCTCCACCATGAAATCCCATTTCTCATAGCAAATCTTCACATTTGTTTCTGCATTCATCTACAAGAGTTATAAACTTGATGGAATATGGATAATCAAAGTCAGAATGAACTGACTTATTAATATTTCTAATATTTGCATGCCTTTACATATGTGTACATTTGTAAACTATATTTTAAGAATAGGATCCTAAATCTGGTAGAAGATGAGAAATTACCTAGATTAACATTTGGTTTTGGAAGAAGCTTGCCGAACCTCAATTCTAGCTATCCATCCTTTTGTACTTGGACTTTGCATGAATATAGAAAAGCGTACTTACAATTTGCATCCCCACTTATACCAAACATGCACTTTAGATTCTTTGAGTCTCCACTCAAATGTCAGTCAATTTTAAGCTTTCCACAATGTTTAACACTCAAAAATTCACCCGAATGTTACCTTTGAATAACATTTGGATGTCTGGCTCTGATAACAACCACTCAAGTACTTTATAATTCTCATTTGGAGCTTGAGGACACTCCACCTACCATAACTCAATTTTTTATTGTAATTTCAAGGATGAAGTATCAAGTTTGAGAAGGTTATAGTCCAAAGCTCAATTCATTAGTGCAAGACTAGTTCTTTCCATGTTTTGATATTTTTGAAATTCAGCCTCATCAAGAGTTATTACAAATTTTAGTAGGCTAGAACATTCATTTCCTTTCATATCATAGAATTGAACCATATATTTTTGAAGTCTCCTGATATCTAACCATATATTGTTAAACGCATTTTAAGAGAAATTCAAAGTTTCTTTGCCTACCTCATAAGGCATGTTTTTGTGAATGTGTTTATAATTCTCAAATATAGATGTGATTTTCTTATTCACACAAAGGATATAATTTTCTACATGATGAGGTTTTAAAAACCCAAATCTTTTTACTTTATTGAATTTACAAAATTAACATCAAAACTTTAAAATTATCGTATAAAGCTTTCTACTCAGTCCAACACTATCAATAACCTCTTAAATCTGAGATGGATCTATCAATAATGTCTTTTCCTTCACTAGTTTGTAACAATTAACCTTTTTAAGTGTGCATCCTTATCCTACTTCAAGAGCTTCAAAACATCATGCTAATTCATAATTTAGTTCCAAAAATATATCATCTCAAAACTACTCAACATGTTTAGCCTAGAACATTCATAGCATGATCTCTAAAAGCTTTTTCTCTCTTTTTTGGCTAGATATTTGTGTCAAATCTAAAAAGCCTTAATTCATTTTGAATGCATTCTCAATCGTATAGGAGTTTCTTCCATTTATTTTAATCTTCCTATCTCAAAATTCGTAAGTGCAAACTTTTTTTTTCTAAATTCTTCTCATGTAATATATTTTGTATATATTTAGTATTGCATGCAGTTGTTTCAGAACTCCAAGAGCCATGAATAATATTCACATGAACCATCAACACCATCTCCTACAAATCTAGTGAGATCATGGAGTATGAGAATGTGGCTACCTTCTAGTTTGACGATAAATTAGATAAAGAACTCCATCCATCTAGATGTCAATATCCCTTTTCCCTTTTTTTCTTAATTCTTCAAATTCACAAGTTTGTAGAGCTCTTTAGAGTACCTTTCTAGTTGTTGCATACTCCTGACATAGCACAATACTGATATGGAATTTATTCCACAAATTTTTGCTTGTTGAAAAATCAGTAAAAATCCTTGAATTGAGGTTCTCCATGGGGCATGTGCCTTGAGAAAACAGGAATATTCATAAAGTCTATTTTAGAGAATAGAGTAAAAAATTAGAATATGTACTATAAGAACATTATATAGCTTAAACGACAAGACAAAGAAGTTAAAATTTATGGAACGTCCGATGGACACAAAATTTGAGTCATATCACTTTTCATGAATTTTATATGAACTTTTTCTCTCTTCCAAATGTGATATATTCATGTAGGATACTTTCTAAATGAGCATACAAGGACATTTTCATAGGTGATTTGACAATTTTAATGAGCATACTATTAGGGAGAAAATTGGGGATCTCACGAAGCTCTCACACTAAGTACATGCTGTCACACATTTTTGTGCACACTTTTATAATGGTTAATTTAAAGAATTATGAATTTTTTTCTAAGGTAATTTAACCTTAATATTATGGCTTTCTAAGGCAACTACATATTTCGTTATGCATATTGCTTCCGCATATCTATTATTGCATGGAAAGTCATTAATAAAGATTCTATTTCTCTATTTGAGGAATTTCCTTCATTCTATGGGAGAAGTATCCAAAAAAGCCCCAACAGATTCCTAAACTACGGATTGTCACCCCTCAAAATTAGTAATTCCTGAAAGGCACCCAAAAAGTGATTATTAAACGAGCATGAAACTTCTAAGATTGCAAGTGATTTGTTTCTTGTTACTTCGATTGTGTAGCATTATGACTTCCATTGTCACAATGTTAAAGTTATCTCTCGCCAAATTGCAGATACTCTTTCAGTTGGAGGAATAGTAACATGCTAAAAAATTTGGACACACCTAGCTTTCCAAATATACCAGATTGTGCTACTGCATACTAAATTCCATTGGAACCATAAATATTAAGCCACGACAAACATATACTCCATAACCATCAGCTAAATTTTCGCATTGAAAGAATAACCTAAATAAAAATGAAGAAAGTACATGCCCCCATGTAAGCACTACATCCATAGAAGAATATAATAATATCCTTGAAATACACTTTCACACCTGCTGTGCAAAACTACAATCCCGGACTCAAGGAAATGATCACATTTACGATGAAGAGGTACCCTTGTGCATTGTAGTCATGCTCCCATAGCAATAGCATTATGTGTAATCGACCACTACAATAAAGGTAATTTTCTTTCCGTACTTTCTTTTCCATAAATTTTCTAAAACTTAGATAAGAAAGTCTTTGTCAATTCACTATCATACTAAATCATAAACTCATACATAATTGAGTAATCAATAAGGAAAGAAAGACAATGGTAGATTTTTATCGATCTCCTCCTCTTCCTGCTCTTCC
>MU260097.1:0-7500 GCA_020310875.1 Ceratopteris richardii
TCAGCCAAATCATACCAATGAGTTTGGTGTAGTTCAGCTAGATACGGAAGCAAGAACCCAAGGAAAAGAACCACTAGGAGACGAACCCAGGACACCTAGAGGTAAATCTATATTGACAAGAGTACTAATCCCATATTGGATCCCTCAGGATAATAGAAGCATATAATTGTTCCTGAAAAAGGAAACTACTGAAGCATTTACGAGGTAGAGAATAGAACAACCTAGTGAAGTAGGCTCCATCATGATTTATGAATTCAAGGACCCACATACACCTGGAAATTGTATACCTGGATGATACTACAGAACGAGTATTTGTAGTACCAGATCATGCGAGAAACACCTACACATGGAGAGGTGAGTTAGGTCTTCCCCCATCATGAACAAATGTAAACACGAGCCATCAGGGTGCTGGAACATCATCAGCCATGGCATTCAAAGAGACAAGAACAAAGAGAGACCAAAAGTAAGTTTCACTCATCCCATAGGGAGAGATAGAACCACCATGGACACCGATGGATTGGAAAGACAAAGAGAACCAAGAATATCAGGTGGTAGAGATGAATTTCCTCTACCCAGACCACATGAAACACCCTAGGGTACTAAGACCCACTCAATTAGTAAAGTCAATGAAGACTACTTGATGGGACAGGAGATCCCTACGACCATTGTTGTAGAGTTTAAGAAAGTGTTAAGAGTAGAGCAAGTAGAAGACGTGTTCATGCAATACAATGCTTTTCAGACTACATTAAAGAATACTTCTTTTAACTTGGTTCCAACCATTGCAACAAAGGCAATTTATAAGATATTCATCACTTGTTAGAGTCATTCATCATTGGAATTCTCTAAAATGGAATTAGACATGATACTTCTTCGTGATTCATAGTTTCAAACAAACCCTCAGGAAATAATTAGATTGGCAGGACGTAGGTTTAGACAATATATTTGAAAGATGTCTGATGCAAGAATTACCCCTCCACAGGCCAAGCAAGTGTCATTGTGTTTAGATGGCCTCTTGAGCTCTAAACTACACTCCTATATATACTTAAAGGAACCCAAAACACTAGAGCAATGTGTAAGAATTTGTATAGACATTGAGGACAACTTAGGAGATGAGTTGGAACTCTCAAAGGTCTATAAGGACTCAGATTGTTCATCTCTAGCATCCTCAAAATTGTCTAGCTCGATAGAAGACCTAGCAGAAAAAGTGGCCCAGAAACTAGGAGTTTCTAGTAAACAGATGCCTAGGTTAATAACAAACAAGCGTTGTTACACATGTGGTGGTGATCATATGGCAAATGTGTATCCAATGTAACACAACCACAAGCCAACCTTAGTGGCCAATACTGTACAATTGAGAGACGATACACGAATCACACGGCCCAAGATTGCCCATACAACAACAAAGTAACAGAAACTACCCGCAAGCATACCCTCAACCAGGTAGGTATCAAGGTCAATATAATGCTCAGCCTCATTACTATAGGCCTCCACAGAACTATTCCTATTAAGCTCAACAGAGACCTCACCCTATTTAGCTCAACTGCCATCCCCACCAGCTAATGTCATCTCAGTTAAATACGCTACTGCAGAAGAGAACCTCAATAGGGCTTTAGTGCCTTCTTCATGCCTGATCACAGAAAATGACCCTAATTCTAATAGTTTCAACTCTACTCATGTAGATAGTCCACCACATATTACACTGAGTCACCAGAACATGTGGAAACATAATCAATAAGATAGTCCACCGTTAGAACCCAATTGGGAGCCTGACTATGCCAATGTGATGTATGCGAACCCTAATCCGCGACCGCAATTAAGACAACAAAGAGCACGGGCCCTAGAGGACCATGCTTTAGGTGCCAAGGAGATCATTTCATAAAGGATTGTCCACATCCTCCGATAGCAAGATAGTCGCAATACTATAACATACAGAGGTTTTTGTGCCGAGTGTGGTAAAGAACATGTCATCAAAGATTGTCCCAAGAACCCCTACTAATGCCTCAAAAGTGACACCCATCAATGTGATAGGTATTGTACATAATGCAGATGGATCCAACCCTACATACGTGCCTATCTAAGCTATAACAAGAGCCCAAGCACTCTTACGGAGTCAACAACTTAACCCTGAAAAAATAGCCAGAACCAGCGAAGTTGGAGAATCTAGTAACAAAAAGATGAAATCTTGGAAAGATTCCAGAGAAAGAATAAAGAGAAAGTGGAGTAAAACGATAACTGAGTTGGAAGGAAGTCTAAAGGAATCTAGAGCCAAAATCCTAGAATTGACTTCTCAAGAATCTAATCAGGAGAACCTAGCTCAGCAATCAAGATCAGTTTTAGCTGAACCCATACCAGAAGACCTAGACATGATGTTTCATGCATATCAGACGAGATTAAAAGAAGGGCCCCAGATAGCTGAAATGAGTAAGAACTATCCACGAGTAGATATAGAAATTGAGAGGATTAAACTCTGCATGAAGATGGTAGAATTAACACAAACTATGTTCGAAGCCTCTCGTTATCTTAATTGAAATAACATGGCAAAACCTGAATTACACTTTCAAGGACTACTAGAGAGCTTAGAATACTTGCTCAATAGCAACGAGAAAAAGAATCATCATAGGAACCCTAATGTCTCTGAGACACAGGAAAGGAATGCACCATCCTTGTCTCAAGTACCAAATACAGAGGCTGAAGACAACCTGTCTTCCATACATAAATATTCACATGAATTTCTTAGAGAAATCCAAGAAGAGAAGTGGAGAAAAGAACAAGAAACCCATCCTCCTATTCAAGAAATAGACGACTTGCAGAACAATTTCCCCATGACATCCCCTCCATCTATGATGATATAGAGGAAGAACAACTGAGTGAACACATAAATTTTGAATCCAATTCTTTGCAAGAATTACCTCAGTTCACAGGACCTTGGGAAGCCAAGTCTATTAGCATGAGAGCACCCATGATAATAGTGAGGAATGAAGAATCAGTCATCCCTAGAAACACGGAGGTGATAAAGAACACTAAAGTACAGTGTCACCTCACTCTAGAGGAGTTGTTGAAGATTATACCAGAATTGTGGAAGCACGTAGCAAACCAATTCCCTGAGGTTGCTATTGCTTCCTCCCATATAGGATCACAAAAGAAGGTACCAGAGATACCGGTAGAATGAATTGGAGATGTGCATGAGGGAGAGAAAGGTAACACTTATCTTCCAATCACTCACTAGGGCTACATCACCAAAGCCATCTTAGATTCAGGAGCCGGAGTAGCCATTGCTACTACTACTTTATGGAAACGTTGGGGAAAGTTAGCATTAACACCCACCAGGATGAAGCTACAAATGGCTGACGGACATATAGAGAAGCCATTGGGCTTAGTAGAAGGCATATCTCTCACCACTTGTGGTGTAGAGTTTGAAAATACTTTTGCCATATGTGATTTTGGGAAAAATCATGCTTATGAGATGATTTTAAGGCGACCATTCATGCGTTAGTTGCAAATCATGCAAGATTGGGGAACTAATTCTTTGTGCTTGCAACATTTAGGAGTGACTACTAAAGTCAATCTTAAAGACTATTCCCATCGAGATGTACCCCCAATACAATGGAACACCATCCATAAGACACAAGAAGAAACAGAGTTTGTACACTCATTGGAATCAGACCCCTCATGGTTGCACGAGGGCACTCATCTATGGATGTGTAAAGTAGCCAAACAAGAGGAAGAATGATTAGAAGCTAGGACCCTAGGTTCATAATGACATCCATGAACCCTTACAGACCCAATTTATGCACCTATAGTATTTCCACACGAGGAATTCGAGTCTCATGATTGGGTAGAAATCTTAGCCACGATGGTCATAGTAGTGAATGAAGAACAATGGAGCCCTCACTGTGATGAGGATGGATATGACATTTCCATTTTTATGATTGAACCTATCGAGGAAGACTTTATCCTAGAAGAATGCATGGAAGTGGCCCAAGAACTAGACAAGAGTAGTGACGAGGATCTAGAATCCATCATCATGGAACCCTTCTGTTCTATAGAAGAGGAATATCTTTATTTTGTAGAAGTCAAAAACCTTGAAGAGGAAAAGGAAAGTCGAATGGAACAACTTGAGCCATCCCTAAAAGATATAGAAAGCAAGCAGAAGAAGAGAAAGAAAACATCTAAGACAGAAGAAGAAGAAGAAGAACCACTCATGGAAGTACCAGAGAACTTCAAGAAGTATGAAATAGAAGATAGACAAATTATGGTACAAATGCCTAAAAGAAAAGCTGACCTTGGAGAAGTATATGATAATCAAGAGAAAACCAAAAAACCATAGTTACCATAGAAGGAGAAGAAGAAAAATGTACATACATAGGGCATGATTTTAACAAATGAAGAGGAAGAAGAGTTAATTGCCTTATTGCGAGAATATCGAGATGTATTCGCTTTGAGCTACAAAGATTTGAAAGGAGTAGACCCGGTAATATGCTCCCATAGAATTCATATGACTCCAGACGCAAAGCCTACGAAACACAAACCATACACGTACAATGATAACTATGTTGCTAAGATGAAAGAGGAAATAGATCAGTTGATAGAAGCAAGATTCATTTACAAAATTGAACATACTGAATGGGTATCCCCCATTGTGCTTGTGCCCAAGAAGAATGGAAAATTGCATGTGTGTATTAACCTTAAAAAAGTTAATGCTGCCACGATCAGAGACATTTATCCTCTTCCTATCACAGAACATTTATTGGAAAGAGTTGCAGGCATTTGGGCTCACAAATGCACCCGCCACTTTCCAACGACTTATGTGTCACGTTTTTAAGAAATTCTTATGCAAGAATTTGGAAGTTTATGTCGATGATATATGTACGCATTCGAATATGAGGCAGACACATATTCCAAAACTAAGGCAAGTGTTTGACAAATGTCAAGAATATCAAGTTTGTATGAACCTGGAAAAGTGTGTTTTCATGGTCAGACAAGGCAAAATTCTAGGACACATCGTGTCAAAAAACGGAATCTCGACGGATGAAGAAAAGGTAAAAGTGATTGCAGACCTACCTAGACCAAAATAACGTAAAAGAGGTAGAGGCCTTCATAGGTCATTGTGGTTATTACAAATGATTCATACACATGTATGCTATCATAGCCAAGCCTTTATACTCTCTTTTGACCAAGTTTGAATGGACAGATGAATGTGCGAATTCATTCAATGAACTTAAATGAAGCTTATGCTCAGCACCTATATTGACACCCCAGATTCGAGCAAGCCATTCCATGTACATGTGGATGCATCCAACTATGCCATAGCATGTGTGTTGGCACAACCCACGAGTGAAGGTAATATAGATCTCCCTATAGCTTACGTGAGCAGACAGTTGAATGAAGGGGAAAGAAATTACACCACTATGGAACGAGAAGGATTAGGAATGATCTACAAGAAATTTAGGCATTATTTATTGGCAAATAAGTTCAAGTTCTTCACGGATCATCAAGCATTATTGTACTTAATCAATAAGCCTTGTAACACAGGATGACTAATATGATGGTTTCTGTTACTCATGGAGTGCGACTTTCAAGTAGTAGTGAGGAAAGGGAAGACCCACCTTAGAGTTGACCACCTCTCAAGATTGACCACAGGAGAAGCTTCTCAAGGAATAGCAGATGAATTACCTGATGCATACCTGTTTTACCTTGAGATAGTACTAGAATGGGCTAAGCATATTGTCCCTATTCTCACATATGGACCAAAGAATCCTAGGATAAAGATCAAAGAAGGAGAAATCACCAAGTCACAAAGATATCAAATAATAGCAGGAAGTATATATAAACAAGATAATCATAAGATTCTTGCTTGTTGTATAGATGAATTAGAACACGCGAATTGGTTGCAATCAGCACATGTAGGTGCATTAAAGCAACATCATTCAAAACATCGTACATTGCAAACTCTGCATAGACTAGGAGTCTATTGGCCTTCTATGGAAGCAGATGTCTACAAGTTGTGTAGAGAATGCCCTGTTTGTTGTGAAAGGCCGTCGGTCAAACATGCCACATTATATCACATGTCTCTCACACCAAAATGGAGTGAACCTTTAGTGACATACCTGAGGATGAAAACATTCCCTCAAGGAATGACTTTAGCACGTCAATGCAGTCTAGAGAAGGAAGCTCAAGACTATTCATTTATTGGCCACAATCTATACAAAAGAGGAAGAGATTGATACCTAAGACAATATGTTCATGAGAGTGATTATTTGAGCATACTAGAGACTGCACACCGAGGTGTTTTAGGAGGTCATTTTGGCCCCAATAGGATAATCAAAGCCATACTATTTACACGATTATGATGGCCCACTCTTCACATGGATGCACATACCTATGTTAAGAGATGTGATGTGTGCCAAAGAACTCAGTTTCCTACTCGCAGAGATGAAAGGCATTGAAACCCATGATAGGAGGACATGCATTTTCCAAGTGGGGTAAAGACTTTGTAGGACCCATTAACGCCCATGCAAAAGGTACTCATGCTGAATACATCATAGTTGCAAGACATTATCTTACCAAATGGGTAGAGGCCAAGGCCACAAAAAAGAATGATGCACACATGACTGCAAAATTCTTACTTGAAAATATCTTTACAAGATATGGACTGCCTATAGAGTTAGTGAGCGACCGAGGAACTCACTTTCTAAACCAAGTCATTGAATATTTGTTACAGTATTTTATGGTGATTCACAAGAAATCCGCACCATATCATCCTCAGGCCAATGGTCAAGCAAAAAGTACTAACAAGATCCTTTGCACTGTATTGACGAAACTCGTGAACAACAAACGTTTAGATTGGGACAAACACTTACATCACGCTGTTTGGGCATATCGAGTGGCCTACAAGACCGTACTCAATGCAACTCCCTTTCAGATGGTTTTTGGTCAGAACGTTGTGCTTCCTTTGGATTTCTTGATACCCACCCTTAAGGTTGCACACGAACATTAGTGGACTGGCCATGAATTATCATCAAGGATAATGGATTTGGAACGATTATGAGAAACCAGGCAGAAAGCAGCAGCAGACATATATGTAGCAAAGAAGCGACAGAAAGCCTATTTCGATGCACATGTGAAAGACAAAGGCTTGAAGGAAGGAGATTTATTCCTAGTATATACATTGAAACAGCATGCATGGAAATTAGAAAAGCGAGGTTATGGACCTATGATCATTAACAGATGTTCGACAAGTGGGGTAGTACAACTAGCCACCCTAGAAGGAGAGATAATGCCTAGTTACATTAGTGGATGTAGAGTCAAGCTTTATCAAAAACCTCTAATTAAGCGCATGAAGCTAAGAATACAAGGACTAGGGAGAGAACATTATAACAATCTGGAAACAATACCTAGATACCCCATGGTCATGTGTCAAGCAAAGTCAATTACTCATCCTAGCATAATGGATAGGAGACCATTCATTACAGTCAAGCTAGAGCACGACAACCCTTGCCA
>MU260097.1:12500-42500 GCA_020310875.1 Ceratopteris richardii
TCCATAACTTTGGTTTTGAATTTTGATCCTTTAAATCATTTCTTGATACTATTGTGTCTTTCAATCCAAGAAGATATTGCCATAATGAATAATCAATATTCTTGAATATATGCATAGGACAATAAGATGACAGATCTTTAACTCTCTCCAATACTCCAAAGAATACCATATCGACATATTCTCTGCTAGCACCATTTTTCGTTTATCTCTAATCTTCACATTCTCATCATCTTCATCATCAATGAAGATTTCGGATTGTGGATCTATAAGAGGCCCATCTTTCCATTTTCAACATCAATCCATAGGTATCATTGGTTTTGGACATTGACCTATTTCAATCACTTCTCTTTTGCATCCTAATGGATGATCGGTAGGCACGAACTCTCGATGTTGAAGATAAATATTATTTTTGAGATTCTTACTATAAACTGATCTCAACCAATCACCACAATATAGACAAGCCTTATATCCCTTAGTAGATATTCTTGCATTATGAAAACCATAAAAATATAGTTAGATTAACTCACATAAAATTCTATACATATTAAATAAAGAAATTATATCATTACGTGAATAGACACCTTTATTCTTGAAAATCATGTATAGTCCAAGACACAATCCCACGAACCATAATGTGTCTTTGATTAATGTTTTTTCATACATCAATGATATTAATACCTCTCCATAACTCTTGGAGATCGTCAATGCAAAGAGAAAGATATATATTCATATCTTTAACTTGTCTTTTTCCTAGGATTAAAAAAAAACATTAAATGTTCCTTTTTAATGCTAAGGTATGATGGGAGATTACAGTTGATGACTACCACTAGCCATGTTGACCATTTACTAGATTTCATCGAAAACGGATTAACCCCATCTAATGCAACTCCTAACTTTATATTGTGTGGCTCTTGTGCAAAATCATGCTATCTAGAATCAATATGTTGAAAAGCTGCACTATCGAATGGAATTCTCATTGCTCCATCATTACTTTTATCATCAAATCCCCATGTCAAAAGTTTTGATATTTCAAGGCTTTGCAACATATGTTTAATTCCTGAAGCCAATGGAAAATGTCTCGATACCTTATTCGCGTTTACCCGCGATGCTCAACATAGGCCGAGGTCCGCCGGCAGGAATCCATCTGGGCGTATCACGGTTTTTTACTAGGGAGGTGGATTGAAGTGATTGTAGTGAAGAATTGATTGGAAATGAAGCGCTTCGTCTTTGGGCATTGTGGAAAGGATCGAATGCTACGACCGTTCTTTATGTAATCATTTTCTTTATAACGCAAGCAAGTCTTTCCTTCTACAAGTGATTTTCTGCTTTCAAGCAAGGGAACAAACACTCAAGCAAGTCATCCTACCGACGGGCCGGTGCGAGTCGTCGAGCGAGCCCGGGGTGCTTGCTTTCTTTTTATTACATTTGGTATCAGAGCCTCGCTCGATCAAAGCGGCCTTGGAAAAGGGGACGAACCCATTGTCACACCAATGTTGGGGGCCGAGTCTTAACGTTCCACTTAGTACACCGCTGTCGTCGAGATTTTCTCTCCTCTCTCACTTGTGAAGGCCTACAAAAAACATATTTGATGAAGGTAGCCGGAATTCCCCGAGAAGTCCAAGATGCATCAAGGATGTCAAAGGAAGCTCACATACAAAGTTTCAAAGAAATCAAGAAAGTCCATGGTAGCCATCAAAGCTGGTCAAAGCTAGTCAAAGTTGGGAAATTAGGGCAAAAATTTCATTGTCACCAAATTAGATGAAAATCCATATACTTGTAAAGATTGTCAAAGGCAGTCTATAGCCCAAATTTCAGCAGAAAATGGATTTTGTAGCACATTGATATGCTATGTTCATTTTGTAAAAATGTAATTTTTCTAGTTTGACCCTACAAATTCTTGTATAGAAAATTATGTTAGCCATATGGTTTGGCATGTATAAAGATCATATGTGGCTACATATTTCTACAAATTTTCAAGGCTATCAGAGCTTCCTAGACACCTTAATGCCACCTTGCAAGCTTCCAAATGTAGTCAAACTTGTACAAGGGAGATTCAGATGGGAGTTTTTCCTGCATATTCCTGAAGGAGATCTTTGGAAACATAGTCCTACAAAGTTTCATCTTCATCAAAGTCTTTTTGGAGGGTCAAAGAGCACAAAGTCCAGTTTTCAAGGTCACCGCAGTTTTCTAGAATAAGAAAATTGAAGGCTTGAAGGGCTGCCACATGTCAAAATATGATTGAACCATGGTGTACGGTCAAGATGAGCTCCTATTCAAGGGTGGAGATGCACTAAAGCATAAAGGAAGGAGGATCCACGAATTTTTTCCATAAAAGAAGACTTTGTTGACAGTTAAAGATCAATAATGCAAAGTTTCTCCAAAAATAGTGGCTTATCTTATCCGAATTGATGTCAGCACTGATCCGACGGTCCAGATCATCCCCAGATCCAATGGTGGAGAATGAGGGCGCCTAAATTTCACTCCTTTACACTAGATTTGATAGAAAGAACAATTCCAAGCCATTGATTTGATTAATCAAATGGTTGTAATCAAAAGTAGTGATCCTAGAGTTGAGAGTTGATTTCTCTAGATCCAAGGGCCCAAATTCATTCAAAAAACTATATAAACCCCCCTCCAAACTCCTAGAGTATCATTGTTAGGAATCCATAGGGCTCATGCTAGCTTACGGTTTCCTTGAGACGATCACCCTCGGTTGAGCGAGTGAGGATCCAAGGTGAGCTAGTATGAGTATAGAACCTAGTTTCAAATTTAAGTTAGAACTCCTATTTAGGATAGGCTCTTGAAACCAGCATCTCTATCTTGACTCACCCTCGGTGGAGCGTGTGAGTGAGTTAGAGCTGATTTTAATGAGTCTTAGACTTCTTTAGTTAGACGTTACGAGCCTAGACAGACATAGGGTCACTGGAGTGGAACTCACCTTCTTACGTGTGACATTCGGTTGAACTGTCATGGTTTGAGGGTCGGAACCACCTTTGATCAGTAGACTGCTTAGCATGACATACCACGACGATATTTTACATGTAACTTAATTCAAATTCTTTTAATTCATGTCACTTGTCACTTGTCTCTTGTCTCCTCTCTCAGTCTCTTAAGTATTTTTACATGTCTTCTATTTCTTCTATGTGTGAGAAGGCTCCGCAGTATTGCGTTGAACCAGTGAGGATGTTTCTTTGAGCTAGTGAGTAAACTCTATCATCATAATTCACTTGCATGCATATAATCCATACATACCCATACATATTGATTAGTTTCTGAAAGTGTATAAGAAGCTCCAATATTGGACCATTCTTCCTTTCGAAACTGGTTTATGTGTAAGGGTTCCATCTATTCTCGTCATGCATACATATCATCCAAAGAAGACTATGCATATGGATTGGAATTAGGAAGTGTTTAAGAAGCTCCTTCAATGGACCATTCTTCCTTCCAAATTTCATTCGTATGTATGGTTCTCTTTCATTCTTATCATTCATGTTCATAAATCTAACTTGCACTCCTACATTCCTATTCCCATAATCATTTCAACATCTCTCTCTTCTCCATACTCAACATTAATTTCACTTTCATGTCCTTAAACCTTCCAACATTCATTAGCTTCATACACCCTGTGTGTGCCACGACCGGACCCGATCCACCCGGATTGCGATCACCTCCACATTTGAACCCGACGTGAAACGCTTCGTGGCATTTGCTTCTGATCTTGTTGGGAGGTTGTGATCCATATCCTTTGTTTCATATTTTTCATCCTCATCATATCATCATCATCAGTCTTGAGTGTTGCACTGGATTTCTCACAGTAGCGTGCACATCTTCGTCATGAAGTAAACACATTTGTGAGAGATCTAGAGCATCGTGCATCACTTGCTTATTCACATAAGATGGAGGAAGGATTCAAATCCCTTATTGTTGAGAAACAAGGCCAAAGAATAGTCTCTTGTATGTTGAGAGAGAAGGGAAAATTCAATGGCATCAACATCACAAGCTACTTAGATTTGTTTGAAGAGCAAGCTATGATTTTTGGTCTTCCTGAAGATCTTTTGATATCATTCTTTGAACGAATTGTTGATAGCTCTATCATAAACTGTGTCACTCAATATGATAGTCTTCCTTGGAGTGATTTTAGAAAGGAGATGCTCAAAGAATTCTAACTTGAAGATTATAGCCAACATAATCGAGATGGATTCTTACGATGGGTCAATTCTCCAAAGCCTAGTAGCTCTATTACTCACTTACAAAATGAGTATATTAGACGCTATGAACAACTTCCTGATGAGGATAAGATAACTTTGGAACCTGATCTTGTGATCAATTTTCTTAAGCTTCTTCATCCTGAAACTCGTAGGGAAGTTGAACGGCGATTAGAAGAACCAGATAAGCGCTATGGTCTTACTGACAATTGGCAAAAAGTGCGTAAAGTAGTAGAGGCTGTAGCCCATAGACATCAAAGGCAATCCATGCTTTATGAGCAAACTAGTCTTCCTCAAGCTAGCCTTCCACAAACTAAGGAGCAAGTTAGAGAACAATCCCATGCTATGCTTTTTGACTCTACTCCTATTCCACAAATGATGGAGCCTACTCAAGGTTTTAAAGTAGAGCCAAATAAAAGTGTAGTTGAACAATCTCAAGTGGAAATTCTCACTAAGCAAATGGAAAGTCTTATTGCTACACAATCCAATTTGGCCAAGACTATAGATGCTTTACAATCTAATTACACCAAAACTTTCCAAAATCAAATGAACCCAATGACTTTTCAAGAGCCTAATCAACATGTTATAGCTACCAATCAAAATCCACAAGTAGCTCCTACTCAAGCATATCAAGTTCCTCCAATGCATAATCCTTCAATGCAAAATCCTCATCCTCATGTGCAAAATCCTCAAATGTATCAAAACCTGTATCCTCAAGCTTCTCAAATAGCTTTTCAAAATCCTCAAAATCAAAATTTTCAAAATCATCAACCGTATAATATGGAAGCTCCTCTTGCACCTCAAGTACCACATGTTGCTCCCCAAGCTCCTCAAATACATCAATTGCATTTTCAAAATCCTAATTATCCTGTTCAAGCAATACCTTATCAACAAAATCCTCAATTTCAAAATTTCCCACCACAAGTTAATCAAAATCCTCAAAATCAAAATGGTTTTGTGCGTGGCCCTCGTAGGTGTCCTTGGTGTGATTCGTTAGAGCACTTTTTGAGAGATTGTGAATTATTGAAGGCTGCTAAGGAGCAACGACTAGTAATAGACATAGACAAGAAAATCTGTGACTATCGATCTAGGCTACCTTTGCAAGGAAATTATGGTAAGGGAGGAATGAAAAAACATTATGAAAATATAACCATAATGGACGTAGGAACTAGAGGAGTGAAAATAGAAGCTCTAGATGAACAACAAGTAGAATCAAGTAAACCCACAAAGGAAGGTGATTTTTCCATAGAGGCTTTAGTAAGAGCACGGGATGAGATTAGGAGAATAACGGCTTGGGAATCACCAATAGAAGATCAATCTCTTATTTCTCACATATCCAATGTAGAAGAAAAACGAAAAAGAGATGAAGCTGAGCATAGTGAAAGAAGAGTGACTCGAAAACAAACCTCAGAGGGAATAGAAACAATCATAGATCAGGGAGAAACATCACAATCTAAAGATAAAAAACAAGAATCACAACCCAATGAACAAAAACAAGAGGAGAAACAAAAAGGGAAGAAGACAAAGCAAAGAAAAACAGAACCAAAGCCTTTAGATAAACAAGAACAATCAAAACAAACTGAAGACCAAACACAAGAACATGAACAAAAACAAGACCCTGAGCAAAAACAAAAGAAACCAAAGAGAAAACCTAAAGCCATCTTGATTTCAGAAATTGAGAGAAAAATAGATCCTATGGAGATTTTAGATGACATTTTGCTTAAGAGTCAAGTGACTATGTCTTTAGAACAAGTTTTCTCTATTGCAAAGCCTCTTTTTAAAGATAACTTTATCGGCCTAATTAAAAGGAAGAGGTTTCCGCTTAATCTAGATACTGAGATGCAAGATTCTCTAGATCAAGATCAAGCTATGAATGAAGCCTTAAACTTTGATGAATCTGATGAAGAGGACTTTGATGATGATGAAGTAAATGTTAATAAAAATTTCTTAGGACCTATTCAACCTGACCATGAAAATCATGAAAACAATCCTGAAAGTCACTTTAAAAGAACATTTTGGTCTAGAGGTACATCAGAGATGCATGTTAAAATAGGAAATGATAAGAACACTATCACTGTAAATGCATTAGTAGATTCCGGCTCTGAAATCAATGTGATTTCAAGAGAAGTCTATGATAAGTTTCGATGGCCCATAGATAAAGATTGTGGATGGCGTATGAGAACTGTAGATAATGGTGTAGGTATCCTGTATGGAGCTTGTGCTAGTGTGCCCATATCCATAGGAGGAATCACAGAAGAATTTCACTTTTTTATTCAAGATAATTGCTCCTATGAAGTTCTCTTAGGTCAACCCTTTATTTGTGAGAGTCGTATGGAAACTAAAGCCATGGATGATGGGTCTACCTATGCTAGATTCAAGTCTAAGGATGGAATGCAATCACTTCAAGTCATGACAGTAGGAGTGAATCATCCTAGGAATCGATTGTCAATTAGAAAGAAACCTATTGTTACTCAGGGTCATGAGCATGCTTGTAGTGATTGTGCACCTCGATTCATGTTTGGAGCTACATATGATCAAAATTTCGGATAGAATCCATTGTTGAGCGGGACAACAGTGGATATTGGTTTGACATCTCGCATCCAACCAACATGTACAATAGTTTGTCACTTTGTTTTCCACATTCTAGATTAGATTTTCTTCATAAGAGTCAATTGTCCAAGTCTTTTATCCAAAAAACCCAAAAAAATTATAAAAACAACAAAATCATGGAACATGATGAGAACATTGAGCATGTGATTGAAACATCTCATTGTTTCTCTACTCTTGAGGAGTTAGAGTTATGTCTTCAACAAAATTCTAATTCCCATATTATTCTTCTTTCTTCCCTTGATGAGTATGCTCTAATCCAAGAGTATGCTCTCAATGTTGACAAGTGCTCAAAATTTAACCAAACACATGATGCCTTAGTTGAAACAAAGTACAAAACTGTAGACAAAAAAATCAAACCCATAGCTCAACCATTACCTCAAGGAAGTAATGAAAAAATTATTGATGTGAAAAATGATCCAATTCTTCGGGATAAGAAAAACATAGGACATACATTCACGGATGAGACAATCAAACAGGTGAAAATTGGTAGAGATGATGACTTTCTTTTGCCAGCAGAGAGAGATAGATTTGAGAGAGTTATACGGAGCCATGGAAAAGCCTTTACTATGTATCCTCATGAGATTGGTTGTGTAGATCCTAAGCTAGTTGCACCCATGATAATCTTTACTATTCCACATATTCCATGGAATCTTCGCCCTATACCAGTTCCAAAGGCTCACTTACCTGAGCTAATGAAACTACTTAAGGAGAAGATAAACATGAGAATTTTAGAGCCATCTTTTGCACCTTACTCAAATAGATGGTTCACTGTGCCTAAAAAGAATGGGAAACTACGTTTTATTCAAGATCTCCAACCCGTCAATAAAGTCACCATAAGGAATGTAGGAACAGGACCCATTGTAGATGAGTTTGCTGAATCATTTTCAGGACATTCTATCTATTCAATGGGTGATCTATATTCTGGATATGACCAATTCCAATTAGCAATTGATAGTCGTGACATAACCACAATGAAAACTCCTTTAGGCTTAGTGCGAATGTGTACTTTACCTCAAGGAGCGACTAATTCTGTGGCTCATATGATGAGTGCTATGAATATGGTCTTACATGACTTTATCCCTCATATAACTATGCCATTCATTGATGATATTCCAATTAAAGGGAGTGAGGAACGTGTAAAGGACATTACTTTAGATTCATCGGGATGTCGTAAATTTGTTCTTGACCATATCTCTGATTGTGAAAGAATATTTCAACGATTTGAAGAGGTAGGTCTCACATTTTCCATAGAGAAATCTGTTTTTGGTGTCAACGAGGTACTTATTGTTGGACATTTATGTGGCCATTATGGTCGAAAGCCATACCCACAAAAAGTTGATGCCATTAGCAAGATTTCTGAAACATGTAACAACGTGAGTGAGGTACGTAGATTTCTTGGTGCTTGCATCTTTTATGTTATTTGGATCCCTCACTTTGCTCATGTTGCTGATCGTCTTTATGACTTGTTGAGGAAGAAACGAGAATTTATTTGGACTGACAAACACACTCAAGCTATGCGTAAATTGAAGAAATTATTGCTTGAAGCTCCCATCCTTAAGCGTGTAGACTATTCTGCTAACAAACCTATTATATTGACTGTTGATACTAGTCCTATTGGTATAGGTTGGGTCATAAGTCAAGACGATAGTGAAGGGAATAGATATGCAATTAGGTTTGGTGCCAAAATTCTACATGAAACACAACGAAAATATCCACAGATCAAACGAGAACTATGGGGTATGGTAACAGCTTTGAAAACAGACAAAGAATATTTCATTGGTGCGAATGTCAAAGTTGAGACTGATTGTTTGCCTCTCATTGGAATGATAGCCAATTGTTCATCTCCTGATATAGCCATGCTTAGATGGATCTCATATATTAAGTTCATAAATCCTGAGTTAGTTCATATTTCAGGTAAGTCAAACTCAGTTGCTGATATGTTATCGAGAGCTAGATTTGATGATGATCTTGAAAGTGATCTAATAAAGAATGTGAACTTAATTGACTATGTTCCACATATATATGAGTATGAGCAATTTCATGAGTCTGAGTACGAAAATGAATGGAGAGACATAGGAAAGTATCTGAGTACACTACAACCATTACCTAACTGGACTACGAATAGATTCCGTAACATTAGGAAACGAGCTTATAACTTTTTCCTATGTAATGGTTATCTTTGGAGACATGCTAAGGGTAAGGTTAAGAATCCACAACGAGTCCTAGGAAAATGAGGTCTTCAATTGCAAGTAATGAAGGAAATGCATGAGACATTATGGGCCGGTCATAAAGGATTTTTTGGAACATATGAAAAAATTAGAAGTACCTATTATTGGCCTAGGATGTATGTTGACATTAGTAGCTATGTTTCTACATGTTCTACTTGTCAACTTCATTCATCAGTCAAACATAGAGTTCCATTGCATCCTACGTATCCACCTTGTATTCACTACAAGTGGGTAGTAGATCTTGTAACTATGCCTAAAGGTATCGACAAAATGCGTTACATTGTACTTGCAAGAGAAGACTTAACTAATCATGTAGAGGGACGTGCACTACGATCTAAGACCACTTACAATGTTTGCAAATTCTTGCTTGAAGATGTCATAAGTCGCTTTGGGTACATAGAGAAAGTAGTTGTCGATCGTGGAGAGTTAAATGCGAAAGAAGCTAAAGAGTTCTTTGAGCGTCACGGTATTCGTTTGTCTCTCACTACTGCATATAATCCAGAGGCCAATGGTAAAATAGAGAGAGGGCATCCACCTATTGTGAAAGCCATATCTAAAGCATGTAACGGTGACATCAAACAATGGCCTAGATTCTTACCTTTTGCACTTTGGGCAGATAGAATGACATGCACACGTACTACTGGGTATATGCCTGTTGAACTTATGTACTGTCAAAAACCATTGTTTCCAATTCAATCTCATATTTTTGCATGGTCAAATTTGCCTTGGTCTGAAAACATGTCTACTGATGACTTTTTGAGTTTGCGCATTAAACAGTTAGAACAAGGTAAAGTAAGACTTGATGATGCTGTTGAAAAATTAAGAGAATCTAGAATGAAGAATAAGCATTATTTTGATAAAACTCATCGACTGCGTCCTAATCCAATTGAAGTAGGAGATTGGGTGCTCATTTATGATAGTACATTTGACTCTCAATATGATGCACGCAAAAAGCTCACTCAACGGTGGTTTGGGCCATACATTGTATCAAAAGTCAACAACAATGGTACGTATGCTCTTTGTGAATTAAATGGTGTTGCACTAAAAACTTTGATTGCAGGTAAAAGGATAAAGTTATTCAAGAAGCGTGATAATGACGAGTACATTTTGGATGAGGACATTGAAGAAGATGACAACAATGAGGCCGATTCATAAACAGGAGTATCCATGTTATAAAAAATAAAAAAAGAAAAAAAAATGAAAAACATCATTAATTTTTCAAGTTCATGTTGCTTTGTTTTTTTTCAAGTTCATTCTATTTTTTTTCCATGCTTGTTTCATGCATGTTTTTTTTCAGTCTTTGCATCACATTGCATATCCACATCACTTGAGTCACAAAAGGCAAATGATGATTTCTCTACTTGTGTAAAATTGTATCTTAAGTAGTAACTTATCTACTAAGAAATTGATTATAATCTAGGATTGTGGAAAGATAGGGCATGTAGATTTGGAGGTTTATTTTGGTGACATGACTTTCATATATAAACATGCATATGTATCCAGTATCGAAAGCATAATTGTTGAAATCCTAGCTCTTGCTATTGCATGTTTCTACATCCTTAGTCCATCTCACAGCACTTGTATCGGAGTTTAAATGACTGTTCTCCGTCATAAAAAATGGTTGTACCTTGTATCGGGGTTTAATTTTTCCTCGTCAAAAAAAAAAAAAAAAAGCTACATGTTACCAAGAAGTTTACACTTTCTTCCACCCCAAAAAAGTGATCGTAACCATAAAGTTGCCGAATCATCATCATCATCGAAAAAAAAAAAAAGAGCAAGCCAAAGGAGGATAAAGAGGCATAGTAGAATAAATCACGGGCTATATAAGCAGATTTATGCATTAGTGGAGTTTAGTTAGATTTCCTTGCATGTTATTAGAGAAAGAGCATATTCATATTTATGTAGGAAAGGAGTTGATCTAAAATAAGCTAAAGATGAAAGATGTCTCTTGAAAATCCTAAATCTTTGTTTATAATCATATTTAAGGTAGATTGCTTTATGAAAAAGGTACAAAATTTTCTTCAAGATGAGAGGAACTCATGCTTAAAACGACTCAATACATCCACTTCCACTTCATATTGATGCTTGTTTTTTTTCTTTCTTGTTGCCAATGTTGCTTGTTCATTTGCATACATGTTGCCTATTTGTTCATGCATATTCATGTTGCCTGTTTCAATTCTTTCTTTCATGCAAATTTTGCTTCATGTCACGTTACCTACTTATTCATGCATATAATCAATTTTCCTTCCATGTTTCTTATGTTGCCTATAAAAGAATTTGATGCCTGGAACATTTTGTTTTTCACAGATGCTAGAGTGGCGCTTCCGGAGGAATCGCAGGTTTAGTGGGGGCGAATGTCGTCGAGATTTTCTCTCCTCTCTCACTTGTGAAGGCCTACAAAAAACATATTTGATGAAGGTAGCCGGAATTCCCCGAGAAGTCCAAGATGCATCAAGGATGTCAAAGGAAGCTCACATACAAAGTTTCAAAGAAATCAAGAAAGTCCATGGTAGCCGTCAAAGCTGGTCAAAGCTAGTCAAAGTTGGGAAATTAGGGCAAAAATTTCATTGTCACCAAATTAGATGAAAATCCATATACTTGTAAAGATTGTCAAAGGCAGTCTATAGCCCAAATTTCAGCAGAAAATGGATTTTGTAGCACATTGATATGCTATGTTCATTTTGTAAAAATGTAATTTTTCTAGTTTGACCCTACAAATTCTTGTATAGAAAATTATGTTAGCCATATGGTTTGGCATGTATAAAGATCATATGTGGCTACATATTTCTACAAATTTTCAAGGCTATCAGAGCTTCCTAGACACCTTAATGCCACCTTGCAAGCTTCCAAATGTAGTCAAACTTGTACAAGGGAGATTCAGATGGGAGTTTTTCCTGCATATTCCTGAAGGAGATCTTTGGAAACATAGTCCTACAAAGTTTCATCTTCATCAAAGTCTTTTTGGAGGGTCAAAGAGCACAAAGTCCAGTTTTCAAGGTCACCGCAGTTTTCTAGAATAAGAAAATTGAAGGCTTGAAGGGCTGCCACATGTCAAAATATGATTGAACCATGGTGTACGGTCAAGATGAGCTCCTATTCAAGGGTGGAGATGCACTAAAGCATAAAGGAAGGAGGATCCACGAATTTTTTCCATAAAAAAAGACTTTGTTGACAGTTAAAGATCAATAATGCAAAGTTTCTCCAAAAATAGTGGCTTATCTTATCCGAATTGATGTCAGCACTGATCCGACGGTCCAGATCATCCCCAGATCCAATGGTGGAGAATGAGGGCGCCTAAATTTCACTCCTTTACACTAGATTTGATAGAAAGAACAATTCCAAGCCATTGATTTGATTAATCAAATGGTTGTAATCGAAAGTAGTGATCCTAGAGTTGAGAGTTGATTTCTCTAAATCCAAGGGCCCAAATTCATTCAAAAAACTATATAAACCCCCCTCCAAACTCCTAGAGTATCATTGTTAGGCATCCATAGGGCTCATGCTAGCTTACGGTTTCCTTGAGACGATCACCCTCGGTTGAGCGAGTGAGGATCCAAGGTGAGCTAGTATGAGTATAGAACCTAGTTTCAAATTTAAGTTAGAACTCCTATTTAGGATAGGCTCTTGAAACCAGCATCTCTATCTTGACTCACCCTCGGTGGAGCGTGTGAGTGAGTTAGAGGTGATTTTAATGAGTCTTAGACTTCTTTAGTTAGACGTTACGAGCCTAGACAGACATAGGGTCACTGGAGTGGAACTCACCTTCTTACGTGTGACATTCGGTTGAACTGTCATGGTTTGAGGGTCGGAACCACCTTTGATCAGTAGACTGCTTAGCATGACGTACCACGACGATATTTTACATGTAACTTAATTCAAATTCTTTTAATTCATGTCACTTGTCACTTGTCTCTTGTCTCCTCTCTCAGTCTCTTAAGTATTTTTACATGTCTTCTATTTCTTCTATGTGTGAGAAGGCTCCGCAGTATTGCGTTGAACCAGTGAGGATGTTTCTTTGAGCTAGTGAGTAAACTCTATCATCATAATTCACTTGCATGCATATAATCCATACATACCCATACATATTGATTAGTTTCTGAAAGTGTATAAGAAGCTCCAATATTGGACCATTCTTCCTTTCGAAACTGGTTTATGTGTAAGGGTTCCATCTATTCTCGTCATGCATACATATCATCCAAAGAAGACTATGCATATGGATTGGAATTAGGAAGTGTTTAAGAAGCTCCTTCAATGGACCATTCTTCCTTCCAAATTTCATTCGTATGTATGGTTCTCTTTCATTCTTATCATTCATGTTCATAAATCTAACTTGCACTCCTACATTCCTATTCCCATAATCATTTCAACATCTCTCTCTTCTCCATACTCAACATTAATTTCACTTTCATGTCCTTAAACCTTCCAACATTCATTAGCTTCATACACCCTGTGTGTGCCACGACCGGACCCGATCCACCCGGATTGCGATCACCTCCACATTTGAACCCGACGTGAAACGCTTCGTGGCATTTGCTTCTGATCTTGTTGGGAGGTTGTGATCCATATCCTTTGTTTCATATTTTTCATCCTCATCATATCATCATCATCAGTCTTGAGTGTTGCACTGGATTTCTCACAGTATCGTGCACATCTTCGTCATGAAGTAAACACATTTGTGAGAGATCTAGAGCATCGTGCATCACTTGCTTATTCACATAAGATGGAGGAAGGATTCAAATCCCTTATTGTTGAGAAACAAGGCCAAAGAATAGTCTCTTGTATGTTGAGAGAGAAGGGAAAATTCAATGGCATCAACATCACAAGCTACTTAGATTTGTTTGAAGAGCAAGCTATGATTTTTGGTCTTCCTGAAGATCTTTTGATATCATTCTTTGAACGAATTGTTGATAGCTCTATCATAAACTGTGTCACTCAATATGATAGTCTTCCTTGGAGTGATTTTAGAAAGGAGATGCTCAAAGAATTCTAACTTGAAGATTATAGCCAACATAATCGAGATGGATTCTTACGATGGGTCAATTCTCCAAAGCCTAGTAGCTCTATTACTCACTTACAAAATGAGTATATTAGACGCTATGAACAACTTCCTGATGAGGATAAGATAACTTTGGAACCTGATCTTGTGATCAATTTTCTTAAGCTTCTTCATCCTGAAACTCGTAGGGAAGTTGAACGGCGATTAGAAGAACCAGATAAGCGCTATGGTCTTACTGACAATTGGCAAAAAGTGCGTAAAGTAGTAGAGGCTGTAGCCCATAGACATCAAAGGCAATCCATGCTTTATGAGCAAACTAGTCTTCCTCAAGCTAGCCTTCCACAAACTAAGGAGCAAGTTAGAGAACAATCCCATGCTATGCTTTTTGACTCTACTCCTATTCCACAAATGATGGAGCCTACTCAAGGTTTTAAAGTAGAGCCAAATAAAAGTGTAGTTGAACAATCTCAAGTGGAAATTCTCACTAAGCAAATGGAAAGTCTTATTGCTACACAATCCAATTTGGCCAAGACTATAGATGCTTTACAATCTAATTACACCAAAACTTTCCAAAATCAAATGAACCCAATGACTTTTCAAGAGCCTAATCAACATGTTATAGCTACCAATCAAAATCCACAAGTAGCTCCTACTCAAGCATATCAAGTTCCTCCAATGCATAATCCTTCAATGCAAAATCCTCATCCTCATGTGCAAAATCCTCAAATGTATCAAAACCTGTATCCTCAAGCTTCTCAAATAGCTTTTCAAAATCCTCAAAATCAAAATTTTCAAAATCATCAACCGTATAATATGGAAGCTCCTCTTGCACCTCAAGTACCACATGTTGCTCCCCAAGCTCCTCAAATACATCAATTGCATTTTCAAAATCCTAATTATCCTGTTCAAGCAATACCTTATCAACAAAATCCTCAATTTCAAAATTTCCCACCACAAGTTAATCAAAATCCTCAAAATCAAAATGGTTTTGTGCGTGGCCCTCGTAGGTGTCCTTGGTGTGATTCGTTAGAGCACTTTTTGAGAGATTGTGAATTATTGAAGGCTGCTAAGGAGCAACGACTAGTAATAGACATAGACAAGAAAATCTGTGACTATCGATCTAGGCTACCTTTGCAAGGAAATTATGGTAAGGGAGGAATGAAAAAACATTATGAAAATATAACCATAATGGACGTAGGAACTAGAGGAGTGAAAATAGAAGCTCTAGATGAACAACAAGTAGAATCAAGTAAACCCACAAAGGAAGGTGATTTTTCCATAGAGGCTTTAGTAAGAGCACGGGATGAGATTAGGAGAATAACGGCTTGGGAATCACCAATAGAAGATCAATCTCTTATTTCTCACATATCCAATGTAGAAGAAAAACGAAAAAGAGATGAAGCTGAGCATAGTGAAAGAAGAGTGACTCGAAAACAAACCTCAGAGGGAATAGAAACAATCATAGATCAGGGAGAAACATCACAATCTAAAGATAAAAAACAAGAATCACAACCCAATGAACAAAAACAAGAGGAGAAACAAAAAGGGAAGAAGACAAAGCAAAGAAAAACAGAACCAAAGCCTTTAGATAAACAAGAACAATCAAAACAAACTGAAGACCAAACACAAGAACATGAACAAAAACAAGACCCTGAGCAAAAACAAAAGAAACCAAAGAGAAAACCTAAAGCCATCTTGATTTCAGAAATTGAGAGAAAAATAGATCCTATGGAGATTTTAGATGACATTTTGCTTAAGAGTCAAGTGACTATGTCTTTAGAACAAGTTTTCTCTATTGCAAAGCCTCTTTTTAAAGATAACTTTATCGGCCTAATTAAAAGGAAGAGGTTTCCGCTTAATCTAGATACTGAGATGCAAGATTCTCTAGATCAAGATCAAGCTATGAATGAAGCCTTAAACTTTGATGAATCTGATGAAGAGGACTTTGATGATGATGAAGTAAATGTTAATAAAAATTTCTTAGGACCTATTCAACCTGACCATGAAAATCATGAAAACAATCCTGAAAGTCACTTTAAAAGAACATTTTGGTCTAGAGGTACATCAGAGATGCATGTTAAAATAGGAAATGATAAGAACACTATCACTGTAAATGCATTAGTAGATTCCGGCTCTGAAATCAATGTGATTTCAAGAGAAGTCTATGATAAGTTTCGATGGCCCATAGATAAAGATTGTGGATGGCGTATGAGAACTGTAGATAATGGTGTAGGTATCCTGTATGGAGCTTGTGCTAGTGTGCCCATATCCATAGGAGGAATCACAGAAGAATTTCACTTTTTTATTCAAGATAATTGCTCCTATGAAGTTCTCTTAGGTCAACCCTTTATTTGTGAGAGTCGTATGGAAACTAAAGCCATGGATGATGGGTCTACCTATGCTAGATTCAAGTCTAAGGATGGAATGCAATCACTTCAAGTCATGACAGTAGGAGTGAATCATCCTAGGAATCGATTGTCAATTAGAAAGAAACCTATTGTTACTCAGGGTCATGAGCATGCTTGTAGTGATTGTGCACCTCGATTCATGTTTGGAGCTACATATGATCAAAATTTCGGATAGAATCCATTGTTGAGCGGGACAACAGTGGATATTGGTTTGACATCTCGCATCCAACCAACATGTACAATAGTTTGTCACTTTGTTTTCCACATTCTAGATTAGATTTTCTTCATAAGAGTCAATTGTCCAAGTCTTTTATCCAAAAAACCCAAAAAAATTATAAAAACAACAAAATCATGGAACATGATGAGAACATTGAGCATGTGATTGAAACATCTCATTGTTTCTCTACTCTTGAGGAGTTAGAGTTATGTCTTCAACAAAATTCTAATTCCCATATTATTCTTCTTTCTTCCCTTGATGAGTATGCTCTAATCCAAGAGTATGCTCTCAATGTTGACAAGTGCTCAAAATTTAACCAAACACATGATGCCTTAGTTGAAACAAAGTACAAAACTGTAGACAAAAAAATCAAACCCATAGCTCAACCATTACCTCAAGGAAGTAATGAAAAAATTATTGATGTGAAAAATGATCCAATTCTTCGGGATAAGAAAAACATAGGACATACATTCACGGATGAGACAATCAAACAGGTGAAAATTGGTAGAGATGATGACTTTCTTTTGCCAGCAGAGAGAGATAGATTTGAGAGAGTTATACGGAGCCATGGAAAAGCCTTTACTATGTATCCTCATGAGATTGGTTGTGTAGATCCTAAGCTAGTTGCACCCATGATAATCTTTACTATTCCACATATTCCATGGAATCTTCGCCCTATACCAGTTCCAAAGGCTCACTTACCTGAGCTAATGAAACTACTTAAGGAGAAGATAAACATGAGAATTTTAGAGCCATCTTTTGCACCTTACTCAAATAGATGGTTCACTGTGCCTAAAAAGAATGGGAAACTACGTTTTATTCAAGATCTCCAACCCGTCAATAAAGTCACCATAAGGAATGTAGGAACAGGACCCATTGTAGATGAGTTTGCTGAATCATTTTCAGGACATTCTATCTATTCAATGGGTGATCTATATTCTGGATATGACCAATTCCAATTAGCAATTGATAGTCGTGACATAACCACAATGAAAACTCCTTTAGGCTTAGTGCGAATGTGTACTTTACCTCAAGGAGCGACTAATTCTGTGGCTCATATGATGAGTGCTATGAATATGGTCTTACATGACTTTATCCCTCATATAATTATGCCATTCATTGATGATATTCCAATTAAAGGGAGTGAGGAACGTGTAAAGGACATTACTTTAGATTCATCGGGATGTCGTAAATTTGTTCTTGACCATATCTCTGATTGTGAAAGAATATTTCAACGATTTGAAGAGGTAGGTCTCACATTTTCCATAGAGAAATCTGTTTTTGGTGTCAACGAGGTACTTATTGTTGGACATTTATGTGGCCATTATGGTCGAAAGCCATACCCACAAAAAGTTGATGCCATTAGCAAGATTTCTGAAACATGTAACAACGTGAGTGAGGTACGTAGATTTCTTGGTGCTTGCATCTTTTATGTTATTTGGATCCCTCACTTTGCTCATGTTGCTGATCGTCTTTATGACTTGTTGAGGAAGAAACGAGAATTTATTTGGACTGACAAACACACTCAAGCTATGCGTAAATTGAAGAAATTATTGCTTGAAGCTCCCATCCTTAAGCGTGTAGACTATTCTGCTAACAAACCTATTATATTGACTGTTGATACTAGTCCTATTGGTATAGGTTGGGTCATAAGTCAAGACGATAGTGAAGGGAATAGATATGCAATTAGGTTTGGTGCCAAAATTCTACATGAAACACAACGAAAATATCCACAGATCAAACGAGAACTATGGGGTATGGTAACAGCTTTGAAAACAGACAAAGAATATTTCATTGGTGCGAATGTCAAAGTTGAGACTGATTGTTTGCCTCTCATTGGAATGATAGCCAATTGTTCATCTCCTGATATAGCCATGCTTAGATGGATCTCATATATTAAGTTCATAAATCCTGAGTTAGTTCATATTTCAGGTAAGTCAAACTCAATTGCTGATATGTTATCGAGAGCTAGATTTGATGATGATCTTGAAAGTGATCTAATAAAGAATGTGAACTTAATTGACTATGTTCCACATATATATGAGTATGAGCAATTTCATGAGTCTGAGTACGAAAATGAATGGAGAGACATAGGAAAGTATCTGAGTACACTACAACCATTACCTAACTGGACTACGAATAGATTCCGTAACATTAGGAAACGAGCTTATAACTTTTTCCTATGTAATGGTTATCTTTGGAGACATGCTAAGGGTAAGGTTAAGAATCCACAACGAGTCCTAGGAAAATGAGGTCTTCAATTGCAAGTAATGAAGGAAATGCATGAGACATTATGGGCCGGTCATAAAGGATTTTTTGGAACATATGAAAAAATTAGAAGTACCTATTATTGGCCTAGGATGTATGTTGACATTAGTAGCTATGTTTCTACATGTTCTACTTGTCAACTTCATTCATCAGTCAAACATAGAGTTCCATTGCATCCTACGTATCCACCTTGTATTCACTACAAGTGGGTAGTAGATCTTGTAACTATGCCTAAAGGTATCGACAAAATGCGTTACATTGTACTTGCAAGAGAAGACTTAACTAATCATGTAGAGGGACGTGCACTACGATCTAAGACCACTTACAATGTTTGCAAATTCTTGCTTGAAGATGTCATAAGTCGCTTTGGGTACATAGAGAAAGTAGTTGTCGATCGTGGAGAGTTAAATGCGAAAGAAGCTAAAGAGTTCTTTGAGCGTCACGGTATTCGTTTGTCTCTCACTACTGCATATAATCCAGAGGCCAATGGTAAAATAGAGAGAGGGCATCCACCTATTGTGAAAGCCATATCTAAAGCATGTAACGGTGACATCAAACAATGGCCTAGATTCTTACCTTTTGCACTTTGGGCAGATAGAATGACATGCACACGTACTACTGGGTATATGCCTGTTGAACTTATGTACTGTCAAAAACCATTGTTTCCAATTCAATCTCATATTTTTGCATGGTCAAATTTGCCTTGGTCTGAAAACATGTCTACTGATGACTTTTTGAGTTTGCGCATTAAACAGTTAGAACAAGGTAAAGTAAGACTTGATGATGCTGTTGAAAAATTAAGAGAATCTAGAATGAAGAATAAGCATTATTTTGATAAAACTCATCGACTGCGTCCTAATCCAATTGAAGTAGGAGATTGGGTGCTCATTTATGATAGTACATTTGACTCTCAATATGATGCACGCAAAAAGCTCACTCAACGGTGGTTTGGGCCATACATTGTATCAAAAGTCAACAACAATGGTACGTATGCTCTTTGTGAATTAAATGGTGTTGCACTAAAAACTTTGATTGCAGGTAAAAGGATAAAGTTATTCAAGAAGCGTGATAATGACGAGTACATTTTGGATGAGGACATTGAAGAAGATGACAACAATGAGGCCGATTCATAAACAGGAGTATCCATGTTATAAAAAATAAAAAAAGAAAAAAAAATGAAAAACATCATTAATTTTTCAAGTTCATGTTGCTTTGTTTTTTTTCAAGTTCATTCTATTTTTTTTCCATGCTTGTTTCATGCATGTTTTTTTTCAGTCTTTGCATCACATTGCATATCCACATCACTTGAGTCACAAAAGGCAAATGATGATTTCTCTACTTGTGTAAAATTGTATCTTAAGTAGTAACTTATCTACTAAGAAATTGATTATAATCTAGGATTGTGGAAAGATAGGGCATGTAGATTTGGAGGTTTATTTTGGTGACATGACTTTCATATATAAACATGCATATGTATCCAGTATCGAAAGCATAATTGTTGAAATCCTAGCTCTTGCTATTGCATGTTTCTACATCCTTAGTCCATCTCACAGCACTTGTATCGGAGTTTAAATGACTGTTCTCCGTCATAAAAAATGGTTGTACCTTGTATCGGGGTTTAATTTTTCCTCGTCAAAAAAAAAAAAAAAAAGCTACATGTTACCAAGAAGTTTACACTTTCTTCCACCCCAAAAAAGTGATCGTAACCATAAAGTTGCCGAATCATCATCATCATCGAAAAAAAAAAAAAGAGCAAGCCAAAGGAGGATAAAGAGGCATAGTAGAATAAATCACGGGCTATATAAGCAGATTTATGCATTAGTGGAGTTTAGTTAGATTTCCTTGCATGTTATTAGAGAAAGAGCATATTCATATTTATGTAGGAAAGGAGTTGATCTAAAATAAGCTAAAGATGAAAGATGTCTCTTGAAAATCCTAAATCTTTGTTTATAATCATATTTAAGGTAGATTGCTTTATGAAAAAGGTACAAAATTTTCTTCAAGATGAGAGGAACTCATGCTTAAAACGACTCAATACATCCACTTCCACTTCATATTGATGCTTGTTTTTTTTCTTTCTTGTTGCCAATGTTGCTTGTTCATTTGCATACATGTTGCCTATTTGTTCATGCATATTCATGTTGCCTGTTTCAATTCTTTCTTTCATGCAAATTTTGCTTCATGTCACGTTACCTACTTATTCATGCATATAATCAATTTTCCTTCCATGTTTCTTATGTTGCCTATAAAAGAATTTGATGCCTGGAACATTTTGTTTTTCACAGATGCTAGAGTGGCGCTTCCGGAGGAATCGCAGGTTTAGTGGGGGCGAATGTCGTCGAGATTTTCTCTCCTCTCTCACTTGTGAAGGCCTACAAAAAACATATTTGATGAAGGTAGCCGGAATTCCCCGAGAAGTCCAAGATGCATCAAGGATGTCAAAGGAAGCTCACATACAAAGTTTCAAAGAAATCAAGAAAGTCCATGGTAGCCGTCAAAGCTGGTCAAAGCTAGTCAAAGTTGGGAAATTAGGGCAAAAATTTCATTGTCACCAAATTAGATGAAAATCCATATACTTGTAAAGATTGTCAAAGGCAGTCTATAGCCCAAATTTCAGCAGAAAATGGATTTTGTAGCACATTGATATGCTATGTTCATTTTGTAAAAATGTAATTTTTCTAGTTTGACCCTACAAATTCTTGTATAGAAAATTATGTTAGCCATATGGTTTGGCATGTATAAAGATCATATGTGGCTACATATTTCTACAAATTTTCAAGGCTATCAGAGCTTCCTAGACACCTTAATGCCACCTTGCAAGCTTCCAAATGTAGTCAAACTTGTACAAGGGAGATTCAGATGGGAGTTTTTCCTGCATATTCCTGAAGGAGATCTTTGGAAACATAGTCCTACAAAGTTTCATCTTCATCAAAGTCTTTTTGGAGGGTCAAAGAGCACAAAGTCCAGTTTTCAAGGTCACCGCAGTTTTCTAGAATAAGAAAATTGAAGGCTTGAAGGGCTGCCACATGTCAAAATATGATTGAACCATGGTGTACGGTCAAGATGAGCTCCTATTCAAGGGTGGAGATGCACTAAAGCATAAAGGAAGGAGGATCCACGAATTTTTTCCATAAAAAAAGACTTTGTTGACAGTTAAAGATCAATAATGCAAAGTTTCTCCAAAAATAGTGGCTTATCTTATCCGAATTGATGTCAGCACTGATCCGACGGTCCAGATCATCCCCAGATCCAATGGTGGAGAATGAGGGCGCCTAAATTTCACTCCTTTACACTAGATTTGATAGAAAGAACAATTCCAAGCCATTGATTTGATTAATCAAATGGTTGTAATCGAAAGTAGTGATCCTAGAGTTGAGAGTTGATTTCTCTAAATCCAAGGGCCCAAATTCATTCAAAAAACTATATAAACCCCCCTCCAAACTCCTAGAGTATCATTGTTAGGCATCCATAGGGCTCATGCTAGCTTACGGTTTCCTTGAGACGATCACCCTCGGTTGAGCGAGTGAGGATCCAAGGTGAGCTAGTATGAGTATAGAACCTAGTTTCAAATTTAAGTTAGAACTCCTATTTAGGATAGGCTCTTGAAACCAGCATCTCTATCTTGACTCACCCTCGGTGGAGCGTGTGAGTGAGTTAGAGCTGATTTTAATGAGTCTTAGACTTCTTTAGTTAGACGTTACGAGCCTAGACAGACATAGGGTCACTGGAGTGGAACTCACCTTCTTACGTGTGACATTCGGTTGAACTGTCATGGTTTGAGGGTCGGAACCACCTTTGATCAGTAGACTGCTTAGCATGACGTACCACGACGATATTTTACATGTAACTTAATTCAAATTCTTTTAATTCATGTCACTTGTCACTTGTCTCTTGTCTCCTCTCTCAGTCTCTTAAGTATTTTTACATGTCTTCTATTTCTTCTATGTGTGAGAAGGCTCCGCAGTATTGCGTTGAACCAGTGAGGATGTTTCTTTGAGCTAGTGAGTAAACTCTATCATCATAATTCACTTGCATGCATATAATCCATACATACCCATACATATTGATTAGTTTCTGAAAGTGTATAAGAAGCTCCAATATTGGACCATTCTTCCTTTCGAAACTGGTTTATGTGTAAGGGTTCCATCTATTCTCGTCATGCATACATATCATCCAAAGAAGACTATGCATATGGATTGGAATTAGGAAGTGTTTAAGAAGCTCCTTCAATGGACCATTCTTCCTTCCAAATTTCATTCGTATGTATGGTTCTCTTTCATTCTTATCATTCATGTTCATAAATCTAACTTGCACTCCTACATTCCTATTCCCATAATCATTTCAACATCTCTCTCTTCTCCATACTCAACATTAATTTCACTTTCATGTCCTTAAACCTTCCAACATTCATTAGCTTCATACACCCTGTGTGTGCCACGACCGGACCCGATCCACCCGGATTGCGATCACCTCCACACCGCAATGGAGGGTGAAGGTAATGATGTTTTTCTCAGCGATGTGGAATCGCGCGGAGGTGGCCACAAAGAAACGAGAAAAGAGAGAGAAAGGAACAAGGGGAAATGACCGCAGACCCCGCCTCCCGTCCCATGGAATTATGATTTTGGAACGATGGAAAAAGATAAAGAGGACCCGACGCTAGATTGGATGGTGGCTCAAGAACACTGCATGGGCCGACTTGAGTCTACCATCGCGGAACTAGCACAGATGCTTAAAGGGCAGATGGAACCAAAAGAAGACAAGGCCAAGGATACGGGGAAGCAACCAGAGTTACAAGAGGGTGAGAACTCGGGACGGACGTCTCGGCAGGGCTGACGGCCACACACAAGACGACGCCGGCCCGTTTCCTCCTCTGACGATGGAAGCGACTCTGACTCCTATGGGAAATTCAAGCCATGTCCACCAGAGAAGTTCCAAGGTAAACGCAACTCTCTCACCGTCTCCAAATGGCTGCAAGATATGGAGTAATACCTCGACCTACAAAGGGTAGGCAAACGACATTGGGTAAAGATTGCCGCATCCTTCCTGGCTGACGATGCCGATGCATGGTTCTTGGCAGAGTCTGCGAGGGAGGAATTCACTTCATGGAAGGATTTCAAAGCTGCATTTGAGGAGTACTTTATCCCTCAAAATGAATTTTTCAAACTCAGAGACGAGTGGAGGGGCCTTAAACAAGAAGGCCCGTTGTCTGAATACATACGCAAGTATAGAAGACTCATGCTGCAGATAACAGAGATGCATGATCTCGATCGGCTGCATGGGTTCCTATACGGGTGTAGTGTTTGGATGCGACGCGAAATAGAAAAGCAATCGCCCAACACATGGGAAGAAGCGATTTCATGGCTGAAAGGTATCAAGATGCTGAGAGCAACCATCATGCTCAAGGCCTATGCAAGACAAAAAATATTTCACCAAGGAGAAATCAGCAGGGTGTGGGAAACGTCAACACTAACACCCATCCTGCAACTACGCAGAATTCAGGCAACAATCAAGTTCAAAGGAACCCAAACGATTATGGAAATAACCAGCAGAGGGCATTGCCAGTGCCCCAATGGCAACGGAATGATCCCCGGCCTTTTTGTAGAGTGTGCCATGGGAACCATTGGACACATCAGTATACTCGCAATAACAATCACACGTGGGTACAAATGGCTCAGGTAGAAGAGGAGCCGCAAAGACGGAATACTAATGTGATCTTAACAGAATTAGATGAGAATGAAGAAGAAGTACAAGTAGGTAACAATGCGCCACATGTCGGTACCGTGGCTGCAATGCCAAGGTGCTTTCCAATGGTGTTATGCATGATTCAAAATATGTACTTCTAGGGAACTTTTGGGAGCAAAAGAAAAGCGGTACTAGTAGATTCAGGTGCGACGCATAATTTCATGTCGCCACAGTGTGCAGCTAGTTTGCAGTTGGCTTTGAGTAAGCTTCCTGAGATGTCAGTTACTTTCGCTCAAGGCCGGGACAACAACGTAAAGATTGCACTTAACGTGCGGATGACAGTAGGAGAATGGTCAGCAAAGCTAGATTTCCTTGTACTCCCGCTAGAGTCGTTTGATGGCATAGTTGGGCTATCCTTCATGGACCGTTACATGGTGAGCATGCTAGGCAAGGGGATAGATAAGCTCCTGCTTGACATGCAAGGGAACATTGTGGTGGTGGACTGTCATAGAGTTCCGAAAAGAGACCCCGAGGTATGTACAGACGTGCAAGATAAGTCAGAAAAGGTAGATAACCCAGGATCGAAGTCAAAAGAAGTGAATCACAAGGCCGTCACTCCTCCCACGACAAAAGAGGAGTTGGACAGACAAAGGAAAGGAAAGGCACCTATGCACCAAGAGAGTGTGACCTCAAGCAGTCAAGGTAAAGGGAACAAAGCAGTGAACTTACAAGCAGGAAAAATGAAATCAGTAGCCGCGGTGATGAGAGCAGAAAGAAAACAGCAGACACAAGGGCCATTGACGGCCAAGAAAGTAGAAAAGGCGATGAAGCAAGGGGCTCAAGCCCATTTGTGTGTGATAAAATGTAACCCCATTGACATAGATGAAAGGGAAAACGACAAGATGAAGGTCGGCGATCAACACATTCGTGAAGTACTAAGTGAATTTGAAGATGTTCTACCAAGTCAGTTACCAAAAGTGGGCTGCCACCCCTCAGGCAAGTCCAACATAGGATTGAAGTGATGCCAGGCCAAGCTCCACCGGCCAAAGCACCTTACACAATGAATGAGACAGATCTAAAAGAATTGAAAAGGCAACTAGTAGAACTTGAACAACAAGGTTTCATTCGACCGAGTAGTTCACCCTACGGCGCTCCTGTCTTATTTGTCAAGAAGAAAGATGGCAACATGCGGTTATGTGTGGATTATCGGGCCTTAAACAAAATTACGATCAAGACGAAATATCCAGTGCCAGTCATGGATGAATTGATGGACCGATTGGGTCAGGCAAAATTCTTCACACAAATAGATCTAAGATCCGGGTATCATCAGATTTGCATAGCAGAACAAGACATTGAAAAGACAGCGTTCAGAACCCGCTATGGCAGCTATGAGTGGTTAGTCATGGCTTTTGGACTCACAGGTGCTCCAGGCACGTTCTGCCCTGAAATGAACAATGGATTCAGGGATATGCTAGATGAGTTCCTGATCATTTACATAGACGATCTGTTGATTTACAGCCGAACTCTTGAAGAACACTTGGATCACATAAGGGCCGTACTTCAGCGCCTAAGAGAAAGGCAACTCTATGCCAAACCTGAGAAGTGCGAGTTTGCCATGACCTCAGTTGAATTTCTAGGCTTCATAGTTTTAGACAAAGGAGTGATGATAGATCCCCACAAGATCACTGTAGTTAGGCAATGGGCTCCGCCTCAAACAGTAAGGGAGGTAAGGGAATTCATAGGTTTCTGCCAGTTTCCAAGAAAGTTCATAAAGGATTTTAGCAAAGTGACCACCCCACTCACAGAGCTAACCAAGGGAAAGGGATGCTTTGTGTGGGGACCTAAAGAACAGGACGCCTTTGAGCAACTCAAACAGGTGATGTGTGAAGCTCCTGTGTTGAAGTTGCCAGAGTTTGATAAAGAGTTTGAAATACATACAAATGCTTCAGGCTTAGCAATTGGAGGGGTCCTTATGCAAGAGGGACGCCCTGTGGCATATGAATCACACAAGTTTTCAGGTACAGAGTTAAGATGGAGCACTCACGAGAAGGAGATGCTCGCAGTGATCCACTGTTTACGAAAGTGGTGTCACTATGTTCAGGATAAACACACGAAGATCTACACAGATAACATTTCATTGAAGTATTTTTGTACGCAGCCCAAGTTATCTCCCAAGCAAGCAAGATGGCAAGATTTCTTGGCTGAATTTGACATAGATATTATTCACAAACCAGGGAAGCAAAATGTTATGCCAGATGCCCTGAGTAGAAGACTGACATTGGCAGCCATTTCCATGGCCGAGAGTAAAACAAAGGATCAAATCAGAAGACTACAACAAACGAATCCGGAGGTACAGCGGATCATCAAAGATGTGCACTCGGGCTTGGACCACAAAGGAAAGTACAAGATTATGAACAACATGTTATATCGAAAAGGGAAAATTTATATCCCAGACAACACAGAATTACAAAGGATGCTTTTATGGGAAACACATGACTGTCAGCTTGCAGGACATGGAGGACAACGTAGAAGTTATGAACATCTAAAAGAGCATGTCTTTTGGCCAAAGATGAAAGAAGATGTAATTGAGTATGTACAAACTTGTCCAACCTGCCAATTAGTAAGACAACAGAAGATAAAACTGGCAAGCCTACTTCAGCCCATGCCCATCCCGAACAGACCTTGGGACATGGTGAGTATGGATTTCATAACAGATCTGCCCACATCCGATGGACACAATGCAATTTTCGCAGTTGTAGACTATTGTTCAAAGCAAGTGCACTTTATACCAATGAAACCACCTATGTTGGCAAAGGTAGTAGCACAGACGCTCTTTCAAAAAGTATTCAAATATCATGGCCTACCCTTGGCAAGCATTTTCGATCGTGATACATGCTTCATGAGTGACCTATGGTGAGAACTATTTGCAATCTTAGGAACTCAACTCCGATTCTCTTCTGCCTATCACCCCGAGACAGATGGGCAAACTGAAAGGATCAATCAAAAAGTGGAGAATTATCTGAGAAGTTATGTGCAAGCTGACCAAAAGGATTGGGCCAAGCACTTGGATATTTTAGAATTCCATTATAACAGCTCTATCCATTCCAGTACATCGATGTCACCATTCGAAGTGGCTACCGGCAAAAGTGTAATCACACCTATGGCACTCATGTCAGATGAGGTGCTAGTGGTAGCAGATTGCGAATGTGGAAACTTCCTGAGAGAATGGCAGTCCAAGCTTTGACAAGCAAAGGAAGCTCTCATCAAGAGCAAAGACAAGATGGTAAGAAATGCCAATCAGAACTGTACAGAAGCACCCGATTATCAAGTGGGTGACTTAGTCCTCGTGAACGCCAAGAATATCATTTTGCCCAGGAGTTTCACACCTAAGTTCAATCACAGGTACTATGGGCCGTACAGGATTAGTCACTGGCTCAATCAAGTTACTTATCAGCTTGATCTTCCACCCGAGATTCATATACACAACTCTTTTCATGTAAGTCTATTAAAACGCTTCCCCCCAGATACTCGTTTCGGACATCAAGTCACTTTGGTGGAAGATCCAATCGAACAGCGACAAGCAGAGTTGATACTTAAAGAGAACAGCACTCAATTTCTGGTCAAGTGGCATGGACGACCTCTCAAAGAAGCCACATGGGTAAGTAAAAACAGCATGCCTCCGACAGCCCAAGCCCTTATTGAGGCGTTTCAAACGACTCATCCTTCGACATCCCAGACGAGAATTCCATAGCTTTACGAGGATGCAAAGCTCTTCAAAGCGGGGGAGAATATGTGACAACCCGTGGGCAAGAGCCCCCCCCTTGGCACCAAATTGCAAGTACTTATAGGGGGACATAGTGAGCCTCCGACCCAAGTGACCCAAGCGAACCAAGCGAACCAAGTGATCCTTGCGCTCAACGTGCGGTAGCCTTCGTGCTAGTCCCCTCCGCACGCGCCTCTCGAAAGCGCCGTTGTGCCATCGAGGGGCCATTGTACACATTTGCCCGCGATGCTTAACGCGGGCCGGCTCATTGTAACGCGTTTACTTGCGATGCTCAATGCGGGCTGGCTACGGCCGTTCTTTATGTAATCATTTTCTTTCTAATGCAAGCAAGTCTTTCCTTCTACAAGTGATTTTCTGCTTTCAAGCAAGGGAACAAACACTCAAGCAAGTCATCCTACCGACGGGCCGGTGCGAGTTGCCGAGCGAGCCCGGGGTGCTTGCTTTCTTTTTATCACAATTATCTTCTTCATTTATTATATGATGTAGAAAGAATATTCTTGCTTGGTAAAAACTTTTCAAACAAAAACTTGTAAGTTTATGAAAAAGTGATATGAACGAAAATAAATAAATAAAATAAGTATGTGTGTATATGTGTATGTGTATGCATATATGTATGTGCATGTGTATGCTTATGTGTATGTGTATGTGTATGTGTATGTGTATGTGTATGTGTATGTGTATGTGTATGTGTATGTGTATGTGTATGTGTATGTGTATGTGTATGTGTATGTGTATGTGTATGTGTATGTGTATGTGTATGTGTATGTGTATGTGTATGTGTATGTGTATGTGTATCTGTATGTGTATGTGTATGTGCATGTGTATGTGTATGCGTATGTGTATGTGTATGTGTATGTGTATGTGATGTGTATGTGTATGTGTATGTGTATGTGTATGTGTATGTGTATGTGTATGCGTATGTGTATGCGTATGTGTATGTGTATGTGTATGTGTATGTGTATGTGTATGTGTATGTGTATGAGTATGTGTATGTGTATGCGTATGCATATGCGTATGCATATGCATATGCATATGCATATGTGTATGTGTTCGTGTGTGTATGTGTATGTGTATGTGTATGTGTATGTGTATGTGTATGTGTATGTGTATGTGTATGTGTATGTGTATGTGTATGTGTATGTGTATGTGTATGTGTATGTGTATGTGTATGTGTATTGTATGTGTATGTGTATGTGTATGTGTATGTGTATGTGTATGTGTATGTGTATGTGTATGTGTATGTGTATGTGTATGTGTATGTGTATGTGTATGTGTATGTGTATGTGTATGTGTATGTGTATGTGTATGTGTATGTGTATGTGTATGTGTATGTGTATGTGTATGTGTATGTGTATGTGTATGTGTATGTGTATGTGTATGTGTATGTGTATGTGTATGTGTATGTGTATGTGTATGTGTATGTGTATGTGTATGTGTATGTGTATGTGTATGTGTATGTGTATGTGTATGTGTATGTGTATGTGTATGTGTATGTGTATGTGTATGTGTATGTGTATGTGTATGTGTATGTGTATGTGTATGTGTATGTGTTTGTGTTTGTGTATGTGTTTGTGTATGTGTATGTGCATGTGTATGTGTATG
>MU260097.1:47500-75000 GCA_020310875.1 Ceratopteris richardii
ACACATCTGAATATGTTTGTTACATTGTACATTCACTCATTCATCTATTTCTTATCACATAGAATGGTTGAGAATTTTGCTCCCACATTGTACATTGAACATTGGTATATACGATACTATGAGTAAGCGATGGCTTACGTAACACCTTACACATGTCGTCTATTCTTTCTCTATCTTTATCTCATCATCTGTATGATTAAGTTGTGGTATGTTCATGTTTTGTCAATATGGAAGATTGCTGGAATTAATGTTGTACATGACTGGAACTATGGAACCATGGACCTATGACATGAGCCTAAGGGCCTACCTCACTTCCAACATGTACATGGTCAGTGTGTTGTTTCCTCGTATCCTTCCCATTAAGAAGTCTCATATGAGATCATCTCAAAGGTGGGAAACCGTCTGAGTGGTGCCTACTATCTCCCATATACACTCAACTTCCAAATTACCACTCCCATAACATATAACATCACCAAAATGACCTAAGTCCATATTATGTATCCTCTATGGAGTAATAATATAAAAACCAAGTGTAAATTGCCAAGCTCATAAGCTTGACCATACCATAATGGAGATAATAAACCATAGAATCTTGTGAAATATAGAACAAAGTCCCATAAAAAGTGATGCCAAACCCATCTAGGACTAAATGATAGATTACCTTTTTAGCCTTGAGGGTAATCACAAGTAATAGTTTAATCTAAACTACCTTGTGAACTATGCGAATCCATCATCTAGCTCATATATAAGAATTTCTTGGTAGTAAAATGCAATCTCTAAATTTCACCAACCAAGAAGTTTGTGGTTTATCATCCTTTACCATTGGAATAACTTCTATTGGAAGAGCATCTATTGGCACTCGTGCAAACTCTAAAATTTTCTCTTCCCTTTAGTTTTTCATATGAATGCAAAAATTATTCCCTTTGAGATTCAGTTAATCCCTAAGTACCCATCCTCCTAACTGATGTTTACACATCATGCTCAGTATGTAAGACCAACTGAGAGTTTGGTAGCCCAATAGGATAGATATATCCCTATCTCCCAGAAACTATAAAGAGAGGTATCAACAACCTAATCCTAGTCTCACTAATGTCAATAACTAGATCATCTCATCTAGTCAACGACCATCATTGGAAATAAACATAACTACTTCTCTCAAGAGTCTCCATGTGAGAATCAATCTAACCATCATGATTAACTGATCTCCCTCTTGTCTTTGATAGAAGAGTGGCACTCATATCTAAACAATCTGATCCAGAGAAAGTGAAACTCTCTCTCTAATCTCATCTAAGTAAAAGAGCTCTAGTAGTGGAATCTATTCCACTTTCCCTTTCCCTCTGAAAAAGATTCTATTGAATCCATTTTCTCTACTCATCCATAACTGAGAACATGCACATAAGTTCTCCATACTTTTCCTTCCAAAATAGTGGAGAATCAAACTCCCATGTGAAGGAAAATTACATTGAAAAGTAGAACAATTGAATTCCTTCTAAAATAGAGACTAAGAGATGTTTTCTGAACACCTCTTCTTTCTAAAGGAAAACATGCTCTGTTCTTCTCCTACGAAGAAATCATGTTTTCTTTTCCTTTTTCTCTTTCAAAGAACATGAGGTAACGTGAGACCACTGAGCTAAAATGAGATCTCTCAGTGATCTCTCAGCTAATTCCCACTTTCTCTTCTCCTTAAAAGAGAACTTGTGAATTCATTTAGTCCTCTCTTCCATAACTAATACATAATCCCCCATAATATAGAATCCTATAAAGATGGAGAACAAATCTTCCATAATTAATGAAGATGCATGTAGGGAAGAGTGGAGAAAATAAATTCCTTATAAGAGTCAAAGCCCTCTATGAAAATGGTAAGCAAGGATATGACATGATACCATAAACACATGTGTATCCATACCAAAAAGCTATCTCTGCCAACCATCCTCTATGCATGGATCTATAAGATCCCATCAAGCTAATGGAATTATCCTTCCTAAAAATCAGAAAATGAGTATGTGATATCAATGGTGATAAAATCACCTATCATAGTCTCTAGTGGAAGAATAAATATTCCTAAACTATGAAGGATAACTCCCAACCTGAAGGAGATGTCTACTAAGAGCTCTCCTCTGATCTAGTGAGACATGATGCCATGAATGATGATTCCTTTTCTCCCTGGCCATAGAAGAAGAGTGCTCAAAGGGAAGTCGTTTCCACCGTCCCATACCAGTGGAACCTTCTTCCAATTCATGGTGTCAGACCTACACTAAACTGAATATATATTCCATATATATGTAATGGATTATATAGGTGGACTCTAATTAATCCCATATCCTACAGTCATGTTGGTGGACTCAAATGAGTCTCATGTTCTCGAACTAGTTAGTTTGGTTCTAGTCAATGTGTGACAATGGATATCCCTTTCTGTTCCAAACCAACTTGTTCCTAGGTACCAAGACTAGGTCTAAGTACCTCTCTGTAGATCCCAATATACATATATGTATTGGGTACCCCAACTATTCCTAACTGAGGGATCTATGCCCTAAATAATAGAGCTAGTGCCATTCCTATGGCCTTCCTAACCATCACTCGAATCACATAAGCACATGTTGATGCGTTCTCATGAAACTCATCCCTGTGATCCCATCTGATTGGTTTTTGTAGTAGTGTAGTAGAAATCCTCCACTACTTGCTCAAGTGATGTGCATGAGTGAAACTAGTCACTCTTTGGGTATTCTTCATAATACCCCATAGTCTCCTAATCATACAGTGAGACTCTTGTGAAGATAAGTAAACCTTCACTACATTGGAGATTATCATAAATTTCCGTGCCTCTATGCAACTTCCGATAACCTATAGGATTGCTTGTGCACATTCCTAATGGTGAAGATATATCCCCTTCCCCTTAGCAATCCTATGGTCTGAATCCATAAGGATTATGTGTAGGGATCCTATTTACTACTGAAGTTGCCTTATCTATACTACCATGGTGGTCCTAAGTCCATCAGATACATGCTTAAAAGCATGCTAACACCATCTTACTGATGTTTGCAGAAAAGGCATGTTACCATGCCATAACATTCTTACCTAAAGGAAAGTGCGTATATAATGCCATGAGGTGGAAAAAATTTCGACAGCATTTCCCCAAGGAAATGGAATCCCAAAAAAATTCTAACCATAAGCTCAATGGCACACAGGCTATCCAACAACATAGGGCTTGATAGGCCCATGGCATGCACGTCATAAACTCATACATGGACTCCATAACCTGCAAAAACATAAAAACAAATGCTAGCAACAATTCTCTTTGTTGCATAACCATGTAGTTCCTGCAATCATCTTTCCTGCAAACAATTAAAAAGTGTACTTCTTGCATGTTGACCCATACTTTTAGAATTGAAACAATGATCAACTTGGATATATGCACTCCAATCCATGCATGTACATACAAAACATGCCATAAAATAAAGTAAGATGCCTGAAAATATAAAGCATACATCCCATAATGATTTGGAATTGGACTTGCATGCATCCAATCCTTATTGACAAGCTTTGAGACCTCTGCACCTTCTCCCTCAGATCCTAATATAAACTTTGAAGTGTCCCAAAACATCGGATCACTTCCTAAAACATAAAGCATGGTAAGATGATTACCAAAATAATGCAAATTTACCCAAAAAATGCATTTATAATCCCTCGTTAGACCTGCAAAACCATTTTAGGAGCTACAAATAATCATAAACTAAAATATAAATCATGTGCGAGTGGGTCAAAGCAAGTTTATTTCAATCACCTTCCCAGTTTGTAACATATGGCTCCCGGAAGGTAGTTGCCAAAAATTGTTCAGACTTTGCAGACCTATACAGACCTGCAAAATACATAATTTCCAAAATTTCTTTTTCTAAATTGAAAGCTCACCTTGTGCTCTTCAAAATGAGCCATAGCATCTCCAATTTGGAGTTCTGTAGCCCAAGATATGGTCTTTCCAAGCGGGACATGCCAAATTAGTGGACTGTTGGAGGGGCTGGCAAAAGTGTGAAAATGTGTTTTTTGAAGTACCCAAAAGCATTCTTCCATCAATCAAATCCTAGAATTCTCTCCAAAACCTTAGAGACTAGTATATGAAGATGCTTGGGCTATTTTTACCTTTCCAAATCCTCTTTTAGTGCATGCGAATTTGCTCCCACCAAAAGACGCCTAAATCAAGATTTTTACTTTCATGCAAAAACTTAAATGAGAGCTTTAAGAAAGCTTCTAATCCACTCCTAATGTGGCTTTTTCTTGGATTTTCTCTTCTCCATGGTAATACATGCACCATACTTCATGTATGTATACAATAATCCATGGGAAGCCTCTTAAATGATCTCCCTTCTTACTTCCAAAAGTGGACTTTGACAAAATTTAACATCTGATTTTTTTTTTCAAAAAGTGTGGGAAGGGGGTTTTTTAGGAACTAAAATCCCTCTTTAACTTGTTATTATTATGAATCTAATGATTCCATTATGAATTCCATATACGATACTCTCAGTATATATACTTTTTTCCATCCATTCAAAGCTAGTGCACCTCTTTTTCCCTTTTCCAAAATGGGAATTTCTCAAATTCATGTGCTGAAATTTTTTCTCAAACAGTGAGTAGTTTTCAGAATTCTTCCTCACACTAGCTCCCTCATAATTCTTCAAAAAAGCTTCTCCTCGCATGGATGCTCAAATAAACTTTTGCCCCGCTTCATGAGCATCCATGCCTGAGGAGAAGCTTTTTTGAAGAATTCTAAGGGAGGTAGTGTGAGAGGAACAAAGATTATCTCTGCTCCAAGGTACTGGGGTAGCAACCTTCCTTGAATCGAGGATATGTGGCTAGAAAATAATGATCTATAGATTTTGAAGTAGATAATGCATCACCATAGTGCGTGGCATGATGGGTAGCTTGTTTGCCTCCCACTTATGTGGTGTGATCTCAATTCCTCTACAGCGTCATTGCGTGGACGACCATCAACTCTGATACCACTGTAAGAAGCCTCATCTTTTGCTTATCAAGAAAGATGTCGCGCGCTGCCCACAGACCAAACACGTAGAGATTATTCATTCGGTTCTCCTCCCAGCCACCGAGCTTGTCCAGGTCACTCACATGAGTCTCTTCTCTCACATATCACTCTCGCCTCTTCTACCCATACATATGAAAGATGCATCAATTTGATTCCATGCGGCAAATTCCTCTAAAGAGGTGTTCCCGCCATAACCTATTATGTGATATGACAGTGCGTGTAGTGTGTGTATAAAATGTATGTATGCACATGTAGGTATATATCTATATTTGAGTAAGTGTCCTCATATGCATGTATATGTGTGTATCTGTGTGTGTATATATGTGCATGTAGATATGTTTCATGCATATGCATGTGTGTATGTGTATGTGTATGTGTATGTGTATGTGTATGTGTATGTGTATGTGCTTGTATATGTGTATGTGTATAAGTATGTGTATGTGTATGTGTATGTGTATGTGTATGTGTATGTGTATGTGTATGTGTATGTGTATGTGTATGTGTATGTGTATGTGTATGTGTATGTGTATGTGTATGTGTATGTGTATGTGTATGTGTATGTGTATGTGTATGTGTATGTGTATGTGTATGTGTATGTGATGTGTATGTGTATGTGTATGTGTATGTGTATGTGTATGTGTATGTGTATGTGTATGTGTATGTGTATGTGTATGTGTATGTGTGTATGTGTGTATGTGCATATGTATGTGTATGTGTGTGTGTATGTGTATGTGTATGTGTATGTGTATGTGTATGTGTATGTGTATGTGTATGTGTATGTGTATGTGTATGTGTATGTGTATGTGTATGTGTATGTGTATGTGTATGTGTATGTGTATGTGTATGTGTATGTGTATGTGTATGTGTATGTGTGTATGTGCATATGTATGTGTATGTGTGTGTATATGTGTTGTGTATGTGTATGTGTATAAGTGTATGTATGTGTATGTGTAGGTATATATGCATGTGTATGTGTGTGTATATGTGCATGTTTATGAGTGTGTATATGTGTAAGTGTATGTGCATATGTGTGTATGTGAATGTGTATGTGTGTGTATTTGTATGTATGTACATGTGTATGTGTAAGTGTATGTGTGTGTATGTTCATGTGTATGTGTGTTTATATGTATGTATGTATATGCATGTGTATGTGGGTATGTGTGTGTACTTATGTGCATGTGTATGTGTATGTGTCTTCCTTCTTGACTCTAGACATTACTAGATTTCTTCTTACTAGTAGACAAGCTCCATTCACCTTGTCCTTTTGGATAACTAATACAACTTGATATGTAACATGCATAATTGACATGTTTTATCTAGATTGAGACATTGTTGTCACTTCTTGGGGGTTACTTGATTCATGGTCTTACACAGTTACTTGTATATTGTGTAACATGCCCATTAGGAGGCAAGTATAGTTTGTATACTTACACTCAAGTATTCTTTATCGTTCTTTGTTTTTCTCCCATAGTCACTTTGGCTATATTTGCCTTTAATGGGAGATTGTTACCGTTAGTGTCCATGTGAAAGGCCAAATGGTCACCGAACACTTTTGTATATGTTCTTTAATAAAATATATAGTGTCCTCATGAGCCACGGACTATAATTTTGATCGCATTTGTATGATTTAAGAAATCTATGTTTGTGGTTTGCATATTGTGTGTTTTTCCTATGTATTTTGCACCCCTTGTGTGGGGTAATGTGTGTGGTGCCAGAGTTTGGGCTTCTACTACAAGGATATCCTTGCATAGCTCTTGAGAAGAAGAGTCCACCACCATGCATTTCCAGACAAGAACTTCAATAAAAAGTCAAAGATAGAGTTTATAATGTATGACCTTGCCAAAGTATCTTTTGAACACCATGCATTCAACCTTTCCTACTCCTCTTGGCATCATCTTATCTCCAAAGATGTATGCATACAATTTCCTTCCTTGTAGATAAGCCTCCGCTCTTAGAGATCATGCTTAGTACTTGCTTCAATCCATCTTGTCAATGGATGAGGGGAATCCATCACCCATAATGCTTAACCTTTAGTTTTGCTCAGATACCACTCTGAAGAGGTGATGGATGTAATCTATAGAGATGAGATTGTCTTGGCAAAAACCTACCCAACAACAGCCCTTTGTACCTTCAAAGACACTTATAATACTCCTTAAGCTTCCAAAATATGCACTTAGACCACCTAAGTACTTTGGAGAATCACTCTCAAACTTTTATATCAAAACAAATGAGTAATGAGTTCAAAATCTCTGGGAAACTTTCTATTTATGGAAGAGAACTTCTCAGTAATTTGTTCAGTCCTCACAGCCTGGTAGAAATAATCCAAAGAGCTTTTGCACACCCTCAATGGAAGTGTAAATCTAATTAAAACAAGGTATTTCATGAATTTAGACTCATCATACAATGAGCAATAATCTAAGAAGTTTGGGTGGTAAGCTTGACTTTTTAGGAGCAAGGTAATACACATACCCTATCACATACAGTCACTCATATCTTGAGATCTATGCATTCAATGATGATGCATGCTCAAAAAGGTCCTCGCTAAGTGATCCAATCAATGGATTGAGCATTGAGTACCTACATACAGAGAAATGACTCTGAGAAGTTGACAAAGTTGCACAAGGTACTAGTATAGAAGACAAAGATTGACAAATCAATAGAAATGAAGCATGACATGTATTGCTATTGCGCATATGATACAAAGGAGATGTGGAGGACTTCTCTCACTTCTTCATACTACAAAATACGCTCAACGAATATGTGAATATTCTCTAATCTTTGTGTATCCCTTGATTGAAGCCATAGTGTATTTATACATCTTTTTTAATTGATGATAGTTAGAGACTCTACCTAAAAGGTAGTCCTAACTTCTAGGATGAATCTGAATTTCAATTCAAAACCAAGTCGTAGCTTTTGGCTCCCTTTGATAACAATATTCTTCATCTTTACATTTGACTAAGATGAAATAAGGTTTTAACCTTTGTAGTCCTCAAACCATATAGATGTACATTTAATCTTCTTGAATCATGAGAAGTCCAATATGCATTGTTCAAGCTCTTAGGCTTGCTCCATGCACCAACACTTAGTAGAATTAATGAACATCAAGTATAAGGCATATACAAGCTTTAAGGAAGCTTGGAAGAAGGGTTCAGCTCAGGATACAAACTTATTAGCTAAAGATAAGTTTAAAGAATAAAATATTCACATGAATGTTTGTTATACAAGGGAAAAGTATGTGTCCCCTATGATCAAGAACTTAAAATAAATTTTTTTTGAATGTCATGATGCCTCAAGTGTCAGTCACCTAGGAATCAACAAAACTTATCAATTGGTCAAAAGACAATTTTACTACCTAGACCTAGTGTACATAAAGATGGACATGATTATGTACTTAGATGGACATGATTATGTACTTAGATGAACAAAATGCAAAGTAAATAGATGTGAAAATTCTAAGATAGGAGGTTTGTTATACCCCTTGGAAATTTGCAATGGAAAATGGGAAAGCATTTCCATGGACTTTATCACGGCCTTGCCTCAAACCCAAAGAGTGGGTCATAATTGATCGATTGACCAAAATGAATCCTTTCATACCTACTCATACTATAGTTAAAACCCCAGAATGATCTAAAATTTTTGTAGAACATCTCTACTGACTCTATGGTCTACCTCATCTTATAGAGATAGAAAATTCACTAGTCATTTCTAGAGAGTTTTGTTCAACAGGTTAGAAACCAAGCTAAACATGAGTACAATAGAACATCCGTAGATGGATATTCAAACTAAAAGGTTCAATCAAATACTTGAATATATGTTAACAGATTATATATCGTCAAACCAAGCCCATTGGGAGGAATATTTACCTTTAGTTGAGTTTGCTTACAATAGTGCTAAGCACTCTGCAACTGAGTATAGTCCCGGCATGTTAATGTACAATTCCAGTCAAGAGCACTACATGTAGTTGCATTGGAAAATGAAAAAGTCCAAGCAGCTAAAGATTTCTTGGAATGAACTTTAAGCTAAAATCAGCCAAGAAAAACTTGAGGAAATCCCAAGATAGAGCTAAAGCATTTAGTGACTTGTAGAGGCGAGACATTTCCTTTCAGGTTGGAGAACAAGTCTATCTAAAAGTTCCCAAGGAATCTAAAACCTTGAAAATAAGACCCTCAATAAAATAGGGATGTTGGCTTATGAGTTGGAACTACCAAATGATTGTTTACTTCATCTAGCATTTCATGTAAGTAGACTAAAAGGAAAATTGGTTGAACAAGATAATTTTGTATCTTCATATACAATAGTCCAAAAAAATTCCATTCATAACATCCCTTGGAGGGATGGGATAGAACAAAGTTCAACTTGGAAACGAGTATTTTTCATCAATAAAAGATTTCCCTCTTTTCCACCTTTAAGTTATGAATAAGGTAAACCTTTTAAGAGTGAATCCATAATTCACAAGTTAGATCATGATGTACAGGCGAATACTCCACATATTATATCAACACACATTTTTTACCAAAAAAATGTTAAAGGGGGGAAGAATGTTGTATAAACTTCAGATTAGAACATTGGATAATGTCATTTATCCTTGGAAGCCCTTGGTTTATTTAAATGGGTTAGACCCTTGAAGTTGGAGCTCAAGTTCTTGGTTTTAAACCTTGGCAATTTATTTAATTGAACTCTCAATCGAAGGTTTTCTACTCTTAGGAAATATTTATCCTGAGCTATGAGAACCTTGGACTTGGGAGAAGCTTCTCCCAAGTGCCATCTTGACTTGTAGGTGAAGGGAAGGCTTCAATTGAAATAGAAGCCATGTGACTAGCCTTGCAAAAAATTTCATATGACACTTGGAAGGACACATGGAAGAGTCCTATGGCATGCACCCCTTGGACCTTTGGTATATATATGGGTGGAGTTGGATGGGTGGATACATACTTGTTCCAACAGCTCCCATAGGGAATAATATCACATGTGCAAAAAAATCCTCTTATCCTATCATGGGAGTCAAAAAGATCATTCTTACTATGTATGAAAATAGTACTCTAACATTGTAAGAGGCCTTTCACATGATAGGAATGAGGAAAAAATGTCATTTCTTTTAGTAGTAGATAGATAGATAGATAGATAGATAGATAGATTGATTGATTGATTGATTGATTGATTGATTGATTGATTGATTGATTGATTGATTGATTGATAGATAGATAGATAGATAGATAGATAGATAGATAGATAGATAGATAGATAGATAGATAGATAGATAGATAGATAGATAGATAGATAGATAGATAGATAGATTGATTGATTGATAGATTGATTGATTGATTGATTGATTAAATGATTGATTGATAGATAGATAGATAGATATATATTTTCACAACAAATGTTGAGTGTGTGTGGCTTAGATGCCTTATGGTTGATTTGGGTGTTGGTCAATCTTTTGCCACCACCATCTTCACTGATAATTAGAGTGCATTGGCGATTGCGAAGAACCCTATGTTCCATGCTCGCACTAAGCACATTGAGGTACACTATCATTATGTCAAGGAGAGTTCTCTGCTGGAGAGATGAGTTTGGCATATGTGCCCACATAGGAGAACATTCTAGACTCCTTGTTAACCGCATCACTCCGAGGGGGGATTTGTTGATATATTTAGGTAGTGATGTGTGTGAACACACTAGGATCACCACAACACTTTTTTCCCTCTCTAGGAGGTCTTTTCCCCCTAATGGGTCACTATCTTTGTACATTCTCTTCGTAATACATTCAGTGTTGTGTGTTGTGCTCTAATACATTCACTAGGATCACCGCAACACTTTGTATATATGCCTATAACCCTAATGGGTCACTATCTTCGTACATTCTCTTCGTAATACATTCAGTGTTGTGTGTTGTGCTCTAAGCTTCTTCTTCTTTCTTGTGTTGTTTGCATGCTTCCGCATACCTCAAACTCCAATAGAGCTTGTATGTGAATCCCATATTTTTCTCATTTCTAGAGTGTTTGTGCCACCATTCATGCCTTTAAAGCAAAGCTCATTTGCTCCATAATTGTTGGAGTTAGACGCCTGCGGAAGCACGCGAATAGCACAAGGAAGAAGAAGAAGCTTGGAGCACAACACAATACTGAATGTATTACTAGAGAATGTACAAAGATAAGTAGCCCATTAGGGCAATAGGTGTATATACAAGCCGGGGGAAAAAACCTCATAAAGAGGGAAAAAAGTGCCCCGGCGGTCCTAGTGTATTCACACACATCACTACCTAAATATATCAACAAATCCCCCCTAGGAGTGATGCGGTGAACAAGGAGTTGGCACTCATGTATAAGGAAGTGCCAAGCTATGTGGAATCAATCCAGAAAAGGAAGTAATCCCAAAGCTTTGCGGAAAGCTTCAAACTTCTCCCTAGGCAGAGCCTTCGTGAAAAGGTCTGCAATGTTCTCCTGCATGGGCACATATGCCAAGTTGATCTCCCCAGCAGAGAACCTCTCCCTGACATAATGATAATGCACCTCAATGTGCTTAGTGCGAGCATGGAACACAGGGTTCCTCGCAACTGCCAATGCGCTTTGACTGTCAGTGAAGATGGTGGTGGTAGAAGGCTAGCCAACACCAAATCAGCCATAAGGCATCTGAGCCACACACACTCAACAATAACTATGAAAGTTGCCCTATACTCAGCCTCACAATTGGAAGTGGCCACCGTAGGCTGCTTCTTTCTCAACCAAGATATACATGAGCTACCAAGCATGAAGCAAAAGCCACTAGTGGACACACGAGTGTCATAACAACCCACCCAATCAGAGTTAGAAAAAGCATGCAAATCTAGCGGTAGTGATCCCCGCTTGGGATAAGACAACCCAAGTAGCCGAGTACCACTCAAGTAGCGAAAGATGCACTTAACCACTTGCCAATGCTTGACACCTGGGCAATGCATAAACCTGCTCATCTATGAGACAGCAAACTGAATATCTGGCTGAGTAATGCATAAGTAAATCAAGCATCCAATAGCCTGCTGATAGAGAACAACATCAAATGCATCTCCAACATCCTGAAGAATCAATCGTAAACCTGTCTCCATAGGAGTGGCAATAGGCTTACAGTCTTCAAGGCCGAAACGCTGCAATAATGTGTCAATATATTTCGTTTAACACCAAGCCATTCCACAAGGTGCATAAACTGAATGCCCAAATAGTGATGCAAATGCCCCAAATCAGACATCTCAAATGAGGCACATAAATCAGCCTTAAAATCAGCAATATGCCTCTCATGAGGACCAGTGAGTAGCATGTCATCAACATAAACCACAATGATCAAAAGTGCATCATTTGCACCCTTCACATATAAGGTGCTTTCAGTTGGACTGTTCTCAAAACCATGTGCAATCAGATAGGCATGTATCTTTTCATACCAAGCACATGGTGCTTTCTTTAAGCCATATAATGCCTTCTTCAGCCTACACACCTGGTTCTCGTGCCCTTTCTGTACAAAGCCATGGGGCTGAAAAACATACACTTCTTCATGCAAGTCGCCATTCAGAAATGTTGTTTTGATATCCAACTCATGTACATTCCAACCATGATGAGCTGCAAGTGCACAGATGCTACGAACAGTAGTCATTCGGAAAGTCGGTGCAAAGGTATCATCAAAATCAATGCCTCTTTCCTACGCGTAACCCTTTGCAACAAGCCTAGCCTTATACTTGTCAACTGTACAATCAGGCTTATGCTTCAGCTTGTATACCCACTTAGTCCCAATGGTCTTCTTGCCAGGAGGCAGGTCACATAAAGACCAAGTACCATTCTTCATTATAGCATCGTATTCAGATTGCATAGTAGCCATCCAATTTTTTGAATTTTGTGCTTCATCAAATGAAACAGGCTCATTCTCATCACAAAGACTAGATGCAGCCATAGCATTGCAATCTGATGCAAACGAGGCACTATGAGAGTCTGAACGAGTACAATATGATAGAGGTGCATCTAATTGTCTATCACGTAAAGTTTGCACTATCCATTTTGGCATATTTTTTGCCTGCTCAATATCAGGTCTTTCATCAATAAGTGCATCATGTAAACCTGCATCAGAAATGGAATGATCTACATCATCACATGAAACCTGCAAAGGCTGAGAAGTTGCCTCATTAGGACCAGCACTAGACTGTCCACCTGTAAAAAGAGGAAGCAAAGTATCATACATGTCTTTGGAGCTAACAAATGTCTCCTTAGTACATGAAAGCAATGGCTGAATAGCATCTTCCACAAAAACAACATCACGGCTAACCAGAATGCATTTAGTTTGTGGATGATACAGACGATAGCCTTTACTTTCAGAACTGTACCTAACAAAAATACATTTTACTACTTTATCATCCAATTTTATGCGATGTTGTTCAGGCACTAATGCCTATGCCAAACAACAAAAAACACACAGATGTGCAACAGATGGCTTGCAATCATGCCAAGCCTCATGTGGAGTGATAGACTGCAGCACTTTGGTGGGACACCTGTTAAGTACATATGTTGCACACATGACAGCCGCAAGCCAGAAACGATGTGGTAAAGCCTGACTCTTGACCATACAGCTCGCCATCTCCATGAGTGACCTGTTCTTTCGTTCAACAACTCCATTCTGTTGAGGTGTATATGGCACCGTAAACTGGTGTTTTATCCCATGTTCAGCCAGAAATGCATTAAAATTAGAAGACATATATCCCCCCTCGATCAGAACGGAGGATGCCCATTTTACATGCTGACAGATTTTCAGCCAAAACCAAAAACTGTTTGAAGCACATGAACACTTCAAACTTTGCCTTCAATCGATATACCCATGCATGCCTAGAAAAATCATGAAGTAAAGTCATGAAGTAAAGATAATTTCCAAAAGAAGGTGTCTGCATAGGACCACAGACATCACTATGTACAAGCTGCAATTTCTGAGTAGCCCGAACTGAACCATCTTTTGGAAAGGAAGAACGCTACATTTTTCCCAAAATACAGCCTTCACAAACATGTTTTCTGGGTGCCTCAAGTTTGGGCAAAGAGGACACTATTTCAGATTTCTGCAGGCATAGCAAAGTAGCAAAATTCAGATGACCAAAGCATGCATGCCAAAGCTTTGCATCTGATATAGCTTGAGAATCATGTACTGCACATGCCAAATCATTTACAAATCTTTCATAGTCTATGACCTTACACAACCCACGACATAAAATGCCAGAAGCAATAATCATGTCGCCATTTGACAGATCATGAACTATACATTTGTCATCAACAAATTTCACAATCAAGCCGATCTTGGCTAATGCAGAAACTGATAACAGATTTTTCTTGATCCCTGGCACAAAAAAAGCATCTGATAAGGTGAAAGAACTACCATCAGCAGTAGTCAAAATGATCTTACCAACTCCCATAACAGGATAAGAGGAGTTGTTGGCGCATGTAACAATATTCCCTATAGGCGCAGGCTTGATTGAAGAGAAGAAACTGTGTTGCGAGGTAATATGTTTGGACGCCCCACTATCAAAGGACCAAACATCTGAGTCTATTGCATTCATGATATGCAACATGCATAATGGACTTGTTCTGCCTGGACTGATCCTCCTACAACAAAATAGAGACTAACTCCTGAAATGACAAGGCATTTGGATTGCCTCTCATCATCAACCGAAGAGTAGAGGCAAAACTCTGATATGAATCAGGAAGACCATTCAGAACGGTCTGCACAGGTGAGTTATTTGGTATAACCTCATCAACAGAAATCAATTGTTCCTTCAAGTCTTTGATCTTTGTTAGAAAATTGTCCATAGAATCACCTTCATTCATGTGCTCACTCTCTAATTGTTTTCAGAGGTAAGCAATACGAGCCTCGTTCTTAGCTTGGTACAATGTGGTAAGTGTATCCCAAGCATCCTTAGCTGTTCTGCAAGAGCGAATGTGAGGAATAATGGCACGTTTGATAGACAAAGCTATCAATGCATGTGCTTGGGCATCTCTGCCATCCCAATGAATCTGCTCTGGAGTAGGTGCGGCAAAAACCGTAGCACGAACAAGAATATGCAGAATATCATCATCTTCGACACCTTCTGCATCATCTTCAATACCTGCTGTTGTAACAGTTGCAGGTGTGATAGGACGTTTTTCAACACCTTGCACAATGTTCCATAGTCCTTTTGCAACCAATACATGTTGCACCATATAAGCATACACAAAAGTGTTCTTACCATCCGTGTGCTTTTAGTGAGTATAGCATGTTCTTTGCGAGTTACAAATTCATCATACATGTCGACACCCTAAATTCCCTCATGATTTTCTTCATTTTCACTTCCTTTGATAGTCAATCCCTATCATGGAGTGTCTTGCATAGATGTGTCACTTCCTACCTATGCCATGTTGATGACGTGATTGGCGTAAGTATAATATGAACCCAAAAATGATCATCGTATATCCTAATAGTAGTACCGACACTTTCTCTCACTCAAACCTCGGCTATAAAAAGCGATAATATGGAAATGCTAAAAGAGTGCAATAAATGCATTGGTTGGATTCTTTCCACGGCTTGATAAAAAAAGTAGGATTGGCCTCTCTTATTAAAGGGCTCGCTACAACCAGCATACGCATGAAGTACAAATTTTTTCTAACCTTGAACTCTGATTTCTAGCATTTTAAGGCCTTCCCAAAGAATTCTAGAAATGCCTTGAAATGAGATGATGATGTTCGAATTACGAAGGTGACAAATGGTCTTCCGATGGTAGTTGGGGTGGATGTTGAATATTTCATTTTAGCATAGCAAATTGAATCGAGCACCATTGATATTGATTTATCCCATTGAATGGCTTCTAAATGAATTTTGTAATTGGTCTTGGAGTGAGTCAGAGGAGGAGAGGAGGAAGGGGTTGATCTTGGAGTGAGTCAAAGGAGAAGAGGATGAATGGAAGAAGGCCAAATAGTTAGATTTATCCCACACATAAAGGCGATCAGAATATAAAAGAGGCACTTGGCTCTTGTGGATCTAACAACCAAGCATGGAGAGAGAGCTTGGGCTAGGCACCTTCTACGTGTTGAAGCTACAAGGGGGGGCACTTGGTTCTCTAGTTTCTCCTCCTCTATGGATGGCGAAGGTCATCGTGGGGGGCTAACCTGCACTTGAGAGGTTGTAAGCCTCCTTGCAGGGGGGGGGGGGGGCTGAGCCTTCCTAGGGGTGTTTTGTTCCCTTCTAAAGGGGAAGCTTTGAAGATCCTTCAATGTGTGTGTCACACATAGAGATGGAGATCCAAAACCTGCCCTAATATTGCTATTACATGCAACTGTTGGCACACCAAAGATGATCAATGAGAGGCTCATTCACCCCACTACATAACCAAATCATGTCTTTCTAACTATATAACTATTACATGTACTCATACCTTTCCCATACCAACTCTCCCTTTTCCATAGTTCATGTGATCCTATTTTTACATCTAAAGGAGATTGTGACCTCAACTTAAGTAGAGGTCCATTGACTCTGTCATTGGCTTGAAAAGATTCATCCTTTTATATTTCATCGTGCACATGAGTTCCAATTTGTATCACTATTTCTTTGTATATGGGCCCCTTGCCATGCACCTCTTAAAAGAACTTCTATATTCTTTTGATCCATTACCTCTTTCTCCTTGATAGGAGCTCCTTCTTTGGAACTCTTCTTTCCGATTTCCTCATAGTTTTGGCCCTTCGCTCTCCTTTGCATTTGAGTGCATGAGCTTCTACTACCTCAATTACTTCATATACCCTTTATCCACTTTATTATTCTATTTTGGCTTTCTACGGCAATTTCATGAGATCTAATTCTCCTTCCCTACTCAACAATTTTAGTATATTTCCTCCATTATTATTGTTTTCAAGTGTTTTTAGAGTACTACCTCCAAATACAATCTCATAATTAGGATTTTCCTATCATTTCCTTAGCATTAATACTTTTTCTCTCACCTTTTGTCAATTCTTAACTTGTTCCTTGCTTGCTTGTTTAATTTTGTTTTAGAATCTAGATCATCTTATCTTTGCTTTTGTGTATTTAAAAATCCTTTGTAAAATGCTTTGTAAATTGCTTTGAATTTTCCCAAAACAAAGAAGAAATCATTGATGTTATCGTATATCATTAGTTTTCCTATTTTGCTAAATACATATGGACTTGGTTTTCATAATAATATTAAGTGAATGAGCATAATACCATGAACTCTGGTATCCGCAAAACAAGGGTTAGACAAGATAACATAGCTCAAAAACTGAACTCTCGAACGCCTCAAGAGATCAAAACCAAACCAGTTGTCCCAAGACGCCAGGTCGACTGGTTGGGTCCCTCGCCTCTTGAGGCGGGGGCGAGGGTTCAACCCCCCTGCGCTGCGGGACAGTGTATCCGCCTTCGGGCGCGAATTCCGGCCTTCGGGCGTTAAACCAGCTGGGCCTCCGGGCCGTTCACATCGATGTATGGGCCTTCGGGCCGTTCACCCTGTCTGCCCCTGTTCTTGTGGGATAAGGGGGGTCCCATGGGTACTATGCCCTTCATTGTACAGTTGTTTCTCTTTCAAATTAAAGTCAGGGGGAGTAGGCCTCGGCCGAACCTCCATTAAAAAAAAAAAAAAAAAAAAAAAAAAAAAAAAAAAAAACCAAACCAGTTGTATTGTACTGGACGTGGACACGATTTCTTCTTTTAAGAAACGAATACATAGAACCCATTAGGAGTTTCTGGACGTAGTATAAATAAAAATGAGCACTACTGAGGAGTACGTATCCGCCGCCTTCCTTGAGAGTGAAGATAGTTGAAGATCGGTTTCCAGTTCTCTTTCTGGCACACGTACACGAATTCGCACACGCAGAATGGTTACGGAAGGAAGTGTATTGGGCATCATCAGGGCCGCACGGCCTCAAATGCGGTCGCCGCATGATCGCGTCGCATTCGCTGTGCATGCGGTGTTCCAAGCGGCAGGCTATTCGCTCTGTGCAGTTGGTTCCGATGCCCCATCCGAGCTTCCAGGTTTTTTGAGAGAGAGAGAGAGAGAGAGAGAGAGAGAGAGAGAGAGAGAGAGAGAGAGAGAGAGAGAGAGAGAGAGAGAATTTCAATGTTTTGTTCCAGTGTTTCGATTGTCGAAGAGAATGTATAAATACTTGGGTACAATGTGTGAGCTTGCATTGAACTTGTGATTACAACAGATATGATAGTTGTTTTCATTATATCTTCACTTATGAGAAGATTTCTGACTATAGGAAGCCTTTTCCTACCATTGGCAATACTGAAAACTACCTAGTCATGTAATCAAAATCCTTATTAGCTTAGCAAGGAATTGTAAACTTAAGGACCCTAAATCTTCATCAAAGAAAATTGACCTATACATAAAAGATCTAGGAAAAGACAAGTAAGTTTTTCTTTCAAGAAAATAAGCAAATCAATCTTGCATTTGGATTTTCCTATCAAAACGGACAACTCACTCCTTTTACGATTTAAACATTGGGTATGTTGCCGCTTCCATGAGTTAAGTTATATATATGATGCAAATAACTGCAAATAACTAAGAAAGGATAGAAATTCTTGATAATTCGGAGAAGAGAATGAAAAGATGTTGAAATACATCATCATCTCTTTTGGTTTGAAATCGCCTGGGGGCTTGTTTCAGTCCATACAAACTTCCTTTCAGCTTGCATATCATATGCTCTTTTCCAAAAATGCCATATCCTTCAGGTTGTTTCATGTTCACTTCTTCAATTTGTTAGCAATATGATGTTATTGGGCCAACCTTCCACTAGGGACCCCACCTGCAGGTCCAAAGAGAATTCAAATGCAGATTGTCAAAACATGGTCAATTATTAAATCTTACCCCAATATGACATTGAGCGAGGAATATTAGAAACAACGGCAATTCGGCTCTAAACCCTAATTTTCCAGCAAACTCTAATTTTAGAATTCACCATTCTCAAGAATGAAAATGGTCACTTATGGTCAAAGATGGTAAAACATTATTATTGCATATTTATAAAGCACTTATCAAGAGCTTCTTAACCATATATATCATTCCACAATCTTACCTATACAAGTTTCTTAAAAGTTAAACCCTAATTGGATGCTTTTTAAAGTGCTTGTTGTTATAAAGCAAGGGCGAGGATTTAATTCTTCAAAAAGCATTGCATCTAAGGGTTGAGATTTATTTCTATAGTTAACTCTTAAAAACTTAAAAATTGTTTCTAAACTAATAAAAAAGCCAATCCCGGAAATCAGACGTGACTTGTGGCGGATTAGCGTTTGTGGCCAATATGCCTATAAAAGAGGCCCTGAGGCACACAAAAGTTATCTTATCTTATGCTGAAGAGCTAGGTGCTTTCTGTTGCTTTATTGAAGTTGTTTTGGTGGAGTTCTAGTTATTGCTCACTTCTTCTTACACCCATATGTGTGTGTTCCTGCTGATTTGCTGACTTGTGTAAGTTGCTGTTGTTTTTGGTATATCTTCAACACTTGTTGCTGTACTAGGTTTTCCAGCCTACCATCTCAAGTGGAGAAGATACTGTAGCTCCAAATATTGGAGAAGATTCCAATTTCTGTTAGGTTTGCAGATTTTACTCTATTACACATCACATAGGTTATTATTCTCACAAATAGTTTATTCTCTCTCCATATGCCAGCCCACTTTCACTTTCGTTAATTCTTAGGCACATTTCTCTCCAATTTTTTTTACCTAGATCCATTGTATATTCAGCTTATTATTCAAATTTTGTATAATACACATATTGTATAGTTATTCTTTCATCAAGTACATATTTTTAGAGTAGCCGCTTTTTTACTCATTCCTTTCTCGTCTCTCTTGTCTATTTGTATAGTCATTCATCTATCTTATTTAGTTCAAAGTGTGTGTGTCCATGGTTCTAGGTGTTGGAAAGATCACACTTAGGCCAGATACTCAAGTTACAGGCACACATCTAGATGTGTTTTGGGTTTGGAGACCTAACATGTAGGTTCGTGACATTGCATCTTATGCTCTCATATGTAGTGCAGTCACCTATGTAGATTCCTGTACAAACTTTGACGCTTCCCCACTGTCAAATATGGGGCAATTCGAAAATTGCGTGAGGAAACCATGATTTGTCGATAAGAGAGTGCAAAAGACCTTTCTAGTCCAGCACCCACTTGAAGGAGTGATATAAGATTCCAGTCTTAACACGAACATCCTCAAAGATATGGTGGTCTCAGTCGTTAGACACAATTCCACTCAAACCATAAGCCTTTCCTTGAGGTTGAAAGCTTGCACTTCGAAGCTGGTATGGTCCCTACAGGCTACAGTAGTAGTCATTTGGAGTTTGCAACAAGTTTTTTGCAAAGTGAGCTGAATCACATGCATATAAACAGTGAAAACCAAGGCATCATGATTTTTTGCAATGCTCTTGTCAGGTGCACATCAATGACCTAGGCATCAGAAATGGGTTTCTTGATGCATCAAGAAACAACTGTCTACAGTGCTGGAGTTCGATGGTGAAGAAAATGTCCTTGTCATGGATGACATGTCTTCATCATTAGAGACAGTGTCATTGGAGTCGTCACTCGGCTTAGATGTCCTTGAGCTAGAGTAGTAGCCATTGATATTTTGTGTATTGATGTTTGTATATATTTAGCGATTCTTAATATAGACTTTTCTATTGTCATATATGATTTTTGTAGTCTTAACTCTAGGTAATGATATATCTGACTACCATGAGCTTATATATGATATTCATAGTCTAACATCTGCTAGTTTTGTGGTTAGAGCTTATAGTTGCACTTTCATTTGAGGGTGAATTCGGGGCTTGCCTGGATTCGTTGGGGTATGTATCTGAATGTTATGCCCGAGGTTAAGGCTTGGTTGGCGAGTTGTAATCCACATGAGTGCCACACGAGGAACCGATAATTTATCAGATTGAACCATTTATTTCAGGGTTGATTCATGAAAAATGTCAATGTTAGGTTTTGAATATCTTAATAGAGAACAAAGAGGTGGTATTACAGTATATATTCACAGAAAATCATAAAACAGGGTAGTGTATTCGACGGAAACATTTCCTACATTGAGGTTCTCTTATCTATTGTATTGGAATGCTCAAGGTATTCCTTTTAAAATCACATTTTTGGAAATTGCAGGCAATGATGATTTCATTCAAGAGGTTGGCATCGAGGGATGGAATGATATGAATGGTGTCTATGCTTTCCTATATTCAGGTGCTGGTCAAGACAGCCTATGCAAGTTTGTCTTGGTCAAATGCTTCTCTGTAGAGGACAACCTTTTTGTGGCAGTGTCTGATGATAATGATAAAGAGGCTCTGCAATATGAGATACGGTAAATCATTAGTATAATAATTCAAACTGTTATTTCTGTGCAATGAAGTTTGACTGTGACTGCTTCTTTCTGTTTTCTTACTTATGTTTTCATTCCTGTCATTAGATTATGCAGTCGTACATGACAATTGCATGTAAATGCTTCAACTGTAATGTATGTTTCTGGTGTGGTTGTGTAAGGTTTGTTTAAAGGGTTTTTGTTGCATGTTCTAGTGCATTCATTTGGTATTTGTTTATTTCATGTAGTTTGTCCTTGAAGCTTCTTCTTTATGATGAAAATTGTTTCTGTCATGTGGATTTATTGCAGGGTATCAGATTATGTCACTACTTCAGATGGAACAAACTACGCACACCTGTATAAAAGATTAAATGAACTTGTTGAGCAACTTAACACCTTTTTTCTGTCAAAGCTTCCCAGCTCCAAAGACAAGGCGAGTGTTTCTAGGTATTGGTCATTCTTTTGTAGTGCCATTGCTTCCTTAAGTATAAATTCAATGGAGGTTTTCACCTACACCTGGAAAAGCTTTTATTAATTTTAAGAATGTGAAAGATTTACTTCGCTTTCTTCTTTAAAAAAAAGTTTGCAAATGGTTGTGTCCAACTGACTATTGTTCTTTGTCAGCAATTTGTTTTGTTCTTTTGTGTGCTTAAAAAACCAAAGTTATAAACCTCTTCGACTGTCAGTTTGATTTGACAGATGTGATAACTGATGTTCTCTTTTTAAAGATAATATTGACCATGCTTAGTAGTCACACAAGTTTCAATTATGGTAGGCGAATTGTTCTTAAATATCCAGAGAACAGTGAGATTTCAGTGCTACGTGGAAAGCTGAAGATTTTTGCAATTGAATTCTGGTATGCAGGGTTGTTTCAGTTTAGACCTTAAACAGGAGCCAATTTACTTGTAATGACAGAATATAGGTAATGGTATCAATTATGCTGATGGCTATGAAAATGGCACATTCTGTTTTGTGCTTCGCATAATGTCTTTGTTTCTACTTCCAAACAAGTGTGTCGTAAATCAGAAGAATGATTCCAGATAGTAAGTAGAAGTCTATGAAATGAGGGGGAATCAACTTGTCGGGAGGTGATATTGAGTACAAGGAGCAACATTCCTTCCCTTCTAAAAGTTCTGTATACTGACGAGTTAAAAAGAGTGTGCTTATACTTGATAACCTGTTTCTGTAAAATGTTGAGCAGATAAAGCATTGTTTCCACTGATCTATCATAACATGTTTTCCCATGTGTGAAGTATATGATGAATTCTGCTTATGAGTACGAAGAACTGAAACTTCTTCTAGAGATTTTTCTATGTGACATCAACCCCTCTCTCTCTCTCTCTCTCTTTCACACACACACACACACACACACTCATTCTCTCTCTCTCTGTCTCTCTCTCTTTCTCTCTCTCTCTCTCTCTCTCTCTTTCACACACACACACAGACCCCCTCTCACTCACCCACCCACCCACCCACCCACAACCCTCTTTGCCCACATGCTTCCACACATGGGGTCACATGGTTGTGTGGGCAGATGATCTACTTACATACTTACCTATTTACCGTAGTCGATGTTAGTGTGTGTGAGTGAGTGAGCAAGCAAGCACGAATAGAAGTACACTCAAGATCGAAGAAGGAGATCAAAGGTAAGAGACACATAATGGTTGGAAGAGCCCTCTGTCTATAGATGATCAATAGTATGAGAATGAATAAGTTAGAGCTATAAGTGAATCTCTAAGTATAATATACCACCACATATTGAGTATATCACGTATTACATGGGGAAAAACCTCTAACCAACACTAGAGTAAAAAGTGCTTATGTATAGGAAAACCATTCACATGGAGGGAGGGAGGGAGGGAGGGAGGGAGGGAGGGATCTCTGGGCAAATCTGGGGTTCATCTGGACACATAACTGTATCAAAAACTTGTGTATATGTTATCTTGTGTTATCTTATGTAGGCACATATACCAAATCAATATCTCTAGCATTAAGGTTCTCTCTAAGGTAATGATAATGAACCTCAATGTGCTTTGTGAGTGCATGAAACAACGGATTTCTTGCAACCGCCAATGCACTGTGATTATCAATGAAAATATGTGTAGGTGCATCAATCTTCATGCATAGATCCATCAATAGGTGTTTCAACCATATAACACCATTGAAGCTATGAAGATTGTCTTATGCTCAACTTCACAACTCGATGTGGTCGCAATAGGTTGTGTTAAGGGAGCACTAGATTGTGGCCTCTGACTAGAGTAGAACAATGTGGTTAGCAATGGGATGGCAACGTCGTAGGCAACGCGTTATGAACATGTTAGCAACATGATGAGACTGCATGTCAAAAGTTACAATAAAGTTGCGTACAATTCCTTTTTTTAAATCAAAATTTTATTATCTTTTTAGATTTTAGGTATCCTAAGTGTATAAATTCTCTCATAAATGCTTGAATATATTAAAAAACCACATATAAGCATTATATATCAACATTTAAACGTATCATATATGGGTCGCCCAATGTTGACTTTTGACCTACACTTCAACTTAGAAATTTGATCACAATGCACATTAATTTTTAAGTTAGGCAATACTAAATAGATCACATTTCAAAATCAAAACTTATATTCACTAATTCATATGAATATTCAATAAATTCACCATTAAAACTTCAATACTCGAGATGGAAGTGGGCACAAAATAATAATAAATGACAATTACAATGGAGGTAGATGAGTCATCTCAAGAGTCAAGAGTCAAGACAATCTTAATATCATCTAAATGTCATAAATACATATCCATAATCACTGATCAATGACTCATGAGTTATGTGACATGTGACATGTTCAAATAAATATATAAGTATAAATCAAAATAAACCAAGGTCCAAGAGCAATCATCAAAATCTGACTCGATATTGATGAAATCTCATCCTCATCCTCATCCTCATCCTCTCTAACATGTGGAGCAGAACTTGTAGAGGCCCCTAAAGTCGATGCAAAATCTATGGCCTGTGATCGAGCACGTCTCTGATAGAGAGTATGTTGTGGCTCGGTCAACTCCTTATGCAGCATCCTGGAAAGGTCCAACTCCTCTGAAGGTATAGGAGGCATCTCATAGACCTTTTCTATGCTGATATGGCCAATGTTGATCTTCCGCACATCTGTTTTGTGACCTCCGGTCTCCAAAAGACGCAAGTTGCAGCGGCAATATACTAGCCGCTCCAACTGTGCACTAGATAACCAATCCCTCTTCTTTGTGTGGAAGAGGGCTCAAGTGCTCGAGTTTCTTTTATAGGGACTAGCACTACAATCCTGTGAAAGAACGCGGATGGAAAGTGATCTTTGCATGTTCCATATAAAAAATGCATTATTTTCTTGACTTATGAGCTAGAAATTATGAATTAAATGCGACTTAGAAATTAGTACTTACCAACTCAGGTGCATATAGACCATATTTCTCCCAACAAGATGTAGGTGATAAATGACTAGACTGTAGCATGGCGGCGTCTTTTCCAAAACTACCCCCATAGTTTCGGAATAGTAGGAGCTGACCCTCAAGTGCCAAGAGCATATCAACATCATCAACATATAATCTGCGTATGTATGAAGTCCATGAACGGTCAAGCTCATGATCCAACATCTGCCTCTTATATCTCCATAAGGGGTTTTGAATATGAGCCACGCCATGTATCGGTTGATGGAACCAATCCCATCGATCCCTCCATATGGATCTAATCTCATCAAGCTTATTAATTCAAGAATCAAGAATCAAGATTTAAGCCTGTCATTGGTAATAAAAAGAAGAATAATAAAATTTGAATGTAACATATCAAGATGCATATCGCATTTCTGTCTAAAGAAATAGAAGTGTATCGAGCAAGGGACTCCCCAATGCTCCATATACTCGTAGACGAGCCCTAGAGTACTTTGTCCATGTTAGAGATGCGTAGCATGGAGTATAGAGGTTTCATCATTCCCACGGTCCACCAAAACCTCTACCTCTACCCATAAGCTGGCACTCAAACATGCTTTGACTCTCCTGTGGTCTCTTTTGTTGAGGCTCATATGCATGTGTTGCCTCCTATGACTCCAAGTCCTCAATGAGAGCGGATAAAGGAAACTCCACGTGAGATGCTTGTGATGATTGCCCTTGAGGAATTGAGCTTTGTGCACTACTAGGCGTAGGTGTTCTAATACCTCCTCTTGTTTCTCGGGTTGCAACCCATTCCGAAAGCTGTTCTTTCATATTCTCTGGTATCGACTTAGAGCAAGGACGAACATTTATGCCTCCAAATCGTGCTAGATGGGCTTTTATTCTTTCTTTCTTTCCTGCCCCTTTGTACCCACACAACTTACATGTCCATCTCTCACTACCTCCTGTGCCAAATTTTCCTTGGTTTGTGACATGTTGCCAACACTCTTGTTTAGCTCTAGGCACGATGGCTCTCTCTCTCTCTATATGCTCTGTCACGGTTCACCTATGTGTTGAGTGCTCTATGCTTGTATGTCTCTGGAATGAATAAAAAAAAGCCCTTCCAATGGGTCGTTTCCGGCCGATTTGGAGGGCCCTTATTATTTTGAAATGTATGCAATGTGTTGCGAATGCATATGCAATGCAACGTATGTTGCGAATGTTCGCAATGTGTTGAAGATGCAATACTGGACTATACAAGATTTCAGAATTAAAATTATGATTACAAGATCATCCACGTAGGGAAAATAATACAAGAATATCTACTGATACAAGAAGTCCCACAACCTGGGATTGACAGGTATGTATAACTCGACTAGAGATGAAATAGGGGATCCCACAACCCGGGACCGTAGATATGAAGCAAGATAGCTTGATTACAAGAACTCCCTTTAGGGAGATGAACTAGATACAAGAAATAATTGGAAAGGATCTCATACCCGTGATGGAAGCATTATTTTATCCAAATTCTGAACCAATCATGAGATATAGAAAGTCACATGGAATGTGAGGTTCAGAATGGTTTCCTTTGTCTATGACCAACCATCACACAAAATAGAGCATTCATATTTCTCCATGTAGATTTTAGGGATAACATTTTAGTCTCTACCAGCTTTGTTTGCCTTAAAAGCTCACTAGTGTGCAAGGTTTGTGTCGAAGGACCCTCTCAAGCAACACCCATTCTACTAACGGCTTTCATTTCCCTCTTACATGGAAGAGTATTCGCAACATTAAATGGAATGCCACACTAAGTGAAGAGTTTGGTCAACTCTCTAGTGACCTCTTCCATATGTTGCTTTTGCACTTCAGCCCTTATATTGCCTCTCAGGGATCTTTGGATGTGATTGATGACGTGAAAAGAGGTATAGGCATTGACACCAATGAAACTCATACTCTCTGTGTGTGACATTTTAGTTGCACTCTGATCATGAACTTGATGAGACAAGATTTCATCATGAAAGGATCATTACCCGCACCCACAGTGCTCTAAGATGATGGAGGCATAGGCAAAGTGCCAACCCTTCAACTCAATTGGAGTTGAGCAGTCAACTCCTCTACGGTTTTTTGAGGTATGGAAGTGCATTTTCCAATGCTGCTTCCTCTCAACCCAAGGAGATGACCTTTCATGCGGGATGCCAAGCCACCATACAAGCTTGTGCTAGGCTTCATTATGGATGAGTTTGCCCATCACTTCGGGAAGTAATAGAAACTCAGTTCGTAGAGCTTCTTGTGAGTTCATGCTCGTGGTGTGTGCGCGTTGTGGGGTGCATGTGTGAGCATGTATTCATCCTGAGTTCTATACCCACTATTGGGCACTGATAATGTTAGTGGGGATGTCATAGTATTGAGACGATACTCTGCATAATGGAGCTTATAGACTATAAATAAAGTCATGTGGTTGACTACCATGAGCTTATAGTTGCACTTTCGCTTATAGACTATAAATAAAGTCTTGTGGCTGACTACCATGAGCTTATAGTTGCACTTTCTTTTGAGGGTGAATTTGGAGTTTACCTTGATTCATTCTGGTATATATAATACATGCCCTTGCAATAATTGCATTCCCAAGAGGTAGGGCTATGAATTTTCACATGATTATGGATGACATCATGAGCTCTATCCATGGTGAAACTTGAAAACTAATGAAAGGCTGAAACTAAAGAGGGAAAGAGAGTC
>MU260097.1:80000-92500 GCA_020310875.1 Ceratopteris richardii
ATGCTTCAAGCTTCTACTTTCTCTTTCCTATCTTCTACCATTCTTTTTGATTAGTCAACAGGTCAGTCAACACTAGGTCAACTCTGCTCAGCAGAGTCAAACCTGCAAATACAATGGTCAAACTTAGTCGAATGAGGTAAGCGTAGCCAAGAGAAAGATACGAATTCTGAATCTTTACATTTTGAGTCAAATTTCAGGTTTTTAAAGATAAAAACTCCCAATTTCTCACCTATTGGCTTTGTGCAAGGTCTTATCAACTCACTTTGTGTAAGGTATCTTGTCATCTTGTTATGCTTGCTTAGTGAAAGAAAATTGCTCTTAGTGCTCTTTAGGTTTTCTTGTTAAAAGTATTTCATGTACCAAAACTTATCATACATCATGTAAGCATCTTAATCTTTTGTGAGCATCTAACTCATCTTGCCTACTACGTAGTAAGAATCTTGTTCATCTTGTGCGATCTATTTCAATGTTTGACCAACCTAATGTTTGAGACATACCTTTCAATAAATAGCACATGAGAGAGATCATAGTTGTAAAGAGCAAATCTCCAAATATACTCATTACATTTCATAGTTGAAGTTACAAGATTAGCATGGAAGATATACAAGATGAATACTCCAATAACTATTAAGTAAAAAGAAAAAAGTTGCTTTTTAGTAATAAGGCAAAAGTTGCTTTTTAGTAATGAGGCAAAAACTTCTTTTCAGTAATGAGGCACGAGCCTCTTTTCAATAATGAGGCATAAGCTACTTTTCAATAATGATGCAAAAGCTGCTTTTAGTGATGACGCAAAAGCTGCTTTTCAGTAATGAGGCAAAAGCTTCTTTTCAGTAATGAGGCAAAAGCTGCATTTCAGTAATGAGGTAAAAGCTTCATTTCAGTAATGAGGCAAAAGCTGCATTTCAGTAATGAGGCAAAAGTTGTTTTTCAGTAATGAAGCAAAAGCTGCTTTTTTAGTAATGAAGCAAAAGTTGCTTTTTTAGTAATGAAGCAAACGCTTCTTTTCACTAATGAGGCAAAAGAAGCTTTTTAGTGATGAGGCAAAAGAAGCTTTTCAATAATGAGGCAAAAGAAGCTTTTCAAAAATGCGGCAAAAGCTGCTTTTTTGTAATGCAACAAAAGCTGCATTTTTGTAATGCGGCAAAAGCTGCATTTTTGTAATGTGGCAAAAGCTGCATTTTTGTAATGCGGCAAAATCTGCTTTTCAGTAATGCGGCAAAAGCTTCTTTTCAGTAATGCGGCAAAAGTTGCGTTTCAGTAATGCGGCAAAAGCTGCTTTTCGTTTTTCGGTAATGTGGCAAAAGCTGCTTTTCGGTAATGCGGCAAAAGCTGCTTTTCGGTAATGCGGCAAAAGCTGCTTTTCGGTAATGCGGCAAATGCTGCTTTTCGGTAATGCGGCAAAAGCTGCTTTTCGGTAATGTGGCAAATGCTGCTTTTCGGTAATGCGGCAAATGCTGCTTTTCGGTAATGCGGCAAATGCTTCTTTTTCGGTAATGCGGCAAATGCTTCATTTCGGTAATGCGGCAAATGCTTCATTTCGGTAATGCGGCGAAAGCTTCATTTCGGTAATGCGGCGAAAGCTTCATTTCGGTAATGCGGCGAAAGCTTCATTTCGGTAATGCGGCGAACGCTTCATTTCGGTAATGCGGCGAACGCTTCATTTCGATAATGCGGCAAAAGCTGCATTTCGGTAATGCGGCAAAAGCTGCATTTCAGTAATGCGGCAAAAGCTGCAATTCAGTAATGAGGCAAAAGCTTCTTTTCAGTAATGCGACAAAAGCTGCAATTCAATAATGAGGCAAAAGCTTCTTTTCAGTAATGAGGCACAAGCCTCATTCCAATAATGAGGAGAAAGATGCTTTTAGTAATGAGGCAAAAATTGTTTTTCAGTAACGAGGCGAAAGCTGTTTTTCAATAACGAGGCAAAAGCTTCTTTTCAGTAACGAGGCAAAAGCTTCTTTTTAGTAACGAGGCAAAAGTTGCTTTTCAGTAATGAGGCAAAAGCTGCGTTTTTAGTAATGAAGCAAAAGCTTCTTTTCAGTAATGAGGCAAAAAAGGCTTTTCGAAAATGAGGCAAAAGCTTCTTTTGAGAAATGAGGCAAAAGGTGCCTTTCAGGAACGTGGCGAAAGCTTCCTTTCAGGAACGTGGCGAAAGCTTCCTTTCACGAACGTGGCGAAAGCTTCCTTTCAGGAACGTGGCGAAAGCTTCCTTTCAGTAACGTGGCGAAAGCTTCCTTTCAATAACGTGGAAGCTTTCAGAAGTTTTATTCAGTACACGGCGAAAGCTGCTTTCAATAATGCGGCGAAAGTTGCCTTTCAGTAACACGGCGAAAGCTGAGTTTCACTAGCGAAGCGAAAGCTTCTTTCACTAGTGAAGCGAAAGCTACCTTTCACTAATACAGTTAAAATTGCTTTTCATTAATAAAACAAAAGATACTTTTTACTAATAAAACAAAAGCTATCTTTTCACTAATAAAACAAAAGCTATCTTTTCACTAATAAAACAAAAGCTAGCTTTTCACTAATAAAGTTGAAATATCTTTTCATTAATAAAACAAAAGCTACCTTTCAGTAGTGAAGCGAAAGCTGCCTTTCACTAATAAAGTTAAAATTGTTTTTCAGTAATAAAGCAAAAGCTACTTTTCACTAGTAAAACAAAAGCTAATAAAACAAAAGCTACTTTTCAATATTTAAGCGAAAGTTGCTCTTCACTAACAAAGAAAAAGCTTCTTTTCAATATTAAATCAAATGCAGCTTTTTGCCAACAAAGAAAAAGCTTCTTTTCAATATTAAAGCAAAAGTTGCTTTTCACTAATAAAGTTAAAATCGCTTCTTTTCATTAATGAAACAAAAGCTACTTTTCACTAACAAAACAAAAGCTTCTTTTCAATATTAAAGTGAAAGTTGCTTTTCACTAACAAAGAAAAAGTTTCTTTTCAATATTAAAGCAAAAGATGCTTTTTGCCAACAAAGAAAAAGCTTCTTTTCAATATTAAAGCAAAAGATGCTTTTCGCCAACAAAGAAAAAGTCTCATTTCAATATTAAAGCAAAAGTTGCTTTTCTCCAACAAAGCAAAAGCTGTACTTCGCCAACGAAGCAAAAGCTACGCTTCATGAACGAAGCAAAAGCTATGCTTCATCAATGAAGCAAAAGCTTCTCTTCACACCAATAAAGGAAGAGCTTCACTTTACCAACGAAGAAAATTTGCTTTTCACCAAGGAAGCAAATCTGCTCTTCACCAAGGAAGCAAAAGCTGCAATTCTAGTGAAACTATTTTCTAACATAAGTGCTTTGTGATTGATATAAGTAAAGAATCCGTTTTATTTTCTGGATTTGCCAAGTACTAAGAAAAATTGTAATTTGTGTATGTGTGCGCACGTGTGTGTGTGTCTCTCATGCATATTTGAACTATCAATACATGCATACATACATATAATCATACATGCAGTTTGGAGAAAATAAATCAATTGAATGGCTCAAAGAGGGCTTGAATCGGCACACAACAAGAAAATGTCTAACAATAGTATTGCAGCAAGAAGTACAAAGCGGCAGCAAGAAGTACAAAGCGGCAGCAAGAAGTACAAAGCGGCATCCCTTCAAAAAGAAAAAACGAAAATGCAAGATAGAGATGTAGTGAAGTCCTCACATGCTCAAGGTGAATAGAGAGAGAACTAATAGTATTGCATGATTAAAGCGAAGAGGTACAAGACTTGAGAAAACTCTTAGTCAATTAAGGATCTCGAACACTAGATCCAACCTGGATTGGATGACTCCTCGGTAATTGAGGTACTCTTTTTATGAAAGATTATTACAAGGTTCATAGTTCTGCCTCTCCTTTTACATGAAAATCAAGTAATGAAGTACATAGAGCTCTTATGTATATGGAAGGGGGGAAGAAAATACAATTACAATGTATAATGTTCTTAAGGGAGGAACCTAAGGGCCTTTCACTCCAACACATACTATACATGCATTCATTCCTTCATGGCATGCATGCATGCATGCATGCATACATACATACATACATGCATACATGCATGCATGCATACATGCATACATATATACATACATACATACATACATACATACACACACATACATACATGCATACATACATACATACGTACATACAAATGTACTTTACACATGCATAGTACTATTATTATTATTTTAATATTTCTTTATATTTATTATTATTATTTTTAATATATTTTTTAAAAATTTATTTTTATTTTTATTTTTTATTTTTATTTTTTATTTTTTATTTTTTATTTTTTATTTTTTATTTTTTATTTTTTATTTTTTATTTTTTATTTTTTATTTTTTTATTATTCATATATTTATTTTTTTATTTATTTATATATTTATTAATTTTAATTTTAATTTTTATAATTCTAATTTCTTTCTTCTTATTATTTGTTTGTTCTTTGTGCAAGACTTTATCATGGCTGAGTTTGCCCTTCACTTTTGGAAGTGATAGAAACTCAGTTCGTTGACTTTGTTAGAGATCTTGATTTAGAAAGACTCTTTATTAAAGTCTGCACCTACTCTAGGGCACTGATGACGTGAGTAGGGATGTCATAGCTATTTGTCCAAGCTATGCATGATAAAGTTTAATTCTGATACTTCTTGTTTAGGACAGACATAGAAGTTGACGATGCACTTTTTGTTTCGTTTTGTTTTTGTTTAATTTGCTTATATATATATATATATATATATATGAGCATTATTTATTTATTTATTTATGGAATTATTATTTCTTATTTATTTTCTTTTAATTTAATTTCTATTTTTATATATTTATATTTTTTATTTTAATTTGTTTCTTTTTTAATTTATTATTATTTTTTTATTATTTAACTTTTTTTAATTTATTTATTTGTTTTAATTTTTTTTAATTCTTTTATTTATTATTTATTATTTATTTTATTTTTATTATTTATTTATTTTTTGTTTTTTGTGTGTGTGTTCGTGTTCATGTGAGTGTGTGCACGTCTCTTTTTGTATTGGTTTTCTTTCTTGGTTGGATTTTTCATGTCTTATATTGGTCTTAAGTCTCTTGGTTTTGTTTGTTAGTTTTTCCAATGTGTGTGTGTTTGGGTTCTCTATCCTCAGTTCGTAAGTTTGGATAACTCTGAACTTATGAAGGTATATATCAAAGTCACATAGCGGACATGCAAATCTTTTGATTTTCGTCCGAGTTGTGACCAACTGTTTGTGCTTATTGGAAATATCTTTTTAGGGTGTGCATACCTCGACAACTAATCTCTTCATACTTTAATGTTTGGGTTTGTGAGTTTGTGATTGTGAGAATGTCCGTTTGTGTACGTGCGGTCATGGGTGTGTATATGTATGTATGTATTTGAGTGTGTGCATGAATGTATGTGTGTGGGTTTATTTTTATTTTTTATTATTTATTTGTGTATTTATTTATTTTTTTCAATAATAATGATTATATATATATTTATATGTATTTTAAAAAAATTTTAATTTTTATAATTTAATTATTATAAATAATTAATCATTAATATATATATATATATATATATATATATATATTTAAATAAATTTAGTTTTATATTATTATAATTTTTTATTTTAATTTGGTTTATTTTTTCTTAATTTGCGAACTTTTATTTTGTTTATATCTTTTGTACTTTTTGGATTGTGTGTTTTCTATGAGTGTTGTGTTTATATGTATGTTGTTTGTGAGGTATCTTATTATTTGATTATTTTGTTCTTAAGTCCTCTCTCTCTCTTCTTTTTTGTTTTTTCTCTCTCTCTCTCTCTCTCTCCCCCTCTTTTATTTGGTAGGTTTGCTTTATTTATTTTTTATTTTTTGATTCAAAAAAAAAAAGTGGGTCTTTTAGACCAAGGGTTCTTTGTGTAGTTTCATGAACAATTTCTTGTGGTAGAGGAAGTTAAGTAATGATTCTAGCAAAGGATCACGGGCACTTGACGGCACGTTTCGTCGATGATCTCTCAAGTGTAAGAAGAAGCCTTATTTAAGGGCCCCACTGCTTGGCAGCAGCCCTACTACATAAATGGGGGGTGTGGTTAGCACTTTCTCTAACCTAGGATCTTTAGCCTACAGGCGGGCGTTGATCTGATTTTTTGACCTGACTATACACATTTCTCATAATACTTATTCAGCGACTTCGAGTTCCAATTTTGACCAGGTACGTGCTTCAACCTCTTCTTCAAATCTTGTTTCGTATCGTGTTTATAATAGTGGAAGAGAAAGGTTCAAATTCTTAGCTAGATCTAATTTAAATTCTTTGCATTGCTTAGATAATGGTCATATTCATTGGTCTTCTTTCAAAACGGCCTTAGTTAATACTCATTACACTAATAATTCAATAAAAGCTCTTCTTCATTTAAAGCGTTTAAGAAAAAAGCATTTGCATGAAGATAATCCATTAAGTCCAATTCATTGTTCATTTTGGAATCGTTTCGTTGTTTTCCTATTGAACACATAGAAGGTAATTTTAGAAACTCTAAAGAGTTTTACAAAGCAGCTTTGCCTAGGGAGTTATTTCAGATGCGAACTTTACATACCTTCTTTCCTAAAGGCTTCAATTTAGAAGGAAAATCTAGCCTTCGTAAGAGTAGATCTATCAATAAGAAAACTCCTATGTTTTGGAGTAGATGCCCAAAACTTTCCTCAACTATCCAATCTTCTCAACATACAAAAATTTGGGTTCCACATCGTAATATTAATGTTTCTGTTTCCTCTCCCCATAGGTCCCTTAGTTCATGCTATAGGTTAGACTCTTCTGATGAGGATTTCCTATCATCATCTTCTAATGAACATTCGTTTAGCTTTTTGGCTGATCAATCTCTTAAGTGTAGTGATTTTAAAAGAAGATTAATTTTCTTGGATAGAATTATGCAAGAGGGGTCTTTTTCTTTCAAAATCTTTGAAAAGTATAACAAAAGAGTCCTCTTTAAACTTCTATATATCTTGGTAAATTTTTCTCATGAGGATTTGAGTCTTAGAAAATCCCATAGTTTTCAACTTCGAATTCGCATATCCAAATTTCTAAAATCCTCTTGTGTTTCTCATAATCCTTTGATTTCAAGAAGAGTTTTATTAATTACTATCTTTACTTCTCCAGAAATGGATAAAGTTAGTTTGAACTCTATTTTGAAATCAAAAGAAGTGAAAGAATCGCTTCCTTCTTATGTTAGAAAGCTTTGGGTCCATCCTTTGGTTACATACAAATATTTGAAAACTTTGGGTCAAAAAGCTTTCAATTACAATGATATTGGAAGAAATATGAGAGAGCAAGATAGATTGTCGATTTCTAGAAGATCTTGTTGTTGCAATAACGGTTCCTTTTCCTCTTTCGTAAACAAGGATTTGGGTCATATAGTTTCTGCCGATTGTTCTATTCTTCCTACTAGTAGCTTGAAAGAACTTTTTTCTAGAGGAACAAAATATAGACTTCATACCTCTAAGGATGCTTGCATCCTTAAAGATATAGAAAAGGGCATTGATAATTTCATTTTAAAATTTGAAGAATCTTTAGGTATTCGTGGAATTTTTACACATTGGAAATCAGTAGTAATGAAGAAAGTTTCTATGAAGGTTGATATAGCTTTAGGGAGGAATTCCCCTTCATTAGATAGCTTATCTGTAAGTTATTTGACTTCACTAAAATATTTTCATAGAAACTTTGTGATTTCTTATGTGGATAAATGTCCAAATAATTTTGTTTTTACTTGTAAAAAGTTTTATGTAGAGTGTCTTATGAAAGAAACTCAGTCCTCTACATATCAATTTTGCAATGTTTCTTCTGGAGAAGTTATTTCAAGTCATCAAGATTTTTGTAAATCTTATGGTTTCAAATTGTATCAAAATTTACCATTTTTATATATAGTTTGGAAATTCCATAAGAACCCCATCAAACCGAGATTTATAGCTTCATCTTGTAATACTTCTCTCACGGATGTTTCCAAATGGTTAAGCAATTGTTTTAAAGCCATTTTACCTACTATTCATGATATTTGGAAGGAATTACTCAAAGATGCATATGTGCCAATTTTCTCTAGTTGGATCTTAGATGATTCTCTAGGTGTTGTTCTTGTAATAAAGTCTCTCAACTCTTCAAGAACTATAGAAGAAAAATCTGTTCCTTTGGGGCTTCAAACTTTTGACTTCACCACTTTGTATACAAAGTTAGTTTTGAATGATTTAAAACATAGGATTTCTTCTTTAGTTAGGAAAGTTTTCTCTTTTAAATTCACCAAAGATAGATGTAAGGCTCTTTTGGTAGAAAAATTTGCATTACATTTTGATTATTTATGGTTGAAATCCAAGTCTATAGATATAGATAGTAAAAAGAAACGTTACACTAGAATAGTAGATGAAACTGACATTCTTCTTTGGTTAGATTTTCTTTTAGAAAACTTGTATATTTCAGCTGGTGATACTTTATTCAAACAATGTATTGGAATTCCTATGGGTACAAATTGTGCTGTCTTTCTTGTGAATTATATCTTTTTACTTATGAATTTGAATTTATGGAAAGGCTCGTTTTAGCTAATACCTGTCCTATCATTATACACAAACTTTCTAATATTAGACGCTTTGTAGATGATCTGTTTGTTCCTGATTTTAATTCTTTTCAAGATTTTATGTATTTAGACAATGATGCTTTTGGTGGTGGTATTTATCTCAAAACTTTTTGTGAGCTGAATTGTACTTCAAATGGTGATTCTTGTGCTTTTCTAGATCTAAAAATTTTTCAGTCTCCTTTTGGTTTGGAAGTAGACATTTATGATAAAAGATTAGAACCGGAATTTGCTAGCATTAACATGATACGTATGCCTATTTGGCAAAGTACGGCGTTATTTGCTCTCAATTGTTTAGATTTTCTCGTCTATGTTCAAGCTTGTCTTCATTTGTAATTCAATGTTGTCAACTAATTTCTTTGCTTGTTCAAAAAGGGTATTTATTCAAGAAAGTCTCAAAGAAGGTAAGGACTTTCTTACTTCGTAACAAGTTCATTTATGGTTCTTCTTCTTTTCATGTGTTCAAATTAATCATTAGTAAATTCAATAGAAAAGGGGAACACTGTATGGGTTAATGATAAGGTATTTTGTGGTTCCTCCCCCCCCCCCCCTCTTCCCCCTCCCCCTTCTTTTTCACTCTTTATTTATAGCTTCTTTCTAGTCTTTTGTTCTTTTATGTTTATTATTATTATTATTATTACTTTTATTATTATTTTAGCTATTTCTTTATATTTATTATTATTATTTTTAATATATTTTTTAAAAAATTATTTTTATTTCTTATTTTCTATTTTTATTTTTTATTTTTTATTTTTTATTTTTTATTTATTTATTTTTTTTTATTTTTTGTTTTTTTTTATTTTTTATTTATTCATATTTTTATTTATTTATTTATTTATCTATATATTTATTAATTTTAGTTTTAATTTTTATAATTCTAATTCCTTTCTTCTTATTATTTGTTTGTTCTTTGTGCAAGACTTTATCATGGCTGAGTTTGCCCTTCACTTAAGTGATAGAAACTCAGTTCGTTGACTTTGTTAGAGATCTTGATTTAGAAAGACTCTTTATTAAAGTTTGCACCTACTCTAGGGCACTGATGACGTGAGTAGGGATGTCATAGCTATTTGTCCAAGCTATGCATGATAAAGTTTAATTCTGATACTTCTTGTTTAGGATAGACATAGAAGTTGATGATGCACTTTTTGCTTCGTTTTGTTTTTGTTTAATTTGCTTTTATATATATATATATATATATATATATATATATATATATATATATATATATATATATATATATATATATATATATATATGTGTGTGTGTGTGTGTAAGCATTATTTATTTATTTATTTATGGAATTATTATTTTTTATTTATTTTCTTTTAATTTAATTTCTATTTCTATATATTTATATTTTTTATTTTAATTTGTTTCTTTTTTAATTTATTATTATTTTTTTATTATTTAACTTTTTTAATTTTTTTTTTAAATTCTTTTATTTATTTTTTATTTTATTTTTATTATTTATTTATTTTTTGTTTTTTGTGTGTGTGTTCGTGTTCATGTGAGTGTGTGCACATCTCTTTTTATATTGGTTTTCTTTCTTGGTTGTATTTTTCATGTCTTATATTGGTCTTACGTCTCTTGGTTTTGTTTGTTAGTTTTTCCAATGTTTATGTGTTTGTGTTCTCTATCCTGAGTTCGTAAGTTTGGATAACTCTAAACTTATGAAGGTATATATGCATAGTACATACATACATATATGTTATTATATATGTGATACATCGACCAATGGCCCCATTATACATCAAGGAAGGCAAGCACAATTGGTTTGGTGTGTTTGGTGCTGTCAAAGTTTTGAGTATTGAAGATTGCCCTCAAGGTAAGGTGTGTCTACTTGCGTTTTACATCTATCCATCCATCCATCCATCCATCCATATGTACATTTGTATGTACACACATGCACATGTCTTCAACAAGCTTAATTACTAGATTCATCGTTCTATATGTACAATGTAACATAATACCTGTATTAACATTCATGAACAAATAAAAAATGTATGCAAGCAATATCATGATATTATCTTGTGAAGGAGAATCGAGAGCTCAGAGTATGCAATGGATTGAGATAAAGACTGCAACAAAATTTAGAGTCCATGTACAAAGTGTATGGAGAATCTCATAAATGATGTATGTTATGCTTTGAGAAATAAATAATTGAGATGTCAAGATCTAAAATATTTGAGATGAGCTCCCATTTCGATTCATTCATAGAAAGGCACTCATGATTCTAACAATGAAGGAACATTGATGGAAGTGACATGAAAATATTATCATTTAATGGAAGAGGACCACCTCTCCTCCAAAGATCTATCTTACAGCGCCAACCTTTGGATGAAATTCTGTCAGTAGATGGAGCAACTACTAGTTTGCGACTTTTCCATGATAGAACACATGAACATGCCATCATAACCTATCAATCAATGGCCCTACTTTTATGTACATTGAATGTCTTGCATCAATTCAAGAGAATTCTTGATCATGAGTGAAACTTGAAATTTGACTCAATCAAGGACTTTTAATCTTGTTAGTTAATCATCGAGTATAGACATCTCACTTTATAATCGGCAAGATTCGTAAATCAAGTTTTGGATTTGTAAGAGTCTCCAAGCTATGTAACTAGTGTAACTTAGCCTTACAGAAGACAATACTAATTGTGCCACATAGAATCAACTCAATAGTTTTGTGCACGATAAAAAGAATGCACACTCATTGTGCTCTCAAGGACTTACGGATTAATTATTTGTGTGCCATGTATTGGAAAAAAAAAAGAAATTTTTAAGTCATGAAGATAAGGAAAAGTAGGGAATTTAATGTTTGAATGATTACTTACGACTACGTTCTCAGTACAAGGAAATTTGTGGATATTCGATCATTGCACCCATAAGAGTTCCACCTCTCCAGCAAATAATAGCCCAAGATAGAGAAATAATAGCACAAATAATAGCACATATGAGAGAACATACACACATAGGCTTAAGAGAGTATGCAAAAGTAAAAGCAAAAACTCATATCCTCCATGTCTACAATATGATGATATGCTCTATAAATAATATGCACGTGGTCACAAAGAAATACTCATAACCCACCAATACCAAAGAGAGCAAGTGAGGCTATGGGACAAGGCATGAAGAAACTTAGGTAAGATCGCCAAGACACACCTCTCACTGAAGTAGAGAGATCTCCAAGTGTATAAGCGTACACTTCTCCATCAGCACCTCCATGTAGTAGCAAATCTTCAAGGTACTTAATGAGTATGTGTGATAGACACACACGTCCAAGAAGCTCCATGCCAAGAACAACAACAGCAGACACTTGTTGTGAGTAGATGAATCCTCCTCTCCTCCTCATGCATGAACAGCAACATAGGTGGATGAGTTGATGTTTTAGTGCTCACTGCTTATGTTGCTGTCCGTACATAAATAATCAGCCACATGAGCTTTCCAATAAAGCAATAGCGAAAAAGCTATTCTAGGTGAGCAGTTTTTGCGTGAGTTTTTCCTTTTATCTTTATTATGGATGACATGGAAGTGTTAATGCTTGTTCACACCTAAACTTAGGCGCATTTAATCCAAGCCATTGGACTTGCACTTCAAGTCAGATTTTGACGTGGAGAAGCATCTGCATTTGGGTAAATTACAGAAATTAGGGTTTGCATTTGATGGCCTTAAAGTGGTTGGATAGATAAGTATTATAGTTAAAAAGCTGTCTTTGAGTACTTCAAGGATTTGTGATTATCTCTCACACCACTTTTTACCATTCTTTACCATGTTTGACCGATATTTTGACGTGACTTGACCAGCTGTGACTTTTTGTCCATAGCCTAATCCAATGAAATAGTTCATGAATATGTACAATGAATGATGTGTAAAGTCCTAAAATAAAACACATTTCCTAACACACATTGATGTAGAGATAT
>MU260097.1:105000-115000 GCA_020310875.1 Ceratopteris richardii
CTCCCACCATTTGTATACATAGCTGATGTTGTGCCTTGGATAGACACTTTGTGAGAGCATCTCCAGGATTTTGTGAAGTATTGACCTTGATCAAGGTGATCAGGCCATCCTCTAACACCTCTCTGATGAAGTGGTATCTCACATCAATATGCTTTGTGCGAGCATGAAGCATGGCATTCTTTGCCAAACAGATGGCACTCTGGCTATTGCATCCAAGATCAGGTGCCTTTTGAGGCATCCCAAACTCACTGCACAAGCGGGCTAACCAAATGGCTTCTTTGGAAGCCTTTTTGGCTGAAATATATTCAGCCTCTGTAGTTGATAGTGCAACTATCCTTTGAAGTCTGGAGCAGCATGAAATAGATCCACCTGCAAGGATGTATACATAGTCACTTGTGGACTTGCATGTGTCCACATCACCTGCCATGTCTGAATCACAAAATCCTTTTAACTCCAAAGGACCCTTTCCATAACATAGGCATTTACCTTTGGTCCCTTTCAAATATCTCAAGATAGATTTGACTGCCTTCCACTGAGCTCTACCAAGATTAGCCATGAACCTGCTAACAACTCCCACTGCATGAGCAATTTCTGGCCGAGTGGCAACCATAGCATACATAAGTGAACCACAAGCTGATGCATATGGAACACTCTTCATGTAATTGGCTGCATCTATTTCAATGTACTTTTCTTGAGATAAATGCAAAATATGCTGCTGCCTATCCCTTTTTATTCGCATACCAAGAATATGCTCAGCTTCCCCAAGGTCTTTCATTGAGAATGCAGAGTTCAGCTGCTGTTTTAGAGCATTCAGAGTGCTCTTTTTCTTCCAGCCAGCAGCATATCATCTGCATACAGTACAAAAATGATTGGGCTGCCATCTTCATACTTTTTAGCGTACAAACAGTGGTCTGCATGGCTCCTTTTGAACCCATGTTTGAGCATAAATGCATCAAACTTCCTATACCATTGTCTGGGGGCTTGTTTCAGCCCATATAAGCTCCTTTTCAGCCTGCATACCAGATGCTCTTTTCCAGGAATGGCATATCCTTCTGGCTGTTTCATGTACAGCTCTTCGTCTAAATCACCATGCAAAAAGGCTGTTTTAACATCCATTTGGAATAACTCCAAATTCAAGGCAGCTGTGAGAGCAAACAACACATGTAATGTGGTCATTTTAACAACTGGAGAGAACACCTCTTGGAAATCAATGCCCTCTTTTTGGCCATATCCTTTAGCAACCAGCCTTGCCTTGGGTTTGCCATCAACAATTTTGATTTTGTACACCCACTTGTTGGGAATGGCTTTCCTACCTTTGGGCAACTCAACCAAATCCCAAGTATCATTTGCATGCAAGGCCTTTATCTCTTCCTGCATGGCTAACTCCCACTTCTTCTTGTGGTCACATAGCTTTGCCTCTTTATAAGTAAGAAGCTCACCCTCATTTGATAACATAGTGTAATGTATAGAGGGGTCATATCTATTCATTGGCCTCCTAGGACGTGTATCTTCTTACCCAATGATCCACATTACCCGGTAATGGATCTACATTAGGAGCTACATCAACTTCTTCATTGTTAATGGGCTGTTGTACATCGTTTCCAGCCCTGTTTTCAGCATGCCATCAACCATCAACCATCAACCCACTCAAATGTCCTCGAAACATCACAAGATGCCCAATCACATTTTCAAGCATCAAATGCACCAAATATTTCACAATCACCAAAGGCAAGGTGAATTAGGAGATGCTCCGAGGCATACCAGGACATCTCTCACATGGCTCAAGGAGAAGCAAAAGTTCGCGGATTTGGAGATCACTAAATTGGTAATTTTAGGAAATTTATCTTTTAATCTTTTGAATTTAAAGCAAAGGAAGGCTATCGTGAAGGCAATCTTGGAGGTGGGCCCATGTCAAGGACGGATGGGGCCTTCTTATTCGGATTTAGAAGAAGAAAAATTGATGAGAAGAAGAAGATTGATATCTCTCTTCTTCCTATGAGAGAGAAATGGTCTAGATATGGATGCACTATCCTCTCCGATGGATGGAGAGAGAGAAAGAATAGGAGCATGATTAACATTCTTGTATCATGTTCAATTGGTACATTCTTTCTACGTGCGGTAGAGGTGGGCAAAAAGGGAAAGAAGACCACCGGAGATTTCATATATCGGCACATCAAGAAAGCAATAGAGAAGGTAAAAATTAAAATCTTTAATTTTATTTGTTATTTTTGGAATCTTTATTTTTCAGCTTTTTTCATTAAGGATCATTGATAATATATTAATCCTTAGAAATTTCAACTTTATATGCATTGGTGGGAGCGGAAAATGTTGTGCAAGTTGTAATGCGAGCAATTGTCGGCATATGGGAAAGCTCTTAGAGGAAGAATATAAGCATATTGTATGGACTCCTTGTGCTACACATTGCCTTGATCTATTGATGGAGGATATAGGTAATTCTATTTTTTGTGTAAAGTTTTTAAAATTTATCATGCTTCATGAATCATATAGATCTAGTATCCAAACATGTGCATGTGCATGTGCATGTGCATGTGGCATGTGCATGACACATGTGCATGTGCATGACACATGTGCATGTGCTATGTGCATGATACATGTGCTATGTGCATGTGCATGTGCATGTGCATGTGCACGACACATGTGCATGACACATGTGCATGTGCTATATGCAATGTGCATGACATATGTGCATATGCATATGCATGTGTGCATGTATGCATGAAATTTGAATTTTGTATACTATTGTCAATATGTTTCTGGCTTTCATGAATCATTATCATGATGTATGTGTGGATGTTTCTATTTGCAGGGAAGCTTTCATGGGTAAAGGCTTGCACACAAAAAGCCTATAGCTTGGTGATATTTTTCACACAGAAAGGGAAAGTGTTATCCATGTTTAGAGAGCATAGTAAACTTGAAATCAAAAAGCCCGCTACCACCCGCTTTGCATATATGTGGATTGTGCTTTCACGCCTTCTTGAGATCAGGATCCCTCTTAGACAGACAGTGGTCTCTTCTCTATGGAATGATTGGGATGAGAGCTCATTGGAGGAATCCAAGAGCATGTAGAGGCTATGCTTGGATGAGGAGTTTTGGGAGAATGTGAAAGCTGTCTTAAATATTTTGACACCTATTTATAGAGTTTTACGCATGACAGATTGTGAGGGTGCCACATTGGTTCTCCTCATACATATGATGAGGAGAGCCATAGATGATATTAGGGAAGCCACTCTTGTCACTACGGAGCAAGCCAATGAGGTGCTTGAGGTAAGAAATATTGTAATTTGAAAATTACTAAATTGAAAAGCATGTTGCATTCCTTAATTAATAATTTTCAAGTACTTATAAGCTATTTGTTTTTTCATTAGGTGACATTGAGGAGATGGACATGGATGCATAGACCCATTCATGGATTTGCGAGTCTATTGCACCTTTGCATTTAAAAGCCCGACACTATATACAGATATCGAGTCACTATTAGATAGACTTTCATACGTATCACGGATTGTTCCCTCTCACTTGCATAATGAGATGTTAGAGAAGATCAGTTGTTACTTGGATGAGAGAGAAAATCCAGAGTCCTGCAATTGTGAAAGAGTATCTTTAAAAGAAGATAAGTGCTGAGCCGCACTTTTTGACTCATCAAGCTGCATACAAACTAGCTTATGCATAAGATGCACTTGATTTACAGGCATGGTATTTTCATAAGTGGCTTTTAGCTTCTCCCATATCCCAAAAGCAGTTGTAAGGCCTTTCAAATCCACTAAGATTTCTTATGATTCAACCATCTTGAGGTAAGTGATGGCCTTCTTGTTTAAGTTCATCCATGCTTCATTTGTCATATCTTCAGGCTTGACTTTAAGATCCTACTCTCATGCAATGCATGTATTTTAGAAAGTCAGATCTACGATAAGAAGGCAAAAATTCCATATTTTATAAAAGAAGATGTCTATGCATTTTTTAGAAGGAATTTGGATTCTTACATTCAGCCATATAAGGGGGGTGATGAACCTTCTCAAACCCTCAAAGTTGTACTTAATAAAGATAAAGAGAAAGTTTCATTTCCTATATATATATCTAGTTTGTCATTTGTACGTCTTGAAGTTCCAACTTATGAAGTTGGAGAAAGTTACAGAATTCCAGAAGAACGAGATGAAGAAGACATTCCACCAGATTTCAAGAATACTCCAAGGTGGTTATATCAAACTTGGAAGGACAGTATCATAAAGAACTTCAAAGATAAAACAAGAAGTCAGACAAGGAAAGAGAGAGAAGATCAAGTAAGTTATGCAGAACATTTTGAGATTCGTAACATTTGAGCACTAACTTCAGCTTAGAATGAATGACTGAATGTCAAAGATGCACTACAAAGTCGTGTTTGGAAGAAAGCTGTGCAAGAAGATATTGATTCTATTCAAGAATCAAACATGAAAGCTTTGTGGATCTTCAAAAAAAAAGGGAAATGGTACTATTGATAGGTATAAAGCAAGGTTAGTTGTCAAAGGTTATTCACAAAATAAAGGAATTGACTATGATGAGACTTTTGCACCTACTTCCAGATTGACAATGGTCAGAGCAACGCTTTCTCTTGTTGCATTCTTCGGTTGGAATATGCACTAGTTAGATATCAAAACAACCTTTCTTAATGGTGATCTTCATGAAGATGTCTACATTCAGCAACCATAAGGTTTGGAAGAGACAGGTAAAGAGCATTTAGTATGCAAGCTTATCAAAACATTGTATGATTTAAAGCAATCGCCAAGAGCATGATATGAGAAGATACATCTCTATCTTTTATCTGTTGATTTTGAAAACTCAGAAGCTGTTCTTACTCTATGTTAAAGGAGAACAAGATGTCTTGATTATTATTATCATATATGTTGATGATATGACTATAATAGGTCCTAAAGTCTTAGACCTTCATTTTTTTAAATCACAACTTAAGCATACATTTATTGTGAATGACTTATGTATTTTACATTATTATCTTGAGATTGAGTTCAAATAGAAGAATGAGTGCATCTACATAACACAATAAAATGCATTGAGAAATTATTTGAAAGGTTTGTAATGATAGAATCCAACCCTATGCAAACACCTATGGATATTAATGTGTCATTATAGGCATAAGCAGATTGTTTGAAACTCTAGTTTTAGAATTATGGTTTGCTGTACAAACAGTTCTAAATTGTTTCTATTCACTTCTATTGCGCATACATATACTCTTCATACCTCTTAGGCACTTTATGCGCAATTTCTTGTATTTAGAATCCTAAATTCAGTCTAGATTTAGTTTTCTATTAGCATACATTTAGTTTTGTATCATTACACACATTGTAATTAAACATTCAGATTAGATAGTGTAAGCAAGCATTCAACTTATTTTGATACTTTTGACAAATTGTGTATCCTCTCTCTATTTCTCATTCATCTAACTTTGAGGCTTAAGGTATGTATCCTAAGGTTGATGTGTTGGAAGATCCTCTAAATCCATGACCATTATTATTAGGGCCCACCTTACTTCCAACATTTGGTATCAGAGCATAGTTGACATACACCCTTAACAAGATGAGTGATTATAGACTTGAAAATGAAGATAAGATTGAAGGAATGTCTAACTATCCAATGTGGAGTTTTATGATGATGAATTTGTTAGTATCTAAAGAATTGTGGAATTCTATCAATGGAAAGTACCGAAGACCAAGACAAACAAGAGAGGATGCTGCTTCATCTTCCAAAAGACTTGCTACCCCAATTTCTGCTCAAGAGGAGGTTATTGAAGAAGAAAAGGAACTCTTTCATCATCCGGAGTCCATGATACTACCAGATTACTTCCTATAGAGAAGCAATCCAGATGGGATTCAAGGGATGCACAAACACTTTCATTCTTTGCTATGGAAGTGAAGAGGCATATTAAGGTCATGTAGAACCTCTCGTCAAGTTTGGTTGGATGATTTTTCGAGATATTTATGGATTTATGGTCTTTAAACAAAGTCAGAGGTCTTTCCTACTTTCAAGAAGTTCTTAGCTATGGCTGAAAATGAAAGTAAGACAAAAATTCAGATTTTAAGAAGTGATAGAGAAGGAGAGTACATCTCAAAGGACTTTAAAATCTTTTCTTGAAGACAAAGGTATCTCTCAGCAACTCACTATTGCTTACACTCGAGAATAGAATGGTGTTGTAGAGAGGAAGAATTGGATACTTGTTGAGATGATATATAGCATGATGTCATCCAAAAAACTCTCTCCTAAATTTTATTTTGGTGTAGTACATACAGCTAATCACATTCTAAACAGGTCTTCCACAAAGCTTTAAAGGTCATCACACCTTATGAAGCTTATTTTGGTAAGAAACCCAATGTGAGTTACTTCAAAGTATTTGGATCTCCAACTTATGTTCACATTGGGATAAAAGATCGTGGTAAGCTTGATGTAAAAGCCATCAAAACTGTTTTTATTGACTAGGCAATTGAAAGCAAAGGATAGAGATTCTATATTCCAAAAACAGGTAATATCCTACTCTCACGCAATGCACATATTTCAGAAGGTCAGATTTATGATAAGAAGATAGAAACTACAGATTTCATAAAAGAAGATGACTATGCATTTTTTAGAAGGAATTTGGATTCTTACATTCAGCCATACAAGGGGGGTGATGAACCTTCTGACACCGTAAAAGTTGTACTTGATAAAGATAAAGAGAAAGTTTCACTTCCTACATTCCGTCATCAGTACCTATTGAAGTTCCAACTTATGGAGTTGGAGAAAGTTCTAGAATTAGATGGATAGAAGTATAAAGAACTTCACAGGTAGAACAAGAAGTCAGACAAGAAAAGAACTTGCAGATCAGGTAAACTGCGCAGAACATTTTGAGATTCATAACATTTTAGCATTAACTTCAGTTGAGAATGTACGAAGTAATGTTAAAGATGCTGTACAAAGTCCTGTTTGGAAGAAAGCTATGGAAGAAGAGATTGATTCTATTTATAAGAATCAAACATGGAAGCTTTGTGAGTTACCAAAAGATAAAAAGCAATTGGTGTTAAGTGTATTTTCAAAATCAAAAGAATAGCACATGGTACTATTGACATGTATAAAGCAAGGTTAGTTGTCAAAGGTTACACACAAAAGAAAGAAATTCACTACGATGAAACTTTTGCACCCTTTTCTAGAATGATAGTAGTTAGAACAATACTTTCTCGTTGCATTCTTTGGTTGGAATGTACACTAGTTAGATATCAAAACAACCTTTCTTAATGATAATCTTCATAAAGATGTCTTCATTCAAAGCAGCCAGAAGCTTTTGAAGAGACAAGTAAAGAGCATTCAGTATGCAAGCTTATCAAAGCATTGTATGGTTTAAAGCAAGCGCCAAGAGCATGATATGAGAAGATACATCTCTATCTTTTATCTATTGATTTTGAAGACTCAGAAGCTTCTCTTACTGTTTATGTTAAAGGAGAAAAAGATGTCTTGATTATTATTATTTATATATGTTGATGATATAATTATGACAGGTCCCAAGGACTCAAACCTTCAGTTTTTTAAAGCACAACTTAAGCATGCATTTAATGTGAATGATTTATGTATTTTACATTTTTATCTTGGGATTGAGTTCAAATATAGGAATGAGTGCATCTACATAATACAACAAAAATACGTTGAGAGATTATTGGAAAGGTTTGAAATGAAAGATTCCAAGCCTATGCAAACACCTATGGATATTAATGTGTCATTCCAAGCATAAGCAGATTCATAACCTTTTGATGCTACTTTCTATAATCAAGCAGTTGATTGCTTGATCTCTTTATGTAATACACGTGGTGACATTCAATTTGCAGTCTCTTAAGTATCGAGGTTCATGCATAGTCCATTCAAGATTCATTGGAAAGCAGTGAAGAGATATATTTACAAACATCATAAGTTTTGCAGATTTTTGTACCTTATGCCATTATGACATTGAAGGAGGGGATTGTTGGAAAGAAACACAAAAACCTTAATTTTTAGCAACCCTAATTTTGTTGATATATTTAGGTAGTGATTTGTGTGAACACTCTAGGACCGTCGGAACACCTTTCTCCCTCTTTTAGGAGGGTTTTTCCCCCTCGGCTTGAATATACACCTATCACCCTAATCGGCTACTTATCTTTGTACATTCTAGCTCCAACAATTGATCTCAGACTAGGTCTCCGCTTCATCTAGAGCATCGTCGACACCCCTCCGATCACAATCTCAGGATCGCACGAAATTTCGTTAGCATACTCAGGGTGATTAGGAGTTCAAAACAGTTTTGCTTTGTGGTGTCAAAATAACGATCTGAGCTCGTTTTGGCTTCCGAACGCACTATTGTAGCACTTGTGCAGGCAATTTCATCTTTTTGTGCCAAAAATATACGCAGGTTTCGGTTTGTGAGTATAAGAGTCTCGAAGTCTGCCACGGGTTTAGCAGAACTCGACAGGGTAGTTGTGTTTAACTTTTTGAGATACAATCATTTCTCTCCATCAGGGTATTTTAGTTAGTGGTTATGGATGAAAGTAGTGATGCATTCCATATGTTGGCTTTTGAGGATAAGTTGGACGGTACCAATTACCCATTATGGACTTATATGATGTGACATGTATTGGTTGCAAAAGGACTGTGGAATATTCTGCAGGGTGTTGAAAAACGTCCTATTACACCTTCAAACATAGTTGTTGAAGGTGATGGAGACAGTGTTGAAGATGATGATATTCTTCAGATTCCTGTTCATGCTGCTGTATCTTGCACCTACGACAGAGCAAATTCATTGGGATAGCACATATGTTCAGGCACATGCATTGATAGCCTTGTTTGTCAAAGGTGCCATTATTCCTCATATTCGCTCTTGCATAACAACTAAGCTTTGGATACGCTTACCACTTTATACGAGACAAGGAAAGAGGCTCGTGTTACTTACCTCCAAAAACAATTGAAGAGTGAGTGCATGAATGAAGGAGATTCAGTGGATAATTTTTTTACAAACTTCAAAGATTTGAAGAGTTGATTTCTGCTGATGAAGTCTTGCCTGATAGTTCACTTTGCAAACTGTTCTGAATGGTCTTCCTGATTCATATCAGGGTTTTGATTATACTCTTCGTTTGATGATAAAAGGCAATCCAAATGCCTTAACATTTGAAGAGCTAGTCTCTGTTTTGTTGAACGAAGATCAGTCTAGGCAGAACATGTCCATTATGCACATGTTGTAGATCAAGCTTTCCTGGTTAGTGAGAAGGGCAAAGGTAAATGGAGCTCTTCTACTAGTGAGAAGAAATCTAGTAATTTTGCACAATCAAAGAACGATGATAGAGATGAGAAGAAAACGGAAAAGAAGAAATTGTTTAGTAAATATTGTAAAGGAAATGATCATGTCATAAAAAGTTGTCGAAAACTGGTTGCTAAAGAGGCAAGCAAGAAAGAGGCAAGAATGGTTGTTGCAAAGGTCTCTACACCAAAAATAGAGTCCGCTAATCTTAGAATGGGTATTTACCACTATTTGCAGTTATGACCCATCTTCTCATGAACAATGTATGTCTGTAGTAGACTCAGATGTTCGGTACTTTGGTAGTTTAGCAACCAAACATATTACCTTGGAGCACAGTTTCTTCATTCACTCGAGCTTGCTCCTACAGGGAATACTATCACATGTGCCAAAAACTCCTCTTATCTTGTCATTGGAGTTAGTAAGATCATTCTGACTACTGCTGATGGTAGTTCTTTTACATTGTCGGATGTTTTATTTGTACTAGGGACCAAGAAGAATCTGTTATCAGTGTCAACATTAGCCAAGATATGTCGTTTGTTGTATAGGCCCATAGACTATGAAAAATTTGTGAATGATTCAGGATGTGGAGTACATGACTCTCAGGCTTCGTGAGATGCAAAGCTTTGGCATGCATGCTTTGGTCATCTGAATTTTGCTAGTTTGCTACGCTTGGAGAAATCTGAAGGCACCCGATAAACATGT
>MU260097.1:122500-137500 GCA_020310875.1 Ceratopteris richardii
TGTTAGAATATGATATATCTTCTACACAAGATAAACTTGATGAAAGACTTTAGATATCTTTCTATCAATGAAATCCATATCTTCAAATTGTTTCTTTCTTTTTCTTCAAATGTATCCATCTTAAAAAAAAAAAAAAATCTTAAGAAGAGATCGTCAGTACGTATGTGAGAATTCAGGTAGGCATTCCTTTCTTTTAATCCTTGTAGAGGTTTGGCAGTGCAAGATATGGATAGACTTTGTAAAAGTACTAGATGAGTTGTAAGATTCACATCACAAACGCTAACATGATTAGAAGAGAAATCACAAAGTTGGTTCATCCATTAGTACACAAAAGATTTTTCCTTTGCGCTCACATACATATATATATATATATATATATATATATATATATATATATATATATATATATATATATATATATATATATATATATATATATATATATATATACATATATATATATAGGTTTTTTGTGTCAGATTTTTACACAGAACTAGAAAACAACGCTTCTCTATTTACTTTCTCATACACAATGCACTGCTCATGTTAAATAGAATGCTCAAGTTATGCTTTAGCAGTGCAAAGATTGATATGAGAGTGCAAACATTATGCACTACAAAATTTCAAGAAGTTGATATACTTGCCCTTTGTAAGAAAATAGTTCTTATGCCTTTAACTAGGACAGTCTGGTTATTTGTACAAGAAACCATCATATTTGTGTAGCAAATGAGATGGAATCAAACAGATAAGGCAAGATGTGATGTGCTTAGAGGCACCATTGTCAAACAGTCAATCGATTGACTTTTCCAAGTCTTTAGAAATTGTGGAAAATATAAATTCTTCATCTCAATCAATGGTGTTTGAAGTCTCAACATGTTCATAAGATTTCTGATCATCATCATCTACTCCATTTCTTGCATCTCTTGTTTGTTTCGTTAATCTAAGTATGCACTCACTGATGTAATAGCCAGGTTTCTTATAATAGAAAAAATTACCCTCCCTATAGGTTTCCTTCTTCTCATATTTGGATTTTCAAAATCACTGAGATCTTCCAGATCTTTACTAGATTTGGAAGAACTAGAACTCTTTATACACTTTGAGCTAGAACTCTTGTTACCCTCGCCTTTGCCTTTGCCTTTGCCTTTGCCTTTGCCTTTGCCTTTGCCTTTTTGCTATTGTAGCTAGGGTTAAGTCACTCGAGGACCCTTAAAGATCTAGATCAATTCTAAACCATTCTTTTTGTAACAATAGGTTTTGCATCTATGTTAGTGATAGAGAGAGTAGTCAAGAAGAACATGTAAGACCTTGGCAAAGAGTTCAGAGTAATTATCACAAGCTCATCATAGACATGTCAATCTTTGGGGGGTGATCAACTAGATCTTGAATCCTAGTTAGGTGTACCACCTTCTTGAGGTGAACTTCCTTTAGCAGCTGAATGTCATTTTTTAATGCGCGCAAAGAACTGGGCAGTTGGTAGGTACTTATATGCTGAAAATTACAAGCATATAAGGTTGGAAAATTCATTAGATGATATAAAACAGTTTAGGTTTGAGACCAATAAGCTTAAAATAGAGCTAAAGCTGAGCACTAGTAGAGCAATTAAGGAGACGGGGTATAAGCTATTAACTAGAAGAATTTGACTACAAAACAAAACTCTCAAAAGAGAAGACAGGCAAAAAACTTACTAGCACTTTCTCCTTATCTTTTATACAAAACTTGTCATCTCTAAACCTTGGTAGTCCTACTCTAATACAAAATTGTTAGCCTGGATAAGCTCAAGTATGCCGTATATAAGAGAACACACACACATAAACAAGAGAACATACATACAGGATACACACAAAGTCTGATAAAAATTATAATGCTCCATTCATGATAAAGATGGGGAAGCAAGCATGTCTTTTAAGTTTTAGTAGATGTAGGGGCAATAATTTTCCCAAAAGCATAAAGCTAGGCGATTTTAATTTTTCAGAAAAGCTACTCGAGGATTTCGCTAAACTCTCACCTCTGATGCTTATGTGGCATGTATAGATGATGTGGGAAGAGTTTTTATTCTAATGTAGGTGCATATAGCAAAATATGTCACTAGTCATGAATTTGTACTTCTATTTGACGAAGGACTAATTTTTAAAATCTCTTTTATGGACTGCTGACTTTTTTACCAGAAATTAGGGTTTGAGTTTATGACTGAATTTAGGGGTTTTCAGGCAAGTGTTATATATGGTTGGATTGCTCTATTCAAGCACTCAATGAATATGTGATTCTTCTCTGAAAGCCATAAATCTCATTTTTTTGCCGTTTTTATTATTATTTTATACCTGATTCTAATTTTGTCTCATGACGCAATCTAATCAATTGTTTATGATTTTACACAATGATTGGGGAACCTAAAATATATAGAATTAGGATTTCAAATGGTTATTATCTTGAGTCCAAATGCAGTGGTTAAGCTTTACTATTCTGAAAAATGTTTGGTTTAGCATGAACTCCTTTGCCACTTGAGTCTCTCTCTTGAAGCACTACAACAGCTTCTTCTAGCTTGCATAGCCACTTGGTATAAGACTTAACTCAAAAAATGTACGTACAATTGTATTATGTACCACCAGTTAGTTGTATTGATAGTTGATCAAAGTTTGTTTTCATGGCCCTTTTTTGTTTTTTCACTATTTGTCAAAAGTATACTCTAATTAAGTCTCTGAATGCAACTAATCTTAAGTTTCTATATAGAGAATGGTTCTACAGCTTTAAAATCACTTAATGAAGAGCAAACCTCTCTCTCCTGCATGTTTCAGAATTGTTAGTGACATTTTGCTGTCATTAATGATAACATCTGGATGTCCGAAAGAGTGAATGCTTGAATAGAGAGAAAGTGTTAAAATTGAAGAATGCATGTGCACCGACTTCCTTTTTCGTAGCATTTGTCCATAATGACAGAATGGAACTGTCTGACAGGATTAGGTTACCTCCTGTTCCTGATTTCGGAAGGAGTGATTTGCTTCCAGGAGCTGGTGCAGGCGTTTTTCCGAGCAGGTACTTGTTATAATTCTATACTAAGATAAATTTGTAATGGAGAAATGCCCCCTTTTCACCTGTCGCTCCCAAGCCCCTACAAGAAAAGATCAAATGACAAAGACAAAGCATAAACCTTTCCCTGGCCCTCCTGACCCTTCTTCAATTTGGAAGTTCACATTTTGTTTTCCATATAGCATTGGTGGTCCAGGTGTCACTCCAGGAGTTGGGGGAATGCTTGTTGGTGAGCTTCTGAACTAGAATCGATTGGGATAATTGCTTTGCTCTTCAATTAAATGGTACTTGACTGGTCTGTAGGTCCCCATGATCCCCGATGGGGTGGAATGGGGTTCGGGGAGATTCCTGGCCTACCTGAAGGTGACAGGTATTAGTGCTCTCTCTTTCTAGCATTGTGTGCATATGTGATAGAGAAATAATAATGTTAAGGATGTGCTGCAGAGGAATAGTGCCACCAGGAGCAAGATATGATCCCATAGGGCCTCCAGGCATTCCAGGCTTCGAGCCTGGGCGTTTTGGAAGGTATCCAAACTTTTTGATTCAATTAGTGATATCTCATAATCTTTAGAAATCGCAGCATAAATCTTTGCTTTGCAGGAGCAGGCGACCTCCCAGTGGTGGAGTAAATCCTGACTTGGAGCATTTCAAACCTTTTTAAGTGCAGCAGTGGACACCACAGGGTTTTTGCAGCTGTAGTTCTCAAAGAGTGAATGCTTGCTGACACAGACAGATTTTGTATAATTCTTATGTTATATTTGTCTTCTCAAATTCTGATTCTGTTATCCTTGACGCATCGTTTCTCTCTGCCAAGTATATACGTGCTGCTGGTTTGTAGATATCTACCTGCCCATATATATGGATCCAATAGCTTTGCTGACGTCTTTTAAAAGGCCCACTTTGTTAAACGGATGCTGACCAATAATTTTGTAAACTTAGACTTCGTAAGGCAATGACATATGTGAAAAGCATGCGCCCATTCGATTCAGTAAGGGGCATTGGATCCTGCAAAATCACCACGCAAACGTACTTCCTTTTCAGTTTGGAAATTCATTTTGTTGAATCGCAGTGGGATCATCATATCTTTGCTGTTCTACACATTCCAGGCTCCTAGATTACTTTCTCTGTTGAGATCTTGCTCGATTCTTTCAACTACTTCGTATTAAGAGGTTTGTATAAAGGTACGTCCTAATGGTGTTCTTCCACAGATTGTAGTTTGTGCTGTTGAGTTGCTCATCTTTCGTCATAAAAAATGGCATGAAGAAGGGTAAATACCATTGACTCGATGATATTGCATTCAAAATTGTTGACATGGTCACCATTCAGAATAAGATACCATACTTGCAATATTGAAGTCAAAATTTATACAAAAGTCATGATGGGGTAGGGGAGGGGGCTTAGAATAGGGCGACACTTGATGATGAGAGAGACCCTTGGAGAGGGGAGGGCTTAGAATAGCCCTACAATTGCAGATAAGAGAGACACCTTGGAGTGGGGGATGACTGAGGATAGCCCTACAATTGGTACCAAAGATAAAACGAGTCGATGGGAAGAGAGGGCTTAGAGTAGCCTATTGCATTCAGAGAAAGTCATACTAGGGGCATGTGAACTATTATAGAGAAGGCATATTCTCTCTCTCTCTCTCTCTCTCTCTCTCTCTCTCGCTCTCTGAGGAGCTGTCGATTGCGTTGATGGCAAAGATGCAGACTCTTACTGATCTACATCTCTATTGATTTTTTGCTCTTTGTAAGATTGCTTTAGGCAACATCGATTTGCAGGGTCGTTTCACTCTGCCACCAGTGGCGGCCCGAGGGCATTTGATGAGCTCTTGGATGTTGCGCCTGCTACAATGCAGATTTTCTACATTCGCCTTCTAACATTGAGTGAAGGCTTGCTAGTTTCTGACTTATCGTGAAGTATTGGTTGCTATAGAGAGCACTTAATGCTCTAGAGTCGCACATAGTGCAAGAGAATACTCAGATTTGTAAATGCACTCCTCTCTCTTTGTCGTTGTGTGGCTCAATGTGTTTGCACCGTAGCTTGAACAGAGTTGCGCTCACTGTCAGAGAGGAGAGATCCAAACTCTATAGATGCACTAGTTGCCAGGCAACCGCTCGTCAAATATTGAGTCTCTTATGCTTGAGGCAACATTCTTGGTTATTTTCATGAGGACGGTTCGAATTCTTGCTCAATTGTGTGCAAGCTGAAAGTTGACCATGCGATGCTTGTTCCAATTTAGGAGCTCGAATTGTTATTCGAGGAATGCCTTCATCCAGATGAGAAGCAGCATGAAGAATTTCGTTGTGTGAACATAAGAGAGGAGAACGAATGTTCAAAAGCATAGAATTTCATCATCCATGAAGTAAGGAGAGATGCGTGCTGTCATAGTTGTGGCAGGTAGATTGCAATCAAGAAGACACCAGAGGAGCAATAAATAAGCTTGAGAATGTTCACATGCATGAAGAGCTAGATCGTCTACAACTAGCGATGCACTACTAGCTATGTTTCTTGCCAGAGACGTGCACTTGCCTATAATGCTCTACCAAAAAAACGTTCTTTGTCTGCTGATCAAAACTTCTAAACGTATTTTATGCCAGGATGATACCATGATGTGATTGCAAGTCTGAATAATAATCATAGCCTTCTTTCAACAGAGAAGTGATTGATGGAGCTATGGTGCATACGTAAATGCAATGGAGCTTAGGAAGCATCGTCAAGAGTAGATGAAGTCACAAAAGCTTCTCTTTGAAACAGGAGAGTTTATTAACAACTAGTAAAAATTGATCAAAATGATTGGGAAACATCAGCACAGTGTTTATAAACATTCTAATGACATGAGAATGATTATGGTAGCAGATGTATTTGGTACAAGGATGGAGAAATCTATTAATGGATTTCGTCTCAAGAAATTTAAAGGAAAACCTCCACATATGGATTGGTTGTCAGTTAATTTGGTGCACGTGATGCTTAATTTTGATAATCAGACTTTTTTTGGTGGTGGCATGTTTTCTTGATAGTTATTGGTCCAAGATTATGTTAAGCGCTTTCTTGAGAATACAATGGTCTTCATGTGCTAATCTAAGATTGTGATTTATTGTCAAGTATGACTATCTCTAAAGAAAATTACGCATCATTGTGTTTGGTTTAGAAGGGGGGGAAAGTCAGCTGGGTACACTGGCTTTACGATAGCATGTATGGGGAGATCTTTTTATCAGACAAAAGAAAAACACAGTTAAATACTCGATTAGCTACGTATTTAGCTACGTTATACCAAATTTTGCGAAAAATTGGAGAAGGGTGAAGTTGTCTGGCCGAATGTACAAGTATAGCAGCCTGCCTCACCTGTTCTTAAACATAAGGAGAAAGAGTACGTTATCATTGAGGAACATCAAGATGAACGTATAGCACATTGTTTAAGGTAGGGTATGGAGCAACAGAGGTAGCATCTCCAGTCAAGAAGTTGAAGACAGAGACTTCAAAGGTCACATGTTTGCACGAAACACCCATTCATATACTAGATGATTTTGAACAGCATCTGATGATGGGTAGGAGTTTCAAAAGTCGAAGAAGAGGAAGTTGGAGCCTATTTTAAGGAAATTGTTGATAAGCTACCTGTTGGAGAGTTTCCTCAGTCAACATTGGAGGTCAGTAAAGAGATGTAGGTGGCACATCAGAAATTGGCTAAAGTCTATCAGTTTTATTAAAAGAGCAGAAGCTATTAAATGAAATACTCAATTCTGAAGAATATCAGATGCAACAAACACAAGTGCAGGATATGCAGAAAGAGTTGCAGAGAAATTTAGAGCAACATGAAAAAGTTCGGTTTGAAGTACAGAAGCAGCAGATAGTTGAAATTGTGAAAGTGAGGAGGTCCTTGCAGGAGTTTGAGGAATGGACAAATAAAATGCAACAAGTGGTAAATAAGGAAATACAAAATTTAGCTAAGGTAAATGTAGCATTGAAGGTTGAAAACAAAGTGTTAAATTCTAGGATCAAGGCATTGCAGGTATTAGAGAGGCAAATGCTGCAAAACAAAGAAGTCAAAATGGATGCCGTTCTAATGAAGAAAATGGATACGACTATTTTGAACCAACAGATGCACACATGTATGCAAGACTTATGGAGTGGTATTAAGGACATAATGGAGGCAATCATTAGATATCCTTATGAACATATGCATGATGGTTTTGCTTTTGTGTATGAGAGTCAAGTATTAGAGTTCATTGAACAAAATAAAATCGAGAAGGAAGAATTGGTGCAACAAATTGCAGACTTAAAAGAAAAGTTGGTGTAGTAGATTTTAGACAACCGTTTGCAAAATTGGGTTCAGCTAACGGTACTGTAGAAGGAAGAGTTAGCTCTAGAAGTGGTCCTCGATCAAAAGGAAATGCACGAGGAAGCAGAGAAGCTTCAAGATGATATAATAGTTCAGATATGATTTGAGAGGAAAATATGCACAGCCTTCTTGTATGAAGTCGCAAACATCTATAGCATTTCAACCACACAGGCAAGAGAAACAGTACAAGACAACTACTGTGTCAACTAGACAACCAAAATTCAAGAAGACAATAGTTTCGAGCACGAAGCAGATCTGGGTACGAAAGGGAGAAAAACCAATCAAACCATTGTCGTCACACTTGCTACTACAGAAGCAACACAGAAAGCCAAGGCAACAAGTAGCAGAACAACGAAGATCTCCATCTCAAAGAGTAGTCCAAATTTGGGTACCAAAGCAATCAATGAAGGTCGACCACAATCATGTACATATTTGGGTGCCTAAGAAATTAGTGGCAGCTCAACAAGGGAGATTACAAATGTGGGTACCCAGGGAACTCTTACATGCACAAAGGCCTATGCTCTCCACCATGCAAAAGGTCTCTCAACAAAGAAGTCAAGGAGAGAAAAGGGTAGGAACCGAGCACAGAGACCAAAAGAAGATAAACTCACCTTTTCGAACAAAATAAGAAGGAAATCATCAAGGATATGGATGTGGAAGCCAAAAGTACTAGCAACATCCATAGAACCAAAGAACCAACCACGTGGGATACAGATTTTAAGCAACCACTCAAAGATGAAGTCAAAAGTGACCCGTACACAACCACTCATAGTTCTAAAATGGATCCCTATGAGGAGGAAAGATCACTTGTCATTCGGGGATCCAAAAGATATCTCCAACACAGGCTACCTCAGCGTCTAAAAGAAACATTGATAGCCTTCCTGAGCGACAACCATGTGCTCCTTACACAAGCCTTTTGCACCATTCCGGTCATGAATTTCCAAAGTACGCATTAACATAAGGCCACATTACAGAGCTGTGCGTAGACACATTTGAGAGTGCCATGAACAAGAGCACTTTGACAAATGTACACTTTTTTTTTGGTACTAACCTTTGTCTTCTTGTTTTGTGACATTGTTTCGCAAAAGCAAAAAAAAAAAGAGAGGGAGAGAGAGAGAAGAAGAAAAAGAAAGGGCGAAAAAAGGGCGAAAAAAGGGAGGGGGAGAGAGAGAGAGAGAGAGAGAGAGAGAGAGAGAGAGAGAGAGAGCTTGTTCCCAGGTTTGGCTCATGGAACATGAATGAGTCATGCTTAGTTGAAGGTGGAATCGTTGATGACTGGGCATTTATCAGTTTGGATAGAAGTATGTCTTTACTAGCAGACGATATATCTCTGCCTTATATGGTAGATGTCCAAAACTTGGCATGAACATGGCATCCACAACTATTGTTTCCCTTACCTTGGTAGGAGGGAAGAGCTTGAAGGTCCACGATTTGAAAGATGCTTAACTATTGTATGCACGAGAGCATCCAAGGAGATATCTGCAAGGGGTAGTTCTGGTACTCTGCAAATCCTTGTAGGTATACTAGATGAGAAGACTCCTACTTATGATGAGCTAAAGTGAATAGTTGAAACTAAGCATGGTGTAGTTACCCAATGTTGTTTGTCAAGGAATATAAAGAAATTCAATTCTCAGTATTTGGAAAATGTTGCTTTGAAGAGAGGAGACAAGATAAGGCACTCAAAGAATTTCATCAGAGAACCATCAACACGGACATTCGTCAACAATGAAAGACTAGTTGATGGTTCATCACAATGCCAGGTGTACAACACGAAGAGATAAACATCGATCGATCATTCACCATGGTAAGAATCCTTACTTTGGCAACACCATAACCATGATAGTTAGGAAACCTCTTCATCAGCATACCCTTGAGCACTTAGCTCAAGACCTCCAATTTTTTTGCACCATACTTCTACCAATGCATTTTCCAAGTAAGCATACATAGGGCCACACTACAAGGCCGTGCACAAAGCACATACTTTCTTAAATAACACACTTACCCATCATTTACTATGGGTTACGAGTACTTGGCATGACTACAATGAACATCACCTTTGGAAGATCTAGAGGATATCGTGCGGACAACTTCAATACCTAGGAAACAATTTGAAGGCAACAATTGCTCCAAATCAATCCTTGATGGAGAGTGTTAATCTCCAAAAGAATAAGCTACTCTTGTAATTAGAGCACCTCTATAACAAGAGTAACTCAAACTTCCACCAATTTAGAGGATCAATGATTAATTATGAAGATTTTGAAAAATATGTGAAGGAGATGACTACACAGAAAGTCTGCTGCACATATCTTTCTCATTACCTTATCAATTGTGTGAAGTTTTTGATGAAACTTTGCACAAGGTGTTGCCTACAGTTTGCGCACCTTCTCCAAGTTGAATCATTCCAAAAGATTCAGTATATCTTGAGAAATGAACTCAACAAGTTACCTATGTCTAAAACTGCTCTTCTGAGAAGTCGATTTAGACACCTATAACTTTTAACACTTGGTTCTATCAATCTAGAACCCGTTTTATGAGAATGCTTTTAGCCATAGATAGCTGACCTTCCAACTTAAAGATTGAGTGCTTGCTTGCTCAAAACTTTACACTGTGGAAGGAGAACTGACCAAAACATTAACATCAAATTTTGTGCCTCCTGCAACTTCTCATGTTTCCATTTACACATGTAAATGTTCCTACACTCAATTCTCTTAGCCTGATCACAATTAGAAACTAAAAATGCGTACAGAGGTCAATCTACTATAGACTTAGACTTGTACAAAAGAATTTCACAAAAGATTCAACGCAGAAGGAGAATACTCAGAAAGATCGGGTGCAACATTTTCTATTTCTGAGAAAATTTACATCTGAGTAAATGAGAGAGTCTATTCACTTCTAGAGTATCTAATCACATCTAATTGTCTTCCAAACTTGTTCTTACATAATCTCTCTACTTTGCCCCGACATTCTCTTTGTATATATAGACAAATTTTTACAAACTCATGACCATACAAAAGTATATGATGATCTGACTCTAAAATAATGTATATATGTATACACATCTTTATCTCTTGGATATATACTTCCTCCATGCTTCATAACTTGAACTTTCCTTCATTCCTTGACTTCCAAACCTTCATTAAAACTTCAATATATTGTTGATTGCCCTGCACCAACAACTCCCCCTCAATCATCAATTGAGGTTTTATCTATCTTCTTTATGCCTGCCATGTCTTTGAATCTCTGTAGCTTTGATCCATCCAAGCTTTTGGTTAGCATATCTGCTATCTGATCTTTTGTTGAAGTATGTATGACTTCAATCTCTTTATCCATCACCTTCTCTCTTAGAAAGTGATACTGAATCTCAATATGTTTAGTCCTGGCATGAAACAGAGGGTTAGCAGCTAAATACAATGAACTCATGTTATCTCCATGAATAGTGGACAAAACTCCAACTGCATATGACAAGTCAGGCCTAGTTAATGTAGCATAGATCAGACTACCAACCAAACTGTGATATAGTTTCATGTCCTTGAACTCTTCACCTCCATATCTGCTCAATTTGTGATTCACCTCCATTGGAGTAGGTGCTACCCTGCAATCATTCATCTTAAACTTGATCAACAAGTTTCTCAAATACCTTTCTTGAGTCACATACACTCCATGTTGAGTGTATGAAATCTCCATGCCCAAGAAATATGACAAGTCTCCCAAATCACTGATCTTGAACTCTTTCTCCATTTGTTTCTTTAGGCTTTGAATGCCTTTTTCATCTGTACCTGTAAGAATTATGTCATCAACATATATGCACATATAAATGAACCCATCATCACTTGCTTTGACAAGCAAGCTACTATCTGCTTTAGATACTTGAAATCCAAGTTCTTTCAAGAACTTCACAAGTTCATAATTCCATGCCCTTGGGGCCTGCTTCAAACCATACAAAGCTCTCTTGAGCTTGCACACATGATCTGGATACCTTCCATCTCTGAATCCTTATGGTTGCTCCATGAAAACATCATCTGAAATATAACCATTTAAAAAAGCATTCTTCACATCTAATTGACATAATTTCCAACCTTTACATGCAACAATAGTTATGAGTGTCCTGATGGTTGTCATCTTTGCCACAGGACTATAGGTCTCATCATAATCTATACCATAAGTCTGAGAAAAACCCTTCACAACAAGTCTAGCTTTATACCTAGACACACTTCCATCTGCATATCTTTTTGTCTTGTAGACCCACTTGCATCCAATGATCTTCTGGATATTTGGTTTAGGAACCAACTCCCATGTCTGATTCTCCATGAATGCATCATATTCTTCCTGCATAGCTTTCTCCCAATTTTCCTTACCTTTTGCCTCTTCATATGTAGAAGGATCTTCATCTACCTTTATCATATAAGCATAATCTTTTGTAGCCAAAAAAGAAGTGTCATAGCTATACCTTGTAGGTTGCCACTTGTGTCTTGATGACCTTCTAAGTTCTCCACTCTTTGAGGTTTCTGGTTCATCACACTCAGGATCAAATCTTGGCATTTCTTCAACTTCAACCTGTACTTCATTATTCTCCTCTTCATCAAATATCTGAACCTTTGATTTACCTTTCTTTTGATTCACAACTTCTTCGTCACCTGCATTAATATTGATTGTACCTGCATACCAAGTACCTTGCTCATCAAATGTAACATCCTTTGATACAAGGAATTGTTTTGTGGATGGACTCCACAACCTATATCCCATCTGCTTATCATCATAACCAATAAATACATACTTTTCAGCTTTAGGTTCCAATTTGTGCCTTAATTGTGATGGCACATATGCATATGCCAAACATCCAAATACTTTGCAATGGTCTAATGTAGGTCTCTTACCCCACCATGCCTCATATGGTGTCATACCCTGCAAAGCTTTACATGGCAATCTATTAACCAAATAAGTAGTTGTGTTTACAACCTCAGCCCACAAGTAATTTTGGGAAATTTTTCTCCATCATGGATCTTGCAAACTCAACAGGAGTTCTATTTCTCCTTTCAACTACACCATTTTGTTGAGGAGAGTACCTACAAGTAACCTCTCTCTTTATACCTGCATTCCACAAGTAATCACTGAACTCATTAGAGAAATACTCTCCCCCTCCATCTGACCTTAGTCTCTTCAACTTATGACCTGTAATTCTTTCTGCATACACATGATAGTGTTAAATGTATTGAATACCTCTGACTTATCTTTGATCACATAGATAGTGATCCATCTGGTAGCATCATCAACATAAATCACATAATACCTTGAACCATTGATACTAAAATCTTTTCATGGTCCCCACACATCTGTGTGTACCAATTCAAGCTTCTCTGAATACCTAAAACCATGCTTGGAATAAGATTTCTTATGAGCCTTACCTAATTGACATGCCTCACATCTGTATATCATATGTTGATCTGCAACATTAGGCAATCCAAGCACTGAACCATTGTTAACCATATCTTTGATACCTCTTTCATTGAAATGTCCAAGTCACTTGTGCCAAAGATCTAACCCAGAGATCTTATGCCCTCCATAAGTGAACAAGGCATGACCAACATTACGTTGAATCTTCAATGTGAACAATCTTCCTTCTTTCTTACCTGAAACAATCTGTTTATACCCATTGCTAGGGTCTTCCACAAACACTCCATTAGTGAACCCAACCTCATAACCTTTCTCAACAATTTGTCCTACACTTATCAGATTCTTAGGAATTGTAGGAACATACAAGACCTTACTCAAGAGGGTGTTACGATTCATTGATCCAATTGACTTCACATTGTGCTTTGTATTGTCACCTGTTTGAACCACATGATTAGTTATCTTATTCTCCAAATCAGTCATCAATGCTATGTTACCACTTAGGTGATTGCTACACCCTGAGTCAATGTAGAAGACTCTTTGGTCTTCACTTTGCCTTTCACAAGTTTCATTCATTATCAATGTTGAATCCTCCTTCTGATCTGAAGCATAATTGTAGTAGGTATTGTTGTATTGTTGACTTTGGAATCCTCTACCTGCATTTCTTCCAAAGTAACCTCTACTACCTCTACCTCTGAAATTACCTCTTTGATTTCTGCCACCTCTTCCTCTTGAATTAAAATTCTGATTATATCCACCATTACTCTGAGTATTATGCCAACAATCATTAGCTAAGTGATTTGTCTTACCACAAATCCAGCAAGCTTTGACTCCATCTTTATTACTCCTGCCTCTTCCTCTACCTTTGCCACCTCCTCTTCCTCTTAGGAAGTTGGCTTGACTATTTGTGCCCTCATCTTCATTTGCTTGTTGCTTCCCTTTGCTATTTTTCTTCTTATCCTTTGAATACATTGCATGACCTGCACTTTTATCACCTTCACCTTTGACATCCTGCTCAACGGTTAACATATGTCCTAGCAACTGATTTAAGCCAGGAGTAAAATGATCAAGTGATAATTCAGTAGACAAAATGAATGGCCTACATTTTTCATCACCTGTCAACCCTATGAGGATTTGCCTTACGAATTTATCCTCCTCAATGTCTTCATCAACTGCACCTAATGCATCTGCAATGTCCTTCATCCTTGTTACATAGTCTGAGATGGATTGAGAAGCCTTCTTCTTGAAAGTGGTAAATTCTGCCCACAAAGATGCCTTCCTTGACTTTGTGGTGTTTTGAAAATGCTCCTCCAAAGCATTCCATATATCACTTGCACTTTCAAGACCTCTAATGTGAGGTAGCAAGTAGTCATTGACTGCCATATAGATAATGCTCCTAGCTTGAGAATCTCTCTTCATCCAATTCTTCAAATCTGATAGTTCTTCCCTAGTTGGAACACTAGGATCTCTGAACTGAGGTTTTTCTTCTTCACCTGTAATATAAGCTATCAAGTCTTTGCTCATAAGATGAGCTTCCATCCTCATTGACCATACTCGATAGTTCTCTCTATCCAACTTCTCTATTTGAAGAGAATCTCCGATCCTTTCTTCACCTGTATATTGAATTCTTCAATCTTTATGAGTAATAGATGTAGCTTTACTTCGAATAATGTTCCTTTTGTCTTCCTTGATGTCGTATGAGCTCCTTCTCAAGCTTTGTCCTCAAGCTTTCACCTTTTGAACCTTTAGATGTTGAATTTTTTGCAGCTGCAGTAGTCGGGGTCCTCCTTCCTTCAATTCTGATGCTTCCTGCTCTGATACCGCTGATCGAGAGTGTTAATATCCAAAAGAACAAGCTACTCTTGTAATTAGAGCACCCCTATAACAAGAGTAACTCAAACTTCCACCAATTTAGAGGATCAATGATTAATTATGAAGATTTTGAAAAATCTGTGAAGGAGATGACTACACAGAAAGTCTGCTGCACATATCTTTCTCACTACTTTATCAATTGTGTAAAGTTTTTGATGAAACTTTGCACAAGGTGTCACCTACAGTTTGTGCACCTTCTCCAAGTTGAATCATTCCAAAAGATTCAGTATATCTTGAGAAATGAACTCAACAAGTTACCTATGTCTAAAATTGCTCTTCTGAGAAGTCGATTTAGACACCTATAACTTTTAACACTTGGTTCTCTCAATCTAGAACCCGTTTATGAGAATGCTTTTAGCCATAGATAGCTCACCTTCCAA